>BQKN01000354.1:0-64566 GCA_022839385.1 Asparagus kiusianus | reverse complement strand
TCCAACACGAGGACTTCAATGGATTATAGTCCAACACGAGGACTGAACAAACTATGCCAATATCTAAGCGATATGCGAAAAGATAAACTTCACAACTTTCACACAAATAATTCCAACAAATAATTTGGCTGCACCAATCTGGCTGCCTACGTACCCTCTTTCTCAAGGGATCAAGCCTCCCGTAGTTCATCAAAGATATTCATACAAATATATGCAACTCTAGTTTACCGTTTATCACAACAAAACTAACACAATATGTCAATAGACCAAATCAGATCATAATCCCATTGGGATACACATATGCGTATTACAACATACTTATGACTATAAGTGTAACAATCGAGCGGCTCAAACTCGGCAAACACATCTCAAAACAACGCAAACAAACTTCAGAGAACAAGAAACTGAGGCAAACTGCCCAGGAAATGGTCTGCGCTACTGTTAGTAAAATAAGCATATCATTTGCTAGGAAAACTATTTTTAGAAATAGTTTTCTGTTTTGAAAATTAGATTCACACATCTTTCAAATGGAACTAGTTTGGTTGAATTTGGAATTAATTTGTTATCTCAAATATCCAGTTAATCATCATATATGTGCAGCAGTTTTCCTACAAGACATGTTGTTAGTAAAAAGAGTATATCTTTCCCTATACAAATCATTTTATAGATTTTCTTTCTGTTTTAGAAACTAGATTCACATATCTTTCATATGACACCAGTTTTATTCAATTTTAAGTTCAAAATCAAAACCAGGTTTCAGTTGAAGTTGATCACACGGGTTGCAGTTTTCTGCATGACATATCGTTACTAAAAAGACTATATCTTTCTCAATATAAATCCTTTTTAAGATTTTCTTTCTGTTTTAAAAACTAGATTCACATATCTTTCATATGACACCAGTTTTGTTCAATTTGGAGTTCAAAATCAAAACCAGATTTCAGTTAAAGTTGATCACACGGGTTGCAGTTTTCTGCATGACATGTCGTTACTAAAAAGACTATATCTTTCTCAATATAAATCCTTTTTAACTTGTTAAAATTTCAAAAAATTACTGGGAAGGTTTGGTTAGGAGATAATCTTGCCTTAAAGACGTGTGCAAGCCTCTGAAGATGATATGAAACGACCGCTTACCGTCAAACACCACAGATCTCACATTTCCTTCGATGTTCGCCTCACGAACTCTCCCAAAAACACAAGATTTAAAGCTAGGGTTTTAGAGAGGAGGGTAGGGGCTGCTAGGGTTTGGTATTCTGATGAAGATAGATCTTTTTTTTTTGCACCAACATGTTTTTATATAGCAACAAACCCGATTCAAAAAGCCCAAACCCGAAACCTATTAGAATCTGGAAACATCCCGTCAGTCTACGATATTTTGGCTGTAACTTTCTCATACGAACTCAGAATAAGGTGATCTAAGATTTGTTGGAAAGCTCTTGAAGAGACCTACAACTTTTCTCTTTTACATTTTTCCAAATTTCAACTGTATCTATATGTAAAATGCATATACTTTTAACTGGTGGTTTTTCCCAGATTCAGGCCCGTGTACGTGTGCATGATATCACTTCTATATTCACATATATACATTGAATTGATCTCAAATCAATTCCTAACATACTCAAATATTGATAAATATCATTTATCATAATATAACATATTTATTATTATTTATTATAAAATAAAAATAAAAATTTAAAATTTTAGGGTTTTACACGTGGGGGTTGGATGGTGGATTTTTTTTCTGTTTTGGGAATTTTCGGGTTGGGGAAATGGGGTTTGGGAAGATGAGGAGAAGAAAAGAAAACAAGGGGGAGAAGTGGGTGGGGCTGCGGTTTTGATGCAGCAGACACAACGCATCGATGCCGGAATCGATGCTGGCATCGATGCCCAAAGCGATGGTGTTTGGGCTAGCCGGTCCAAACACGGTTTCTCTCTTTTTTTTATTTTTTTGGGCCTATGATTGTGGGCCTGTAAATATTAAAAAAAATCTTTTGGGCCTGTGATTGTTATATTTTGTTTGTTTTTTTTGTTAGTTATTCAAAAATAATTTTTTTATATATTATTATTATTATTATTATTATTATTATTATTTTACAAATAATGTGGTTCATAGAGAACCAACACCTCCTCCTCTTCGAGTGTAGAAAATTCTAAAAATGGTTTTAAACGTTGACCATTAATTTTAGAAATGTCACCATTTTTAGGATTTTCTATCTCGACAGCCCCATGTGAGAAAACTTGTTTTACAATAAATGGACCTGTCCATCTTGATCTTAATTTTCTAAGAAAAAGATATAATTTTGAATTGTACAATAAAACTTTTTATCCTGGAGAGAAATTTTTTCGTAAAATTGATTTATCATGAAAAATCTTGGTTTTTTCTTTGTAATTTTTTGAGTTTATGTATGCATCATTTTGAATTTCTTCTATTTGTAGTAATTTGTTTTTACCTGCCTAGTCTGAGTCAAAATTTAATTGTTTTATTGCCCACATTGCTCGATGCTCCAACTCCACTGGTAGGTGGCAAGCTTTTCCAAACACTAGTCTGTATAGTGACATTCTCAAATTGGCCTTGAAAGCTGTTCTATTTGTCCACAGAGCATCACATAATTTTACAAACCAATCTTTTCTATTATGATTAACTGTTTTTTCTAAGATTTGTTTGATCTGCCTGTTTGTGACCTCTACTTGTCCACTGGTTTGGGGGTGATAAGGAGTTGACAATTTGTGTGTGATTGAATATTTCCTCATCAAAGACTCAAAAGAACGGTTACAGAAATATGTACCATTGTCACTGATGATCGCTCGGGGTACTCCAAACCGTGTAAAAATATTCTCTTTCAAAAACTTGACAACGACCTTGTTGTCATTAGTTTTGCAAGCTACCCATTTTGACATGTATTCAATGGCCACTAGAATGTAAACATTTCCAAAGGAATTTAGAAATGGTCCCATGAAATCGATACCCCACAGATCAAAAAGTTTAACAAATAAAATGGGTTGTAAAGGTGTCATATTTCTTCTAGTGACTTTCCCTAAAAGCTGACAGCAAGTACAAGTTTTGCAAAACTCATATGAATCCTTGAAAAGAGTGGGCCAGTATAGCTCAGATTGGATAATTTTTTTAGCTGTTTTTCTTGGGCCAAAGTGACCCCCACATGCTTGCTCATGACAAAAGAAAAGAACACTCCTAGTTTCTTCAGTGGGAACACACCTCCTAAAGATCTGATCAGGATAGTATTTGAACAGATATGGATCATCTCAGTAAAAGTATTTTACTTGGGAGAGAAAACAGGTTCTATCCTATTGATGCGGCATAAACATGTACCAAAAAATATTGCAAGTATACAACCGTATCAAGTTATAATATAAAGATATCGATCCCACGAGGAAGGTGTTTTATAGGAGAAAATATAAAATCGATTTTTATGTTGTGTATGTGACAAATAGGAGTGATGAGTGAATATGATTGTGAAGAGATTAAGAAGGTGATAGTGTGTAAATAGGCACAAAATGTAAATGAGAGTGGATGTGACAATGAATGAATGATTTCCACAAGGAGAGATAAATAAAATCAAGAATCAAAAAGGAAAATCAAGAATGAAAATAAAATTCAAGAAAGTAAAGATGGCGGATTCAATTACAGATATGGGTAATCTAGAATTGAATCCACTTCTTAGTAAATGGTGATTTCCTAGAGGGTTCTAGCCTAAAAGCGAATCAAAAAAATAAAAATAAACAAAAAGAAAAACTAAACCCAAGAGGGTTTTAGCCTCAAGGTGAATAGTACAAGAAATTAAAATCTAACTAAAAAATAAATTAAAAAATCTAAACTACAAAATAAATTGTAAGAATTAAATGCAAAAAAATAAATCTACTCTATAAGCATGAAATAAATATAATCTATAAGCATGAAATAAATCTAAGGCAAGAGGGTTCTAGCCTCTTGGCTATTTAAACAAGAAAATAAAATCTAATTACAAGCATGAAAATAAATCTAAACCAATAAGCAATAAAAGAGAAATAAGAAAAACAAACCTTTAAATTAATCTCCATCTTCATCTTCATCTTCATCTTCATCATCCAACAAAGAGAAGAAAAGAAAAATTTAAAATGGTAAAAAAATTCTTTTATTAATTGTAACAAAAAGTTACAAATTTGGAAAGCCTTCTCAATTAAGAGTAGCCCTCCTCTCCAAAAAGAGTTACAAAAACTTTTACACCCTTAACCCCTCACTCTCTACCCCTATTTATAGTAAACAACAATGAATTAGAGCCATTGGATGAAAACTTAAGCCCTAAGGAATCATTTTTAGCCTTTGAGCTTTTGGGCTTCGATTCTTGGGTCTTTTGCTTATTGATTTTCCATTAGACTTCTTGATTTTCCTTTGAGCTTTGCTTCATTGGCTTTGGCGTTTTGGGCTTCATTAATTCATGACTTGATTCTTTTGCTTTGGGCTTTGGGATAAATTAGCGATTTGATTTTCCAATGGGCTTCTTGATTTCTCTTTTGCTTCATTTCTTTATTAAATCAAGGGTTTTTGATGAGAGATGATATTTTTTGGAATTTATTCTTTATTAACCTGCAATTAAAGATAAAAATAATTATTAGTGATATATTTATTCATTAAAAATACATAATGAGGGTATAAAATTATAATAAAATGTGATTATCAAATACCCCCACACCTAAACTCTTGCTAGTCCTCTAACAAAGAAAGAAAGAGAAAATCCTAACTCACTTTCGCAGGAATCACGGTTGTATTTAGCACATACAACAAGCCTTTAAACCCCTAGGTTAGCCTAGTGGACGAGTTGTAGTCTCATGAGGGTTTGCAGTGGATATACCCACAAAATTCGGTCTACTTGCCAAATTAAAGAAGTCAGTAAATAACTAAATTCACTTGATAACTTTAGACAATCTAATTGAAGCTAGTTATCACTCAAGAAAACGTTTTTATAAATAACTTTAAGGTAAATTTCCTAGAAAAATCTTCTCATTATAGCAATATAAAACCAAGCCAAACTTAGAAATTTAATTTAAAAGTTTTGAAAAGAACATGCTAACTCTTTGTTTAAAATAATATTCAAGTTGCTTGATCTAAAATGTTTTTCAAGATCATATATACAAATATAACTATATATATTAAACATTTATTAGTATTTTTATTTTTTATTTTTTATTTTTTTTATTATTATTAATTTTTTTAAACTATTTCTTCCTTGATGATTTTTTTTCTATTTTAACGGGCTTTCTAAGCGACCATTTAACGAGTTTTGGGCTAATGGATCCCAACCCAATTAGGCTTAGGTCATTAAGTATGGAAATACTCATTGGGCTTAATTACTCGGTCAACTTAGGCTTTATAAGACAGAATCACCTTGAATTTAAGAGTTTTTTTTCCTTTTCTTTTGGTGCTCATTTTTCGCACTCTTCTTTTGTAATTTTTTTATATGTATATGTATATATATTCTGAAAATATGTAAGTCAAGACAGTTTGAAAAATTATTTTTAACTCTAAGCTAAGCATGCATAAATTACATTATTTTAAATAAAAATCTAAGTTAAGGCTTAAGTGAAGATCATTTCTTAAGAAATTTATTTAGAGTTATCATAAAAGGTAAACTTGAGTAATAACAAACTAGAGATTACAAAATTTAAAATTTATCAAATAAATCAATTATTACATAACTCTTATCAATTTGGCAAGTGACGATATTTTTATAAATTTTTTTGAGGAAAAGGAAAAAATGACAAAAATTCAAGTAAAAATATAAAATAAAGAGAAAAAAATAACTAATTCCCACCCCCACACCTAAATTTTACATTGTCCTTAATGTAAACTCTATGATGTACAAAGTTAAAGCAGATAAGAAGTAAAGCACTTATATTTGGTCGGCTGATAAAAATCTGCAATTACCTTTGGTCTGAGGAGGATAGAATTAGAAATTTATTCTTCTTCTTTTTCTTTTTTTCTTCTTCTTTTCTTTTCTTTTTTTCTTTTTTTTACAACTGAACAAGAAACTCTCAAATGAGAGAAGAATAAATTCTTTTTGTTATTCTGAAATAAACAAAACAAACAATGTAGCATGAAGTGTTCAACATGAAGAGCTCGTATTCTACATTGAATCCTACCTTATTGTTGAAAATTCTTCCCCTGATTTTAAATAAATTCAGAATAATATAATCAATAATGTGAAATTCTAAGCATTTCGGGGTGTTCAGTAATTCTTATAACAAAGTAAGGTAGGTATTATTGGTGTCATGTATTTTGCATTTCTTAATGAACTTAGACTCTTGTACTGTGAATTTTTGTTTTCTAACAACCAATTCTTCTGTAACATTTTCCTCAACCCCAAGATTCATGGTTGAGTTCTAAAAATTTGGTTTTTGATTATTCTCTAAGAATCTAAATTCATCAAGAAAGAGTTCTGTTAGGCCTAGAGGGGGGTGATTAGGATCTTATGCTAATCTAATCCGATCTTATGCCAATTAAAATTAATTAACAAGTTATCCTAGCAAGTATGAAATATAACAAAATATGTAAGCTAGGATAAGCAATATGAACAACAAAATATATCCTATATGATAAAAATATATGCAAGGATATATAAACTAACACAAGGGTGAAATAAACAATCTACAAAAGTGATAGGGTAATATGAAGAGCAATACACAAAGACGATATAAGATATGAATACAAGAATAAGAACGCCAATGCAATCACAAACAAAATGATATGATCACGGAGTTCGGTCTAACCACTTGACCTACGTCTCCGCTCCTCACCTCGAGGAGATCTCCACTATCACAACCGGGTTTTCTACGTTACCCGAATAACGTTTACACCACACAATACAGTTTTCTAGTTTACCGAAAACTCTACAACTAACACACTCTTGTAATCTCACTCTACACCCTCTCAAGTGTTGAACTAGACGTGTCTCCCTCAAGTGCTCAGATACAACATCTCCCTAGGTTTGTCAACTGACGCCACTCCTCTTGGGACGATCCCCGACTCTCGCCACACACTTCTCTCGGTGCACAAGTGTATTACAAAGTGAATCTCACAATAAGCATAATACAAAGTGTTTGTTCTCTATAATGGATAAGAACGAACTATAAGCTCACACTCTAAGCTACACAATCCCACAACCCAATTATACTATGAATGTAAATACAATAAGCTCAATGGTTGTGTGTGTGTAAACAAAGAGAAAATAAAATCAACTAAACTCAATATGAACACTAGCTTAATAAAATGATAATCAAACAATACAAAATATAAAGCTAGATTGAGTTTAAAAAACTTTGCAATAGATCAAGAGGTAGGGGGAGAATAGTTGTATGCCCGAACACCAATAGATGATCTCCTTAAGCTCTTGTGAAATTGATTTCACAAACTCAAACTTTCAAATGCTTAAAAGCTTTTTAAACAAACTTAAACAACACTTAAACCCTTGTTAAAACTTTATTAAAATATTTCTTGGATAATTTGAACTAAGGATATGTGGGGGTATTTATAGGAACCCCAAAGCCAAGAGAAAACAAGGCAAAAAGACCAAAAACCCAAAAACAATACAGTCTGGAAATATAGCCATTACAGTGTTATGAGTCGACTCGTACTTTTCATGGGTCGACTCATAAGTAGCCGTTACAAGCTAAAACCCAACTTATGGGTCGACTCATAAAATTTATGAGTCGACTCATCATGCATGGGTCGACTCATGAATTCATGGGTCGACTCAGCAGAAACAAAACTAGTTTTCCAGCACACTTCATGAGTCGACTTATGACAGGCATGAGTCGACTCAACCTGATGGGTTGACTCATGATATTATTAGTCGACTCGTCAAAACCAAAATGTAAACTACACAACAGTTTATGAGTCGACTCAACACTGTTCATGAGTCGACTCATGACATGCATACATCCTGTTTTAAACAGTACATGTCAACATAAAACAAGGTTTAAAAATATCAAATAAATTCAAAAAAATGTAAAACTTTAGGAAATGATTATAGGCATAATAATACACATGCTACAAAAACTGGTTTTCTAAATGGACTTCTCAAATATAAAATATCATTATTTTTCAAAATAGTCCAAAACATGAAAATGTAAACACATGAGTTTTGACATTTTAGCTTGATCATGTTTTGAAACATTATAAAATAAATATATAGACTTAATAGAAGATGTATATCATTGTTGTTAAGTCCATATACCAAGAAAACAATATTTTCACAAAAATACTTGTTTTGCAAACTTTCAAAACAACAAACATGCTTTCATTGAACTAAATAAAATTGATATTGATGAAATCATATATAGGCATATAAACATGAAATAAATATGTATTTTCTAATTATATTTATTTGTTTCATATATATAAGCTTGAAAGCTATAAAACCAAAACATGTATGTATATATATAACTATATATACATAGAAACCAAAACTATAATGTGTGTGTATATATATATATATATATATATATAACTATATATATACAAGGAAACCAATAAAATGTATGTGTATAATATTGAGCTTAAAGTACTAACACACATAATATGAACCTAAACTAAATGTTACCCAAGCTTGATCTTGATCTTCAATAAGCTTGACTTGGTAAACTAGGATGAAACTTGTAATTGGATCTTTAACTTGATAGCAAGGCTTCACTCCACTATTCTGCCAACCTCCATTTGATATGATCGTTATGGCGTAATCCATCCATCCTCCAACATATTGTTTGTCTATAATAAATAATAAAACACGAATACTAGACAAACAACATTAGTGGTAAATTGTTTGTTAAACATCATCAAAACAAAGAGGCCAACAAGTTCTTCAAAATTTAATTCAAAGCAGCAAATGTTTAACACAGTTTCATTATTCTCAAAGACCTGATTTGCTATTTCTAAAATTTCCAACTCCTCACCAAAAATTTCCTCAAAACTTAAAGCAGACTCTTCTTCTTCTTCTTCTTCTTCTGATCTTTCCTGGATGCAATTTATTTCTAGAGGCTGATTATTTGGCTGATCCCCTGGATTAAAAATGTTGAGATCAGCAATCAAATTCCCAAAGGATAGCTTTATTTGACTAGTTCTACAGTTGATGAGAGCATTAGAAGTGGCTAAGAAAGGTCATTCTAAGATGACAAGTGTCTGTTCTTTGGGATTAGAAACAGGCTGTGTTTTTAAGACTATAAAATCTACTGGAAAAATAAAATCTCCAACCTTAATCAGAACATCCTCTAACTCATCCATAGGGACCTTAACAGATCTATCAGCCAATTGTAAGGAACATCTAGTTTGGTTCAGTATACCTAGACCCAATTACTGGTAGACTGGATATGAAAGCAAATTGACACTGGCCCCTAAGTCTAAAAGTGCCCTATCAATGTGAGTATTACCAATGATACATGAAATGATGGCGAAACCTGGATCTTTACGTTTCAAAGGTATGAGATTTGATAGCATTTCACTGATATTGGCGGCTAAAAAGACTTTCCTTGGAATATTTATTCTCCTCTTCTTAGTGCATAATTCTTTTAAAAATTTAGCATAAGATAGAATTTGTTCAGTTACATCTAAGAGAGGAATGTTGACATTAACCTGCTTGAATGTTTCTAGGATCTTCTCCTCCTGAGGAGAGTGTTTCCTAGGCCTGAGGCTATTTGAAAAGGGAGCAACTGGTCTAAATCTATCAAAAACAGGCTCAGGTTCGGGTTCAGATTCTTGGTCATCTGAGGGGGGTGATTGTTGAATAGATTCATCAGAAGGAGAAGGAGAAGGAATTTGTATTGGATCAAAAGTTTAACTTAGAGGAGTTCTCACTTGATTATCGACCTGTTTACCTGACCGAAGTATATGGATTGCATTCACTTGAGCTTCATAGGATGAACTGCATCCTGTGTCTTTAGGGTTGACCACGGGTTGACTCGAAAATTTTTCTTTCTCTCTTTCACCCACGGCACTAGCTAGTTGACCAAGTTAGGATTCTAATCTAGCTATAGCTTAAGTGTTGGAGTTGAGCATTTGTCCAGTTGATTGCATGAAGGAATTCATAGTGCTAGACGTTTGAGTCAACATAATCGTGGTTTGAGTGGAGGCCTTAATTATGGTTTCCAAACCCCTTTCCAAGACATTGAGACGTTTATCCTGATCTGGATTGTGAGAAGTCTGAATTACAGCTTGATGAAGCAGAGACTGATTTTGATACGACAGATTGAGTTATTGAAATTGTGGATGAGAATTGAAAGGAACTGTGTTTCTCCTGGGAAATTGTTGGTTTGAAGAGAGAGTGAAGTTTTGAGTTCCAGAATGAGTTCCCTGATTACATGCAAAGTTTGGGCGATTTCTCCAACCTGGGTTGTAGGTTAGAGAGAATTGATCATTTGTGTGATGCTGGAATGTAGCGTTGACCTGTCTTAATGGCTGATTATTTCCTAAGAGAGGACATTCTTCTGAAACATGAGATGGTGACAGACAGTTGTGACATCCTGAGACTAAAACTTGATCATTTGCGTAACGCTAGAATATAGCGTTGACTTGTCCTAATGGCTGACTATTTCCCAAGAGGGGACATTCTTCTAAAACATGAGATGGTGACAGACAGTTGTGACATCCTGAGGTTAAAACATGATTGATTTGAGCCGGGGCTCTTTCCTTGATTTCTAAGGCTTCTAACCTACGCATGATTATGGCCATCTTAGCTTTAGATGCAATGTTCGACTCTAAGGAAATACCACTGGACATGGATTGGGGAACTGATAACACTCGGTCATCACAGTGTTCCCATTGCATGGTTTTTTCAGAAAGACTCTCTAAAAACTCCCAAGCTTCATCAACATTTTTTCATATGAAATCCCCGTGGCACATTGATTCTAAGGAAGTTTTTGCAGAATAATCTAATCCTTCATAAATTATTTGGCACAATCACCATTTTTCTAAACCATGATGGGGATATTGGATGAGAAGATCTTTAAATCGGTCAAAATACTTCCAAAAGGGTTCTCCCGGGATAATTTTAAAATTCATGATGTTGTTTCTTAGCTTCACCGTTTTATGGATCGGGAAAATTTTCTTAAGAAAAACGGTGATAAATTCCTCCCAAGTAGTGATGGAATTTATGGGTAAGCTATACAACCATTTTTTTGCTTTGTCTTTGAGAGCAAATGGAATAAATCTGAGTTTGATCGCATCTTCTGTTAACTCTCTCATTTTAATCATAATACACACTTCCTCAAATTCCAAGATAAAAATATATGCATCTTCTGTTTCATTTCCAAGGAATTTGGGAAGCATGTTTATGTAATACGATCTAAGCTCCAAATTTATTCCATTTATTTTGGGGAGCCTACTGCAAGAGGGGATTGCATTCCTAATGGGATAACATATATCTTGAAGAACGGGTGGATTAGGATACGCTATTTCTATGACTGGTTCAAAATAAATTAAACGATGAGAATTATCCCCAACCCAAGTTTGCATACACCAAAACTATTTCTTTTATACTTTTTTTTTTATAAAAGTTAGTTTTTTTTAATGAGGAGAGAATGGAAAAAGAGGAAAACCTAACTAAAACAAATCAAAATCAATCACTTTTCAATCATTCTAACTCTAGGGTTAAGCCTATCTCAACTAGACTAGCTCCTAACCAAAAAGTCCTAAAGTGAAAAGATTAAAGTTTTACCCGGGTAGTTAGCCAGGTAAGGATAGTACTAGAGGGTAATCAGAGATCAATTAAGTACATCGTTCCTTACGGAGCGCTTTACGTAACTCCTAAACCTTACCTTAGACACCAACTAATCCAAGAAAACTTAAACCGGTTCACTTAAGGATTCTTTGTTCCTTATTGAGCTCGAATCCTTAGGGCTAACATCTAATGAGTTTTATTAGGCTTAGATAGTGTAGTAAAGAATTAGTGATTTTTGGACTAAGGAAAGGGTGATGAAATCCCTCACCTTATCTTGATTATGGGGTTTTGCCTTTAAAAATATTTTTAAGTGTGTGCCAAATCAAGATGCTCAAATTACTTGATGAATTCCTACTAATAATATGAAATGCAACCCTATGAATTAAAAGCAACTAAAAGGATGGAAAAGAAAAAATCTTTTTTTTAATTAGGGTTAATAATCAAACAAATGAGAAGGGGGAAATTATTTGAATTTATTATCTTGCTAGTAAATGTCAAAGAGGAGGGTGAATTTTATTATGGTCAACGAAAATAAAATCTTTTTCTAAGTCCTAATTGTCTCTAATTGTGAGGAAGTAGCTAAAGGGTGGAATTAAAAATTCTAGAAAGAACAGTTACCTACAAGCAAATCTTCAAATCCTAATTCTCCAATCCGTGATCTTTAAGTTCCAAGCGTTTCCTTCACAATAAATACACAAGTTAAAGAACCAAAATATTTAAAACCTACTTAAGCACCTTTCCCGACAACGGCGCCAAAAACTTGATGTGACATAAACATGTACCAAAAAATGTTGCAAGTGCACAACCGTGTCAAGTTATAGTATAAAGATATCGATCCCACGAGAAAGGTGTTTTATAGGAGAAAATATAAAATCGGTTCTTATGTTGTGTATGTGACAAATAGGAGTGATGAGTGAATGTGATTGTGAAGAGATTAAGAAGGTGATAGTGTGTAAATAGGCACAAAATGTAAGTGAGAGTGGCTGTGACAATGAATGAATGATTTCCACAAGAAGAGATGAATAAAATCAAGAATCAAAAAGGAAAATCAAGAATGAAAATAAAATTCAAGAAAGTAAAGATGACGGATTCAATTAAAGATATGGGTAATCTAGAATTGAATCCACTTCTTAGAAAATGGTGATTCCCTAGAGGGTTCTAGCCTAAAGGCGAATCAAAAAAATAAAAATAAACAAAAAAAACTATATCCAAGAGGGTTCTAGTCTCAAGGTGAATAGTACAAGAAATTAAAATCTAACTACAAAATAAATTGAAAAATCTAAACTAAAAAATAAATTATAAGAATTAAATACAAGAAAATAAATCAACTCTATAAACATGAAATAAATCTAATCTATAAGCATGAAATAAATCTAAGGCAAGAGGGTTCTAGCCTCTTGGCTATTTAAACAAGAAAATAAAATTTAATTACAAGCATGAAAATAAATCTAAACTAATAAGCAATAAAAGAGAAATAAGAAAAATAAACCATCAAATTAATCTTCATCTTCATCTTTATCTTCATCATCCAACAAAGAGAAGAAAAGAAAAATTTAAAGTGGTGAAAAAATTCTTTTATTAATTGTAACAAAAAGTTACAAATTTGGAAAGCTTTCTCAATTAAGAGTAGCCCTCCTCTTCAAAAGGAGTTACAAAAATTTTCACACCCTTAACCCCTCACTCTCTACCCCTATTTATAGTAAACAATAATGAATGAGAGCCCTTAGATGAAGACTTAAGCCCTAAGGAATCATTTTTAGCCTTTGAGCTTTTGGGCTTGGATTCTTGGGCCTTTTGCTTGTTGATTTTCTATTGGGCTTCTTGATTTTCCTTTGAGCTTTGCTTCATTGGCTTTAGCGTTTTGGGCTTCATTAATTCATGGCTTAATTATTTTGCTTTGGGCTTTGGGATAAATTGGCAATTTGATTTTTCAATGGGCTTCTTGATTTCTCTTTTGCTTTATTTCTTTATTAAATCAAGGGCTTTTGATGTGAGATGAGATTTTTTAGAATTTATTCTTTATTAACCTGCAATTAAAGATAAAAAACAATTATTAGTGGTATATTTATTCATTAAAAATAGATAATAAGGATATAAAATTGTAATAAAATGTGATTATCACCTGTTTGGACCACTGAGAAGGGATTTGGTTCATGACTATGTAGTTCACAATGTCGGTGAACCATAAAACAGATTAGATTTCTAGGAGTTGTTCATCTGGGAAATGTTCATTGATCGGGATGATTGATGTTGGTGCATTTGGTAGTCGAGAGAGGTGATCTTCTACGGGGTTCTCTGTTCCCCTTTCGTCAAGAATTTGAATGTCAAACTCTTGAAGAAGGAGAATCCATCTAATGAGCAGTGCTTTAGCATCCTTTTTGGTTATAAAAATACTTTAGTGCGGTATGATCTGTGAAAACTTTGGTTAAGGAACCGATGAGGTAGGACCTAAATCTTTCTAAGGCAAAGACTACAGCTAAAAACTCTTTTTCTATGACAAAGTAATTTTGCTGGGCATCATTCAGAGTCTTACTAGCGTAGTAGATCACATGCGGTTTTCCATCAAACGTTATCCTAAAACAGCACCAATCGCAGAATCAGATGCATCACACATCAGTTCGAAGGGTAAGGTCCAGTCCGGTGCATGAATGATAGGAGCTGTGGTTAGCTGCTTTTTTAGATATTCAAAAGCTTTGAGGCAGTCGGGAGAGAAGACAAATGATGTATCATTAGCTAATAAATTGGTCAACGGTCTAGTAATTTTGCTAAAATCCTTGATGAAACGTCGGTAAAAACCAGCATGACCAAGAAACGATCTGATATCTTTGACTGTTTTGGGAGGAGGGAGATTGGAAATGAGATCTACCTTAGCTTTGCCCACTTTGATTCCTCTATTGAAAACTACATGTCCTAAGACAATGACTTGTTTGACAATAAAATGACACTTCTCCCAATTAAGAGTCAGATTTTTCTCCCTACATCGTTCTAGGACCAGTTTAAGATGATGCAAACATTGGAAAAATGTGTCACTAAAAATAGAAAAGTTGTCCATGAAAATTTTGAGAAATCGCTCTACCATGTCAGAAAAAATACTGATTATACAACGTTGGAATGTGGCCGGTGTGTTGCACAGGCCAAAAGGCATGCGTCGGTATGCGAATGTTCTATACGGGCAAGTGAAGGTGGTTTTCTCCTGATCTTCGGGAGCGATAGGGATTTGATTGTAACCTGAATATCCATCCAGGAAATAATAGAACTCATGTCCTTCTAAACGCTCCAACATTTGGTTAATGAATGGAAGAGGGAAGTGATCTTTCCGAGTGGCTAAGTTGAGTTTTCGGTGGTCAATGCAAGGATCCGAGTGAGAATCAGCTCATTAGCCTCATTTTGGATCACGGTGATCCCAGATTTCTTTAGAACAACTTGGACCAGACTCACCCATGAACTATCAGAAATGGGATAAATGATCCCATGATCGAGACATTTCAGAATATCTTTTCTAACAGCTTTTTTCATTACTGGGTTTAACCTACGTTGAGGATCTCTAGTAGGTTTGGCATCATCTATCAAATAGATTCGGTGTTGAACAATGGTTGGACTAATCCCTTTGATATCAGCCATGGTCCATCCAATGGCTTCCCTATTCTCTCTTAAAACATCTAAGAGAGCTTCCTTTTGACTGGTAGTTAAGTCAGAAGAAATGATGACTGGTAAAGACTCGTTCTCCCCTAAGTAGGCATACTCTAGATTTTCAGGTAGAGGTTTGAGCTCTAACTTAGGGGGTTCCTCTACAGATGGGCGAAACTGGACTCGGGGTTCTATCTCTAAAGGTTCTCGTTGTCAGCCAACAGTAGAAACATGATTGACCAGTGGTTCTAACTCTAGTTCATCATCAGAAAACTCCTCAATCATTAAGTCAGATGCACTTGAATCTGACTCACACTCTCCCTCTTGTTGCTCACTGGATATTCCCTAAATGAAATTCACTTCCATGGGTTGATCAGATGGATCACTAGGCTGTCTCCCTAAGTTGAAAATATTAACGTCAACAGTCATGTTCCCAAAAGATAGTTTCATTTGACTGGTTCTACAATTGATCAAAGTATTTGAGGTGGCTAAGAACAGTCTTCCTAGAATGACGGGGATTTGACTTTTGAGATTAAAAACGGGCTGCATTTCCAAGACAATAAAATCAACAGGGAAAATAAACTCTCCAACTTTGATCAGAACACCCTCTACCTCTCCTTTTGGGAATGTTTACAGATCTATCTGCTAACTGTAGAGTGCATCTTATCGGTTTAAGTTCTCCTACACCTAACTGTTAATAGACTGAATAAGGAAGGAGGTTGATGCTGGCTCCCAAGTCTAGAAGTGCATTATCAATGTGAGTGTTACCTATGACGCATGGAATTGTGGGACAACCAGGGTCCTTGTATTTTAACAGCATGGGTTTTAAAAAAAATTCATTGAGGTTGGCAGCTAAGAAGACTTTCTTGGGGACGTTGGTGGTTCTTTTCTTAGTGCATAAGTCCTTCAAGAACTTTGCATAAGAGGGGATTTGTTCGATTGCATCTAGGAGAGGGATGTTGATCTTGACCTGTTTAAACGTTTCTAGGATTTTCTCAACATGCGGGGAGTTTTTCCTAGGTTTGAGTCTATCTGGAAAGGGGGCGACGGGCCTATACCTATCTAGATCAGACTCAATCTCATGTTCAGCGTTTAGGTCATCGGAAGGAATTGCTTCATCGGAAGGAGTGTGTTGGATGGGAGAAGGAGTTTGATCCGGTGGCATTCTAACCTAATTGTCTATTTGTTTCCCTGATCTTAGAGTGTGAACTGTATTCACATGAGCTGGATGCGTTGAACTGGATCCATTGTCTTTAGGGTTTGCAACAGGTTGACTTGGGAATTTTCCTTTTTCTCTCTCACTCACGGTAGTGGCTAGTTGCCCAAGTTGGGTTTCTAATCGGGCTATGGCTTGAGTGTCCGAGTTGAGCACTTGGCCGGTGGTTTGCATGAAGGAATTTAGAGTGGTGGATGACTGGGTCAACATGTTGGTAGTTTGTATAGAAGCTTTGATCATAGCTTCTAAACCATTTTCTAAGACACTTAAACGTTTGTCATGATCAGAATTTGAAGGATTTGTAGGCTGGTGAGGATGAGGATGTTGGGTTGGAAAAACTGGGTTAGCTTGTTGGAAATTATTTGGTGCATTGAATGGAAGTGTATTTCCCCTAGGGAATTGTGGGTTAGACGCGAGAATGAAGTTTTGATTTCCGGGAGAATTTCCTTGATTCCATGCAAAGTTGGGATGATTTCTCCAACCAGGATTGTAGGTTAGAGAAAATGGATCATTTCTAGGATGCTAGAATACAGCGTTCATCTGTTCTAATGCATGGTTGTTTCCTAGGAGAGGGCATTCCTCTGAAGCGTGGGTAGAAGACTGACAGTTATGATATCCTGAGGCAGATACATGATTGATTTGAGCTGGAGCTCGTTCCTTAACTTCTAAGGCTTCTAACCTCCGCAGAATTGTTGTCATCTTTGCTTCAGAAGTAATGTTTGACTCCAAGGAAAGACCACTAAACTTAGATTGGGGAATTGATGAAACCACGTCATCACAGTGTTCCTACTGCATTGTTTTCTCGGATAAACTCTCTAGAAATTCCCAAGCTTTATCAACGTTTTTCCTCATAAAATCTCCCTGACACATCGATTCTAAAGATGTTTTTGAAGAATAGTCCAATCATTCATATATGACTTGGCACAATCGCCATTCCTCTAGACCATGATGAGGGCATTGGATTAAAAGATCTTTGAATCGGTCAAAATATTTCTAGAATGGCTTCCCTGAGATAATTTTAAAGTTTTGAATACTGTTTCTAAGCTTTACCATTTTATGAATAGGGAAATTTTTTTTGAGAAAAACGGTGACAAATTCCTCTCAAGCTGAGATGGAATTTATCAGTAAGCTATACAGTCATTTTTTAGCTTTGTCCTTAAGAGAAAATGGAATAAATCTGAGCTTAATCACATCTTCGGTTAATTCTCTCATTTTAATCAAAATACACACTTCTTCAAATTCTGAGATAAAAATATATGCATCTTCTATTTCATTTCCTAGGAATTTGGGAAGCATGTTTATGTAATACAGTCTAAGCTTAAAATTTGCTCCATTTGCTTTGGGGAGCCTTATGCAAGATGGAATTACATTTCTGATAGGGTAACACATATCCTAGAGAACGGGTTGACTTTTCATTTCTTGGATTGGTTCAACACGGATTAAACGATGAGAATTATCCCTAACCCAAGTTTGCATACACCAAAACAACTTTTTTTTAAGAAAAGAAAGAAAATTAGTTTTTTTTATGAGAAGAAAAAGATAAAGAAAAATCCTAACTAAAACAAATCAAATCAATCACTTTTCAATCACTCTAATTTTAGGCTTTAGCCTAACTCAACTAGACCAGCCCCTAACCAAAAACTCCTACAGTAAAAAGATTAAAATTTTACCCAGGTAGTTAGCCAGGTAAGGATAGTACTAGAGGGTGATCAGAGATCAATTAAGTACCTCGTTCCTTGCGGAGCGCTTTACGCAACCCCTAAACCTTGCCTTAGACACCAACTAATCTGAGAAAACTTAAACCGGTTCACTTAAGGATTTCTTGTTCCTTATTGAGCTCGAGTCCTTAGAGGCCAACGTCTAATGAGTTTTAGAAGGCTTGTGTTTGTGAAGTGAGGAATTAGTGATTTGTGGGCTAAGGAAAGGGTGATGAAATCCCTTACCTTATCTTGATTATGGGGTTTTGTCCTTAAGAATATTTTAAGTATGTGTCAAATCAAGTGCTACAATCACTTTGGTGAATTTCTACAAACTATATGAAATGCAACCCTAGAAATTAAAAGCGACTAAAAATGATGATAAAAAGAAAAACTTTTTTTTAATTATGGTCAACAACAATCAAATATGAGAAGAGAGCTCTTGTTTGAATTTATTATCTTGTTAGTTAATGTCCAACTGAAAGGTGAATTTTAATTATGGTCAACAAAAATAATTTTTTTTAAATCCTAATTGTCTCTAATTGTGAAGCTAACTAAAAAGGGTAGAATTGAAAATGCTAGAAAGAAGACTTACCCGAAAGTAATTCTCCAAGTTCTTGATCTTCAATCTAAGATTTTCAAGCTCCAAACAGTTCCTTCACAAGATAACATACAAGTTAAAGAACCAAAATAATAAAATCTTATATTAGCACCTTCCTCGGCAACGACGCCAAAAACTTGATGCGGCATAATTATGTATCAAAATTGCAAGTGCACAATTGATCAAGTTATAGTATAAAAAGTTATCGATCCCACGAGGAAGGTGATTTTAAGAGATTATTAGAATTGGTTCTTATGTTTTGTGCGTGACAAAAATAGGATTAAAGAATAAGTATGATTGTGATGAGTGATTGTTGTGAATATATGCAAGAGATAATAAATTGAATTTTAGAGGCAAGAGATAATAAATTGAATTTAGAGGAGAGAAGAAAGAATCAAATAATAAATGAAATCTCAAGTCAAGAAAGAAGAATGAATAAAATTAAGAAATAAAATCAAGAATGAAAAGAAAATTCAAGAAAGTCAAGATGGAGGATTCAATTAAAGATATGAGAAATCTAGATTTTAATCCACTAGCTAATCTCAATTATAAAATACAAACTATTCTCTTTTTATCTTATTTCAACTTAGATTTATTAAGCATCGACTATCAAACCATTTAAGGAAAGTATAACCTATCAAATTATCATCTAAGTCAAAATTACAATTCATGATAAGAATAACAACAATATAGTAATCCTAGAATTCATAAGCATAACCTATCAAACCATTTAAGATAAGTATAGATTATCAAATTCTTCTTCTACCAATTAGTTTTCTAGTTGATTATCCTAAACATGAATATTTTAAGTGAAAGAGAATAATTCATACAATATAAAGGAAATTAGATTAGTTTCATATAAATCTAAGATTCCTACAAGAATTAATTTCACATCTTAAGAAATAAAAACAAGAAGAAAAATAACTAATTACACAAAGAAAACGAAAAGAAAAATCTAAACTATAAACAAAAAATAAATCTAACTACAAAGATTTTAAATCTAAACTACAAAATAAATTACAAAAATTAAATGCAAGAAAATAAATCTACTCTACAAATTAAAATGCAAAAAAGAAATAAAAAGACAAAAAAATAAATCTACACTACAAGCATGAATGTAAATCTAACTAATAAGCAATAATAAAGAAATTACTAAAAAGAAATAAAAGAGAAAATAAAAGAAAAGCAAACATTCAAACTTTTCTTCATCTCCATCATCATCATCCAACAAAGAGAAAAAGATTTGAAGTGGAGAATTTTTTTTTTATTAATTATAACAAATGTTACAAATTTGGATGGCCTTCTCAATTAAGAGTTACCTTCCTCTCCAAATGGAGTTACAAAATTTTTCACACCTCTAACCCCTCACTCTCTACCCCTATTTATAGTAAACATCAGTGAATGAGAGCCCTTGGATTAAAATCTTATCCAAAAACAATAAATTTTAGCTTTTGGATTGTAACTGCCTGGCCGATAATATCGATGCCAGCATCAATAGGGGTATCGATGCTGGCATCGATACGGGCATCGATGGTGGCATCGATGCCACCATCGATGCTGGCATCGATGTGGACCTTCTTCTGGTTGTTGTCCGAAGCTAGCTCTTGTTCTTTTGGGCTTGGGCTTTTGGTTTGGTTTTTCACTTTGGCTTTTTGAATTCTCATTGGGCTTCTTGATTTTCCTTTGAGCTTTTCTTCATTTCTTCATGCTTCATTGTTTTGATTTTGGGCTTTTGGATAATTTAACAATTTGATTTTCCAATGGGCTTCTTTGTTTCATTTCTTCATTTATTCAAGGGGTTTTTGTTGAGAGATGAGAGTTTTGAGATTTATTCTTCATTACCTGCAATTAAAGATAAAAATAATTATTAGTGATATATTTATTCATATAAAATAGATAATAAGGGTATAGAATTGTAATAAAATATGATTATCACTATGGCTTTTCTACTTTTCTTTTTTAGAGCATCTTTAACCTCACTAAAAGCACAAGTTTATTCTATAAAATTGTTTTTGTCTTCACATATTTCCTTGTTCCTTTTTTTGTATATAATGAGAAATTGGTGATGCTCCTAAAGGCACAAAAAATTAACACTTAAGCACACAAAAGAATGTCATGTATCATATATTATTTTGATATTAAATGAAAATTATTGTATTATTAAGTTTATTTTCTATCTGTAATTAGAATCCTCATCAAATTAAATCTATTTAGAATTAGAAAATTCTAGTTATAGTCAAATATTTGGTAATCCTAATCAAATCATGCTTATTCATAATTAGAAAAAATTAGCTATATGTTTTTAAAAATTGCCACATTTGTCTCCTTAATTTTTAAGGATAAAATTTACCATAGCTCCAATAAGCTTAATTCTTTAACACTAAACCCACAAATTTTCTCAAACACCAAATAAGTTTTGGAATTTTAGAAAACCACTAATATAACTTTTGCACATAATCCCATAAAGGCATTACCCATAACTTTATACTAACATACATTATCCCTCAAGGCCAATATATGCCCTTAAAATCATTCATATTTGCATGTTAACCCATAAAATTACAAATAACTCCTAAAAGATACAAAAATTATGAATAGCCCTCTAAAAAGATATGAAACTATAAAAAACTTTTGAAACTCCTAAAAATTATAAATAAATCCTTTAAATTATAAAAAGTACAAACAACCTGCTAGAAAATCTTAAAATTACGAACCACTCCACAAAATTTTAAAAATAACAATCATTGTCATGAAAATTCCAAAAACTACAAACAGATCCCTTAAAAGTAAAAAAAAAAACTTTAAAAATTTTTAAATCACCAAAATGCCTTCAAAAAATCTAAAATTACAAGACTCTAAAAATTCAAAAAAATACAAATAGCTACCTAAAACTTAAATATTAAAAATAAGTCCCTCTAAAAATAATAAATTCTAAATTACCTTTTTTAAAACCCAAAAATTAGAAACAACTTCCTGAAAAATGAGAAAATTACATACACAACCCTGAAAGTAAGAAACAACTATTATTTAGGGTGAGAGGGATTTCCATGAAAAGTTGTTGGGGATTAAGTGACAAAACTTAAAACTTATTGGATATATTTTGATAATTTGACCTCATAATATAACAATATTAATTCAAAAGCTTTCTTCCAAAAATTTTGGGGGGTTTAGTGAGAGTTTCAGGTAGTGGGGGGGTTTAGTGAGAGTTTCAGGTAGTGGGGGGGTTTAGTGTCAAATGCCTAAACTTATTAGGGTTTAAATGATATAGAGTGGATAAATATAGTGGTTATATGTGAAGACCTTATATCTATTTAAAAATATATTGGTGGTTATTATTATTACAACATACCTTTATTTTTAAATTAAGATGGGAACTAAAATCCTTAATGGATAGAAAAATCAAGTGAGATATATCATAAATAAAGAAAATCTAGATTTGTTATTCTATGAGCGGGAGAATTCAAATTGAATTACATAAAAGGATATTAGAGATTCAAAAAGGCTTAATTTCCCCCCTTTATATATAAAAAGAAATTTGTAATTTACTATTAACCTTACATCTAAAACAAATTGCCATGTATCTCTCCTTAATTTAAATTTGAAAATTTGGAATAAAAATTATCCATACACTTATCATGTGAGGTAGTGCTTTTTTTTTGTTGATTATTACAGAAAAACATAGATATCGAAAAGGAGGGATTCATGGTAAAGACATCTAATTTAAATTTCAAAATTTAACATAAAATTATCCACATCCTTATTTTATATTTTCTTTATAAGAATAAAAAACTTTTTCTTAAGTAATTTCCCGAGTAGGCGACATGCGTGAATGGCTCTGGTTCTATTAAACTCTGTATCAATGTATAGAAACTTCAAAATAGTTATGATCTACAAATATACTATTTTGGCTAAATATCAGAAAACTCGTAATGTTAGATGATTATCCAATAACTTTCTATAACTTTGAAAAATATCAGAAAAATCCCTTCTAATTATAGGGTTTATTAGAAAACCTCCCTTTTATTTTCAGATTTTATCATCGAACCTCTTTTAACTTTGAGATTTACCAGAAAACCCTTCTCAAAGTAGGGATTTTTTTAGTAAAATTTTAAAGTTAAAGAGGGTTTTCCGATAACCCCTAACCTTAAGAGGTTTTTTTATATTTCTAAAGTTATGGGGCGCTGTACAATAATCCTTCCAAGTTAAGGATAGTTTTCTAATATTTAGTCTAATATTTTATCCTCTAACTATATACTTACTAAAAAAACCTTATCTATACTACCAAACCTTCACAAGTCTTAAGCTGCACAAATGATTTCTTTACTACCATTTGTTCCACTTTTTTTTTTTTTTTGGCCTGAACTTTTGCTTCCCTCCAACACCTTTCAACTTCGTTAAAAAAATGTAATTAATTTCTCCGTTGACATCTCGCTAGCAAGCTGCAATACTTAAATTAAAGGGGCAGTAACTAAATCAGCCATGTTCTAACTCCATCTAGTGTAGTTCTTTTCTCCCCCTAATCCACCGACTCACCCATTGAGGAATGGCTAAATAGCACTTATATACCTATTGTTTCATCTATTTTTCACTTATATACCCAACTTGTACTTGATATCAAAAAATACCTAAAGTTTTTTAAACTTGCATTTATATACTCTCACTTTTTTTTGGCACTTAAATACCCTGCAGATTTTACGACTTGCAAACTTTAGAGTATTTAAGTGCAAGTTTAAAAAAGTTTAGGGTATTTAAGTGCCAAATTTAAAAACTTTAGGATATTTAAGTACACATTTTAATAAATTTAGGGAATATAATGCTACCAAAAACAAGTAATGCATATAAGTGCAAGCTTAAAAAACTCTAGGGTATTTTTTTGCTACCAAATACAAGTGGGGGTATAGTATAAGAGAAAAGTAGATGAAAATAATAGGGCATATAAGTGCCTTAGCGTGGAATGTGGCGAACAGATTTTCAAGAGAATGAGTTTATATAAAATCATATGGGGGGCGTTAGAACCATATGATACATATTTTACTATCAATTTTAAATCTATGTAACCATCATTATACTATGACACGTGTATTTTCTATCAATGCAATCAGAATATTGTATCGCTATAATTTTAGAATATTGTATCATCTCAATCATTAATTTTAAAATCTATTTTGAAACATGTGTCGCGTTCTCCTTAAACACAGAGGCCTCCCAAAAAAAAAAAAAACCGCTCACCCATCCGCCCACGTACACACACCCACCGCTCTCCTCCTCCTTTATATAGACTCTCCTCCTCCGAACTATACCAAACATTTTCGCGAATGACTTTCCCCTTTGTTGATCATCCCTTTAGCCATGAGTAACCCAATTGTCCCTAGGGCTCATCCCACACTCCGCCAAGTCTACGACAGAGGATAATAAAAGTTCACTCTCACAATCCTTCGAAGGTAATCCTTTCAAGATTTTTTTAATTTATCCGAGTTATCACCCTTAATCTGTTTTTCTTTTGTAAATGGAGAGAGCGCAAAGTTTGAAAGAAAGAGAGAAAAAAAGTTTGATCCTCAAAGCTCTAGCCCGATGCAAGTCCCTCGGCCACAGAAGAAACAGCTCACGTGCAAGCAACGTGACGAAATCCAAGTCCTGGCCTCGGGCGGCACCCGAAGGGTACGTAACCGTATACGTTGGACCCGGTAAGGAGCGGGTCGTGATCAGAACAGAGTGCGTGAACCACCCGCTGTTCAAAGAGCTACTGGATGAGGCCGAGGATGAGTACGGTTACTCCCGCGATGGCCCGATCGAGCTACCGTGCGACGTTGAGAGATTTGAGAGGGTGATTTGGGAGATATTGGATGAGATTGATGAGGCGACGGTAGGCTCACCGCTGTGTAGCTTCCCTCCTTCGCCTATAAGAGGGTGTACTAAGGGGCATGTGGGTTATCGGGCGCTGTACCCGTCAAGGCTCGTGATAGCGGATCGGATCTAAACATGTTTGGCTGGGGTTGGTAGTGGGCGTCAAAGTAATGGCTATCCTTGTGCCATGAAGAACAAGTTGCTTATGAAAATATTGTGCTTAATAAATGTACGTACTGTGAGGGTTGTATCATTTTGTTTACAATTTAACTAGTTGATGTAGATATAAATTATCCTACTCCATGTAGTGATCTATATGTACCTTCTATTTTAATACCACTTGCAACCCCTTAAACGAGAAGGCTGTTTCTTGCTGTCGTTGGTGTAGCTAGCTAGATGAATTATACTTATCTTGAGTAGTTAGCTTAATTATATAAGTGTAAGTTGCTAATTTATAAAGTACAGCCCTGAGCTAAGCAAAACTTTGGTTACTCTAGATTTAGCCAAGATATATTTATATCAATTTGCTTTTGATATTGATGAAATGAGGAAGATTACGGGCAATTGGAGACTATAATAACATATTTTCTAACCGACACATAGGCAATAGGTTATGCAAAAATAGGTCAACTGTAGATCCTAGTGATGTATATATTCTATGGCCCACCTTAAAATTATGTTGGCAATGTATATTTCATATACTCTGATTTTAGTTAACTCAACAATGTTTTTTTTTTCAGATTGTCATTAGTAATTAGTGGGGTCCATCCAATTGAGTGGGTGGATTCTAAGTGGTCTCGAAAACGCCCTTTAGAACCCGTTCCTAATCCTATGGGGTTAGGATTTTGTCATCTACTCTATCTGTACGCACTTATGTAAAGATTAAATAGATAGAGAAAAATATATTGTTGCCATCTTCTTCCTCTCTCAGTTCTGTGGTTTATGCATTAGTCGTGGGACAGTTGCGGGGTGATATGCGGGGGGTTCCTTGCGTAATCGTGTTGGTAGCCCTCTGGCCGTTGTTCGAACATGAAGAACAGGTGTGCGGCAATCTTTCGTAACTCTGGGACAAATAATTTCTTCGCAAACGACACCTATTTTCATACATGATCATGTTCAGTTTACATTGGCATTAGCGCGAGATTAGGATTGCTCACATTTTTTATTCTTTTAGGGATAGGTATAATTATTATTGCATCTTGTGCTAGTTTATATTAGATCTGCAGTCTCTTGATGTGATTAGGTCAGTGAAACAAAAAAAAGTTTGATTTTAATAATAAAAAGCTTTATTTTCTATTAAAATAGAATTTTTTATTTAAAAAATTCTATTTTGACATCTAGAATGTCATATCTATAGTAAAAAAATCCAACTTTTATGAACTATTGGGAAAGTTTAATAAATCGAGGATCTATTATTATTTCTTTGAAAATAAAAAAAATTATTTTTATAAATTAAAACCCTTTTTCATTTTTGAAAAAATTAAAAAAAACTAATAACCTTAGACCTCGCCACTACCACTGCCAGGGGCGCTAACGGTGGCAGGAACCATCGGTTGCATATCTTGCTCTAGGCTAGAGGTGCACGGTGCACCGCCTTCTACCCCTAGCGTTTGGTGCTGGTGACAATGGGGTTTGTTAAAAAGAACCTTTATCGAATCTGCCTTCGGAGCGATAAGTTCAGTGGCTATCGACAAAGGGTGTTCAGGGCCGACAGTGTCGTACGCTATCAGTTTGACCAACACACGATGCTAGGCGCCTCTTTTGATCATGACAGCGCTAGCCACCATCGATTATCTTGGCTCTAGGAGCCGCTGGTAGTGACATTGCCGGTAGGGCATGCGAGCGAGCCCAACTAGTCATAGAGGCGATGCCTCACGGCAATGCTGTCGTTGCCGCCACGTAATCAAACCCCTAAGGTATCTAAGAAATCTTAGGGGTATATTGATAAATAGAGAGTTTTTATTTTCTAATTTTATAAATTCAAAAAATTACGAATAAATGTTTTTTAAATTAGAAAATTATTTAAAAATAGTAAAAATACCTAAAATATTTTTATTACTTATCTTTAGAAATTTTAGAAATTTCTAACACGTGGCCCTCTAAATTTAAAAATAATGAGTTTTTAAGATTATACAAAAATAACTTTTTTGAAATTTAGAATATTAGAAGAGCTATATTTATACACCGTCAAAATAATTTATAAAAAAAATCTAATAAAATCTTGGAGATTTCGAAAGGTAGCTATTCCAATGGGAGCGTCTAAGATGTGCATCAATTTCGCAAGAACTAAAAAATCATAATAAATTTAACAAGATAAAATAAGTTAGTTAAATGTAAAACTAATTTTTTTTTGTTTATTGTCATGTTACAAGATTAGACACATATTAGAATATATAAATAAATGTTTTCAAGTGGGAGATTTTGGATAGAGATGGAACTATGAGTTAACTACCTAATCAAGTCTATCTTTAAGAAATCTAATTTTCTATTTTTAAATATTTTATAATAATTTTAAAAATTATATTTTTGAATACCATGGTTGTGGCCCTGGGAGTTCTTCTCTTTGTTTGGGATGTAATTTTATAAGTAGTATAAAATGGCTAATGAGATGGAAAGTTCTTAGGGAAGAACACTACTCCACGTAAATGCTAATAATCTAAATATATCCACAATTAAAGTGTCATAATATTTTTCTTAGAAATAAGGTACCACTATAGTTATTTTGACATCAACCTGAGACTAAGTACTTGAGATATCTTTGTTAGAAAATCCAATTTCTCTTGAGAGCAAGAGATTTTGGTGGGTACTAAGGAAGTAATATTCGAGTCAGAATAGGGTTCCGCTTAGACTTAGATTTAAGGTCGACTAGTACAAGATGGAGAATAGAAAGATTGTTCAAGTGGTTCACCATGTGGACAGCAAAGAGGAGTGATCTTATTGAGGAGTATGAAAATATTCAAATGCAAAGAACTTCCAGGATGCTCTTAAAACGAATTTCAAATATATCTCTCTTATAAGGATCCAAGTTCTTATTTTTAAGTTGGATTTAAATGAGACAACTGCTAGGAAAAATATCAAATTCACTTTTGATGATAACATCTATGATGAGGGATCATGAGATAACTGGAACTGTGTTGAGCTAGGAGCAGAAGATGCGAGCGGTTATTAGGGTTTTACATAACTCTTGAAAAGACATTTGTTACTTCTGTTGATCGTTACAAATGTGATAACATCCTGGGATGTGCAAATAAAAGTGAAGTTAGAGCCTAAACACTAGGATGTGTTCAAGGCTAAAGTATCTACTTCGACTTTGAAAGCTAAATACCTGGGGCACAAGGTTAAGAGTGTAGTTGCAATGAGTGCACTAGAAGATTTTTGGGTTTTGAAACAAAAAGAAGCAAACTTAAATGTAAACGTATTAACTACTAATAGCAATATCAATTGATATGACTGCATATAAGGCAATCATTTTCAAGAAAAGTTGAAACTCATGAACCACTTCCATAGGGCACAAATGCGTTCATATAGTTTCAAAAGATTCCCAATGGGAACAAAAAGATATAGGTGAAGACTGCGCTAAGACACTAGGCACAAATGCATGTAGTTTTCTATTGAGTTCAGGGAACAAATAGATCTTGTAGGATATTCTATATCTCCTACTACGAGGAGGAATTTTTGTCTTAGTATTAGCCTTGGAGATTCATTTGTTAGATTCTTCCTTTGAGGGTAACTTAGATTTGCTTCAAAATTTCTCTGTTTATAAAATGCCAAGTTGATAGCTTAGTTGATTGTAGAATGTAACTCATTACTAGATAACTATTAGACAACTAGTTGGCAAGGTTAGGAGCATCTCCGATGCAATTAACTCACTCTAATATATGCAGACCAATATATGAAGGAATGAAGTAAAGAATTTTAATTTCTTATAAGTATGGGCTATTACTCTATATGCGATCATGTGTATTTAATTTCACACCTAAATTATCAAGGTTAATAACATGTTAAGCAAAAGCAATAGGGAATTGTACTAATTGTGAGAGAATATCTACCAAGTTAATTTAGGGAACTACGTCAAGAGAAGAGAAAAGTCAGACAGTTGACAATATCCTATATTCTGTAATAAAATAATATTGTCGAAATGAGAAATATAACTTTGTAAGATGTAGTTCACAATATGATCGTTGATGACAGTCTACCCATTTGGTTTTGGAGAGATATGCTATTAATGGTGACTATATTTTGAATTGTATACCTTCGAGATTGGTACAATCAATATCCTATATATCATGGACAATCGAGGACTGATGTTGGGTCACTACATCCATGTGTGAGTGTTTCTTTCATACAATGCTTTTCATTGGTAGAGAAGTTTAGACCATAGAATATGAAAGTATATTTCCATACACTATTTTATATTGTAGGCTGTCTAAAAATTACCGTATATAGCTGATCCTCACAAAATATTGACGACTTTCATGACAATAGACGAGAGTTACAATTTGACGACTCTCACATCTTCAAAATCCAGAGCGCAAGGGTTACAAGATGATGACCTTTGTATTATGAGAAGATTTGATTCAAAGATGACACAAAGATTACAAATTGATGATATTTGCATCTCCGAAGCCAAATGTGACCCTCGCATGTCAACACCTAAACATAGAGGTCGATCCTCACGTAAACACAGAGGTCGTAAAGACATAGGTTGCTAAACACGGAGGTCGTAAACGCAGAGGTTGATCCTCGCATAAACACGAAGATCGTAAACGCAAAGGTTGCTAAACGTGGAGGTCGACCCTCGTGTAAACGCGAAGGTCGTAAACCCGGAGGTCACTAAATGCGGAGGTCACTAAACACAGAGGTCGACCCTCGTGAAGGTTGCTAAACGCGGAGGTCGCTAAATGCGGAGGTCGTAAACGTGAAGGTCAACTTCGCATTTCAAAAATTAAACGCGGGGCTCACCCCTAAATGTGAATCTCATGTTTGACTGATTCAAACACGTTTTAAATAGTTCAAAAACCATTTTGCGGGAAAACGTCGAAGCAAGAATAGCGAATCCGATCGACATAAAGCGTGATCCCCCCAGTCAAATAAGTCTCACGACAAAGTTTCGAAAGATGAGTCTGGTGCTCTAACAATTCAAAAAAGTAAAAATTCTTCGATCCAGTAATACAGGAACAGGAGTTTTGTGAGTTTGAGAAGTCATCAATAAAAAAAAGTTTTTCTCCTAAGAGGCCGGAGAAAGGAAGAGAGTCCACTGTTTCAAGCTCATTAAAAGAACAAAAATGAAAACTTTTCCTGGCCCTCCCGATCTTGCTCTTCAAACAATGGGAAAAGTGCGGGGTCAATTCAATGTCGATTTCACCGACAAACAAAATGGGATGGGAAAGGAAGAGGCAGTCTCTTCTATTTATGAGTTTGTCTCTCCAAGTCCGTCTGAGCAGCTAAACTGGTCCATGAATCCTAAAAAGAGAAGGAAGAACAGAGAATTTGGAAGCCGCCAAAGCAGGATTTAGGCTAGGGAATTTGTGGGGGTTGGTAAATTCAGAATTTCGTTCATGCCACAACGATCTATATAGAAGGGGACTTTTTTTGATTCTTTCCTGTTGAGAATGAAGAAGAACAGAGAAAGTCTTTTTAGCAGGAAAATTTGGTCACGTAGATCTTCTATTTTGCCGGAATTCGTTGATTGCTCCGCACTTATTTATAATGGAAAAACTCTTGTTCGTTGTAAGATCACTGAAGGAAAGGTTGGTCATAAATTTGGAGAGTTTGCTTCTACACGGAGACGAAGGGCATTAAACCCCATTATGGAGAGATTTAACGGGTCAGTTACACCCCTTAAACCCTATAAATAGCTGTGTTTATAACTGAAAAAAGAGAGAACTTGATTAAGGCTTTTTGAGAGCTTTTTGGCTTGGCTTTGGAACCATTTTTGGTTGAAGAACTTTGAGATCAGCCCTGAGCTTATTTCAGTTCAAAAGGATTGAATTTCTCTCTGAAATTAACGATTTTAAAGAGTTCTTAAACTCGTTCGAGTTCTTAAACTCGTTCGAGTTCTTAAACTCGCTTAGAGTTCTAAACATATCTCGCAAGTTCTTTCCGGCTTCAAGTCAAGATGAATTGGCGAACGTTCCACAAAGCAAAGTGCTCGGATCGTTAACGGATACAAGAATTAAACTCTCATCGTCATCAAGAAGAACCCAGTTTTAAATAAAAGGATGAGTCTTCATTGATTCTTCTCTCTTTTATAAATTAAAAAACCGATAAAGAAGAATTGTAATTTCTTTTTCTAAGTCAGTTAGAGAGAGGTTACAGTAAGAGATTGTATCCATTTTTTCCTAAGTCGGTTAGGGAGATTAATAAAAAAATTTATTTCTCAATTTTCTTCAACTTTTCCAATATATAAAATATGGCGACTCCGCTGGGGACTAGTTTTTTTACCGACGAAGAAGTGGTGGCACAATCCGACACCAAGCTCGCCGGAATGACTATCAAAACTCTTATTATTAAGTTCGATCAAGCCAAATATGAGGAATTCCTATCTACCGGATCTCTCAGCCCTAAGGCTATGCGCAAGATCTGTAAAGTCTCTAAGGAGACCAATGTTCCTCCTGTTGTAGCAACTAACCTGATCAATACAGATGGTAACGTCCCTACAAAAGCCTCAAATCAGGCGAAGAAGAACGCTACTCAGCGAAGGAGAAGATCCCTACGACGAGCACAGCTCCGAGAAAGCCAATCAACAAACCACCGCGAGCTTCACGTTTACGAGCCTGAACGCGACCCTGAGCTCCACGTTTCTATTTTTGAATGCGAGCCTCGCATTTATGTGCCCAAGCACGAGCCTCGTGAAAGCCAGGCTGAACACGACCCTCAATGGCGCGTTCCAAAGCCAAAACGTGAACCTCAAGTCCGCGTTGAATGCAAACATCAGCTTCGCATTCCTCAGCCAAAATAAGACCCTCGCGTTCAGTTTCTTAAACGTGATCCTCGCATTCAATTGCCTAAACGTGATCCTCGCGTTCAGTTGCCTAAACACGACCCTCACATTCAATTGCCTAAACACGACCCTCGCGTTCAGTTGCCTAAACCTGACCCTCGCTTTCAGTTGCCTAAACACGACCCTCGCATTTTAGTGTTAAAACGTGACTCTTGCGCAATGTGTCAAGTCAAGTTCAGGGTGACTAACATGGACTTTAAACAACAGATTTGTGCCCAAGTAATAAAATCCAATACAAAACTGATATATATCATGGACTTTTGGGGTGCTACCCGAACCCCGTCGGTGGGTCGTCTACTCCTCTCAGACCCCCCAACCAGGGGTGCACCGCCCCCTGGACCCTCAGATCACTGACCGGATAATGAGACCCCCATACTGGGTTATTCGTAGTACGACTGGACTGAGGGGCGTACATAAGAAGTCCGCAGATTCAAGGTGTCTCAACAAAATCCATATCCATCAGGAGTCAGTCTCATCCAATCATAGACTTCGGGTTCCAATTAAAACCTCACGTACAGTGAGAAGTTTTTCTCGAGTCTCTGACTTAAGAGAGCTCATACCGAGAGAAAGACTGATACAACCAGTTGCTCGTTCATGCCAATGTGAACGACTAATTTTTGCGGTCCTCTCAAGATGTCAATGTTGCTCACATGCGGCTAGGCCATCAGTATTCAGCCGATTGACGAACGTCGCCTTGTCAAACATGTACAAGCGACGACGTTCTCATAGGAGGAAGACTTTAGAGGATGAGTACATTGGAGTTTGTCACGCCCCGCTTCCCAAAGTACTAGAGAATCAGAATGTGAACAAGCATGCGACGTATTAGATTGAGGAGAAAAGTACTAGACCTTCTACTCAATCTAATACGCTAAGCATCAAGCAACATAAAGTAAAGGCGCAGGTCCCCGATCATAGTAGCGAGAATATAATAAACAACTCAGAACCAAATGATATATATCACAACTAAAATATCATACCAAACATAATATTCAGGTCAAACATGCCCTGATACAAATCTATCTAACTGAATACTAGAGAGTCATAATAATACATCAACTAAACGAAAATATAAAGTATTGCAAAAGTAAACTAGGGTCATAAACTAACTAAAAGAGGTAACTAAGCTTCGACTTGTTCTTCTGCTCTATCTTCAATGCCTTCCTGCGGAGGATCCTCTGGCTCCTGTATGAGTCTGAACTGAAGTTGTCCATCTTCTAAATCTGACATACAACCCGAGAGAATAGGAGTACGTCAGCGTGCAAGGCACACGACAAGATCCCACAAGGAAGAATAGAAACGGTCGAATAACCAATGCAATAACAATAATAATAAATAGAAACATGTTGTTGGAATACTAACAAGCTAGATGTAATCCACCACTAGATTATAACAATCAGAAGAATCCATAAATCATCCAAGTAATAAGGTCATACAACTAGATGGAATTAATACTTAAAAAATCTACAATACGAGACGTAGTACGTCGAACAAAATAATCCAAATAAGGAAACCCTCATGTATATACCATATGTCTCAAATTATAGATAATAAAATATTAATCCCGATCTATGTATGAAAAGAAATATAACTGATCTATATCTCACAAGAATCCAAAATCATCCAAATAACAAGTCATGTAACTAACCATACTATAACAAATCACTGGTCCATATCTCACATAGAGTCAATGTTTATATTCTCGGATAATTGATTGTTCATAAATCTTCTACGTGCATCCTATACTGCTACACGAATCGATCAGAGGACTACGCGCAATCCGATTTCGGCCTGGTCCGAACTCAGCAAAACTCGGGTAACGAAATAAATTCCCACTGACCAAAGTGACTACACGAATTCATTTTGACCCAACAAACCAATCTCAGTGACTACACGAATTCACCGGTGCGAGTTTGGAAGATACATCAACAACCATATCCGATCACATAAACTATGACTTTCCCATCCTAACTCTTCTTATTTTTCTAAGTCAAAACTTCACATATCTCTAAGTATTGTACATGATACGCAAGGTCACTAAAGTCATGAACTCCTGATAGTTCTCAATCACAACAAGGAATAATAAATACAACTAATTCTATGCAACAATATCATGATATATCACATAATCAAATTTAAGAATCATGAATCATATTAAGAGCATAGGAATTAACTTAATTTCCATAAACCACCACTTTTATATATTTATGCAAGCAGACTCATTTCATGAATATCTCACTATTCGGATTTCCAAACTTATTATAAAAATTATTAGTAACTAGGTAATATCCAGTATAATAGCAGTGCAAGAGGAATCTGGAATCAGCGGATGTTTTTCACATGAAATATCGTGTTCTACAACCATCAATTACATGATCATAAATTTATTAAAAATAATTCTTTTAAATTATTTCTCGTTATAATTATTCTAACTAATCTTTAAAATTTTCTTTTTAATTTTTTGTTTGAACATTAACATTTTATATTTTATATTTTTTTAACCGTACCTATTTTTAAGAAAGATAATTTATAGATAATTGTAAGAAGTGAGATCTTGCCTCGGGGACGTCGAGGGTATCGTAGAGGGTAGTGGGGGTCGTTGGGGTGGATGTACGGGTTACAACGGGTTCTGCGGGCTCGTCGAAAAGTCAACCGGTTAGAATACAAAAGAGAGGTGTTACTAATGATTAGCGATATTCAAAGTAATATAACAAGAGATAGACAATGAGCCCAAGCAAGAGGGAGATACCGTGCGATAGACAATATAAAGGGTTACACACCGTCGAAGACGATGGTAGAAAAGGAGATCGGAGGGGCCCGGAAAGCACGTACGAAGTCGGTACAATCTGTAGTTTTCTGCAGTACAATTTCTCACTGTTCGGGTTTGTTCTTCGCTGTTCGAAGCCTTTCTCCACTATTTGGGCTTGCCGGAAGTAGGAGGAGGTTTCCGGGGTCGTCAGGGTGTCTCAGTGGGCTCCGACAGGGCTGTGCGGAGATCCGGCGAAGTTGCTCGGTCAAGGAGAGGAGAGAGGAAGAGGAGGTGATGGTGGTGGTGTTGGGTGCAAGAGGAGAGGCAGAGTTGATGGCTGAGTGGGGCTCGAGACGGCACTGTAGGGGAGACGAAGCAGACGACAGCAAGGGGAGAGGAGGAGAAGGTGACGTGAGGTAGAGGAGCTCAGGTGATGGAGGAGATAGGGAGGCACTAGAGGTGGAGAGAAGCTCGGAGGAGGCGCATGTGGGAGGAGCTGATAGCGGCTGGTGGTGTTGGTCAGAGGATAGGGAGGAGGATGAGGAGGCGGTAGTTGGTAGAGCTCGGCCAGCGGTGGTCGGAGCTAGACGACGGTGAGGTAGGGGAAGAGCTGGTGGTGGCTGAGGGTTGGAGTGGAGATGAAGAGAGAGATGGAGGCTGAAGTGAGGTGAGATGAAGGAGAGAGTAGAGGGAGTTTTGATGGTTGCTTGCTGGTTGGGGGAGCTTGGAGAGGCTGAAGGCATAGGGGAGAGAAGAGAGTTGATGAGTGATTAAAGGAGAGGGAGAGAGAGGCAGGGGTTGGTGGGAGTGCAGCACGTGTACCTCGTGGGCGGCTTAAGGCCATGTACGTTTGTCAAAAGAAGTGGACAGAGGCTTGGGCGGATCTGAGAACGAGGGGGGAGAGAAAAATGGAAGAGAGAGTGTAAGCATGAGAGAGAAAGAGTGGTTGAGAGATAAAGAGAGAGATGATTGTAGAGGGAGAGTGAGGGAGACAGAAGAGAGAGGTAGGAGGGGTTGGTTTCGGCGGTGTGTGGAAGTGGGATTAGTGAGTGTATACGCATCGTGAGGAGTGAGGTGGAGAGGATTAGGAGATAGGTATTTGTCTCCTTTTTTTCATTTATTTTTTTACGAAAATAAATAACAACATCATTAAAATGATTAACAAAAATCAATAAAAATGATTAAATTTATAATTATCAAAATAAATATAAAGTTGGATTTTTAAATTAATTAAAAATTTTAGAAAATTAGTTAAAAATATAAATACTCTTTAAAAAATAAAATTTAATATTTTAATATCAGAAGAAAAATTATTTAAATTAGTATCATAAAATCATGGTCATTACAAAGTTACTTCTAATATGATTAGTATATGGAAATCATCAATCCTTAGTTCCAACGAGTCAGAGACGGATCGGTCTCCTGGCTTAAAAGAGATCATGAGTGAGTCTGAAGGAATCTATCAACACACTCAAACTCAAAAAGGAGTCCTTCCTCCTGTCAACTATCAGAAGTTGGCTAAAAGAATTGATTTTGATGATGAACACTCAGCTATCGCAGAATCTCGATCCTCTAGCTCTTTCATAGAACACGAGAGCTCCATTTATATGGCGGGACACCTTGATGATCTGGTGAAAAGACATGATGAGCAGCAAGCCATACTCAAATCACAGCAGGATGCCATCAATGAACTCTGGATCTTGATGATTCAAATCGTCATAGACATGGCCAAATCCCAGACAACAGATTCGCTGCCTCGGCATCAATCTTCCCCAAGAGGAGGATCATCTTCATCCCAAACCCTTACATCAAAGGGGAAGGAAAAAGTGGTTGATTGTGTTATTTCTGATCAAGAAACCCACCATCTAGAATCTTCTTCTGAAGAAGGGAGAGAGACTGAGAACGAGTAGAATCTCTAGTTTATAAAAATGAAATAATTGGAAGCTCTCCTCAATGTCATTGCTAACAGAAGTGAGCTCCAGGACAAGGGAGTTGTTGGGCTTTATCCTGCCGAATGGGATGCAGACCCTTATCCTCCGAAGTTTGTAGTCCCGACTGTAGGCGTATAAAATTGCCTATAGGTCCCTTATCACAGCTCGACGACGCCAATTCAACAAACGGATCATCGGGTGACGTATCCAAACAAAGCTGTTAGCCCACAACGCCGAAGCCAAGCGATATGCGACGAAGTGGATTAATGAGGCTAACGAACCGCACGCCAACAATCCATTCGCATGCGGAATGAAGTCAACGGTTCGGGGAGTCAACGAGTCGTCCAACCAAGAACGGACTCGGATGAATCACGATCAAATCAAGATCAGTTTCGGATTCGAACTCAAAAGTGGGTTTACTGCCTAATCAGGAATCGGATCAACAAATCAAATCCGAACAAGTCAACCACACAACCGAATCAAAGTCCAAATCAACAACGAATCGGAACCCGAACGACGGAACCCGAACGACGGACGAAACGGACAACACCCGGGGAACTCGGCCGAAACCGAGCCACCCCAGGGTGGCTCGGCTTTGGCCGAGCCACCCATGGGTGGCTAGGCACAGAACTGTGCAAATGCACAGTTCTGAGTGCCTATAAATAGGCCTTGTGCTCATTTGGTTCAAGGGTTGGATTTTGGAGGAGGCGAAGCCCTGCTGGATTGGAGATTCAGATCTAAAAAGACTCAAACTTTAGGACTTCGGGGACTCCCTCATTCAGATCTGGTGCTCGGCGATCATCAACGCCAAATAAGGCAAGTGTTCGAGAGAACCGGATCTCAAATCCTCAGATCTACGTAGGTACACTCCGGATCTAAGCTTGGTTCTTAGATCCCGAGATTCGAGCGGTTGTTTCCTTGGTGAAACAATCCCTCCCGGCTATTATCTCCTTGGTGGGATAATACCCGTTATACTGTGTAGATCCGACCGGATCTAGATCTCACGGTGGTCCACGGCAAACAACCCCGGCGCAGGCAAAGAACCCACCAAAGCGAGTGACTGCATAACAGGAGCTCGCGATTCGTTCGACAAAGAAGGAAACAAGTTGTAATTTTTCTTTATTTGTATTTTGATTTTCATTGTAACCGGCTCTTATAAAAAGACCGGATCTTTGTAATTCGATAAACGATTATTAAAGTGTACAATGATATCAACAATGAAGAAAGCAACGGATTTTCCCGCAAACAATCTACCGAGCCACCTCAGGGTGGCTCGGCCTTGGCCGAGCCACCCTAAGGTGGCCGGCGCCTTCCCCCCTCTCTCTTGTGCACAGATGCACAGTTTTAAGTGCCTATAAATAGGCGGGGTGGTTGTTCATTTGAGAGGACTTTTTCTGAACTTCTGAAGAGCCGAAACTCTGTCGGATTGTCACCTCAACTCGGATTTGTGAAGGCTTGGAGACTTGGACCCTTGGATTCAGTTCTTGGCGAGCACCCGCAACAAACAAGGCAGGAGTTCGAAGAGGCTAATCCTCAGATCTACGTTGTTCTACTCCGGATCTAAGCTTGGTTCTTAGATCCCGAGATTCGAGCGGTCGTTTCCTTGGTGAAACGATCCCTCCCGGCTATTATCTCCTTGGTGGGATAATACCCGTTATACCACGTAGATCTGTTTGGATCGAGATTGCACGGTGGTCCACGGTAATCAACCCCGGCACAGGCAAACAACCCACAAAGCGAGTGACCGCAAAACAGGAGCTCGCGATCTGTTTGTTAAATAAGGAAAGTTGTAATTTTTCTTTATTTGTTTTGAATTTCGTTGTAACTGGCTCTTATAAAAAGACTGGATCTTTGTAAACGCAAAAAGTTGTTAACATTGAGTGCAATGAGTTCGTCAATGAAGAAGAATTTGATTTTTCCCGCGAACACCGACCCTACAAGCTTTTGATGGCACAGAGTTACTGAACCAACATATCTACTATTTTAAGTCACATAATGGGAATGTAATATCAAATAACGCCATACTGGCTCGCTTGTTCATTGGTACACTCAAGGGGTTGCCTTTGAATGGTTTATGAAACTGCCTGCAAGATGTATCCTGAAATGTGCAGATCTAGAGAGACTCTTCCTATCAAGATTCTTTGAAGATGACACCAAAGTCTCTGTCCCTACCCTTCTTGCCACTAAGCAAAAGAAGGAAGAGCCCATCAAAGCCTTCATCGAGAGGTTTCGAAGCGTGGCTCTTCGATGTCCGACAGGTATGACACATTCCACTCTGATAGAAATCTGTCTACACAACTTGTAGACCAAACCTCCTAGCCCAAATGAGAGTTGCATAGTGTCATTCCTAGAGACAACTAATCGTCTAAGGTGAAAAGGATGAAGAGATCGTCACCACGGTCAAACCCGAAGAAGAAAGGCTAAAAGTCGATCTCATTTAGGAAGATCAACTCTGAGTTGTCAAATCATAAAAGTTTAGAGGATGACCTCGAATTCCCATAATTCCATCATTATGGGTCAAAATCTCACCATATGATGAAGAAGATATGTTATGATTTTTAAGAAGGTTTAAACTTCGGGAAAGAAAGACGAGCACGAATTTGATCTTTCACTCCAGAAGGAAAACCTCCTGATCACTATCATAAAACGGGGAGAAGCTTAGGCTATGTTTCAATACCCCCCTTTAGAAAATGAATCTGATGAATGTCTATGTCAAAACCATTCATCCGGAATGTTATCATGGGACTTCAATGTTAGTATGGGCCCAACCTTTAAACGCATGTCCGTGAACATGACCTCGACCAGTCATCCAGATAATGATGAAGATGATGATGAATATTTGATTGAATGAAGCAATGATCAAATGCCTTAGCATCCTATAGGACATGTGCTTCGAACAGCGTAAGCTGCCCACTGAGGATAAGGTGATCCAAGGGAATATGTGAGATGAAACAAATCCCAAGCCAATCACCATCCGAGAATGAAGACCTTATATCTCTCATCAGAGAATATATAGATGTCTTCACTTGGAATTACAAAGACATGCGTGGTCTTGACCCAAATGTAGCAATGCATCATCTCAACATCAATCTAGATGCGAAACCCGTTAAACAACAATAACGTCAGTTCTATCTAGAGGTCATGGAAGTAATTGAGTCAGAAGTCAAAAAACTTATCGACTCAGGCTTCATCATGGAGGAACAGTACCCTGATTGGGTAGCTAATATTATTACTGTGCCCAAGAAAAATGGGAAGGTCTGAATTTGCATTGACTTTCGTGACCTAAACGTTGCATAATGTCCAAAAGATGAATTCCCTCTCCTAATCAAGATGTCATATTGACAATACTTGTGGGTATGAGAGGATGTTTTTTATGGACGAATTCTAAGGATACAACCAGATCAAAAATGTATTATGAAGATGAAAAGCACACAGCTTTGAGAACGCCACTAGGAGTATACTGTTATGTAGTGATGCCCTTTGGACTGAAGAATGCTGGTGCAACCTATCGTTGTACCATGAATACAATCTTCCAGGAACATCTATGTAAGAAGGTAGACTGTTATGTGGATGATATCGCAGTGAAAAACCAAAAGAAAGGTGCTCATCTTCTAAAGATGATGTTCGATATCATGCGAGCACATCAACTAAAGATGAACCTAACTAAATCTTTTTTGGGGTAAGCCAACGGTAAATTCTTGGGATTTATAGTTACATCTAAAGGGATTTCTCTCGATCCAGAAAAGGTTTATGCCATCCAAGAGATGCCACCTCTGAAGAACATCAAAGAACTCAGAGGCTTGCAAGACAGATTAGCTTATATCCAAAGATTCATATCAAATCTCTCGGGACACTGCAAGTCCTTCACCAAATTGATAAAGAAAGGAGTTTCATTTATTTAGGATGAAGACTGCCAAAAAGTATTTAAGGAAATTAAGAGATACCTTACTCCCACCACCCGTCCTTGTGGTCCCAATATCAGGAAAACCATTCATGTTATATGTGAGAGTCATGGACCGTTCTCTTGGAGGTTTGTTAGCCCAAAACAATGACCAAGGATATGGATAGGCAATCTATTACCTCGGTAGAATCATGATTGGAGCCAAACACTGATACAATCCAGTAGAAAAAGAGTGCATTGTCTTAGTGATTCGCCGTTTAGAAAATGTGACACTACTTGGTTAGACAATCAATTCATGTCATTTTCAAGGTAAATCCTTTGAGGGTGCTCATGACGAAACCTTCTTCTTTGAACTGTTGCCTTGCGAAATGGGCAATACTTCTATCACAGTATACAATGCAATTCATATCTCAGAAAGCTATTAAGGGTTTCGCCCGAGCAGATTTCTTAGCTGATCATCTGATATTCGATTCTTCCAAATTATACGAAGATTTACCAGATAAGGTTGCAGAAGCTTGTGTAATTCAAGAAGTCAAGCAAGTATGGAAATTATTCTTCGACAGTGCATCTAGAGCAAGACCTGATGAAGGAATCACCGTCGGTGTGGGGGTAGTACTCATATCCCCAAGTGGTCATGTGATCTTAAGAGGATTTTCCTTAACCAAGCCTTACTCGAACAATATAGCAAAGTACAACACTTTGCTATTAGCGATGTAGTTAGCTAAGGAGCTCAACATTAGATATCTCGAGGCTTATGGTGATTATCAACTCATCGTAAATCAAATTCAAGGAGAATACAAAGTGCGTAACGAGGATTTAGTCCCATAGCACTTTGTAACATTAAAGTTAGCCTAAAAATTTGACAGCTTCTTTATCGGATACATTCCGCGAGTCCAAGACGCCTATGCAGATACTTCAGCCTCACTGGCAACTTCATTAGCATTGTCACCAAAAGCTGAAACAACGATATTCGTTGTGGGACGTGACTTGTATCACCCCAAATTCCCTTTAGAAGATTACTCAGAAAAGACAACGATAGAGTGTTGGATATCACGTCCCCATGATATAATTTTGATGATAACAATTTATTCATATTGAGAATCACTATTTGTGTTATACATTTGCACTAACATTTAATTGCAGCTTTCAACATCAAGGCATTATGAAGTAAAGAAGATGAAGAACAAATATATCAATGTAATTTTTACATTTATCTTTACTTAGAATTTTTGTACAAGCCTTGATCACTCATACACACACATAAAAATTAGAACACACTAACACAAGCTTAGTGTGTTGATTAATAATAAAAATCCCTTATGTTAACCATTAAAGTTTTTAGTTTATCATTAAGTCTAAAAATAGTTCATACATAACATTTTTACTCTTTAATATTCGACTAATAAGAATAATAGTCGACTACTATAGTCTAAGTTCAAGATATAAGTTTCTGTAAAACTATAGAGTAGGCGACTACTAAGAATTATAGTCAACTACTCAGCTTTACATTTTGATTTACGGAACTTCAGTTTTACAGAGTAGTCAACTACAAGTAAATATAGTCGACTACTGAGCTTTGAAAATTATTTTACAGAACGTTTATTTTACAGTGTAGTCGACTACTAACAATTATAGTTGACTACTGATATTTGTTTTTTTGTGTTCCAGACTTTCTATAATATAGAGTAGTTGACTACTAAGAAGAATAGTCGACTACTAAGTTTCAGTTTCTAATTTCTAGACTTTTTGTATTACAGAGTAGTCGACTACTATGCATTATAGTCGACTACTAATGTAGTTTTTCTGAACGTTAATGTTTGAATCATTGATAGTTTATAGCCGTTTTTAAACGTTTTTAAAGTTTAAAAACTTATCTTTTCAAGGGCTATAAAAAGGTTATATGTTCAGAAAAATGACACATGATTATATACCCATAAGCTTCATTCTTTGTGCATTTTTCAAAAGTCAAAAATTTCAGATTTTAGTAAGTTCTGAGAAAAAGATCTTTACTAAAATTGCATTTGATCATCATTCAAAATACATATTATTTAGGCAATTTCCAGAGGTTAAAAGTATTCCTAAGCTACTGCTACACAACACTTCAAATCAAGGCTTATAGGAATTGAGTTGTTTAATTCAAGGAAAGTTCTCTCAGTTTGAGAGAGGTTGATCTCTTGGTCTAAAGATCAGTGTGCAATTGGCAAGGGTCTGTCAATTGGTGTTACAATTTGTAGGGACTTACAAATTAGTCAGGTTTGATTTTAATTTTGTACTTGATTCAAAATTATAGTGGAAATCTCAAGCAGGATTTGCTTGGGGATTGGATGTACACCAGATTGGTGGAACCAGTATAAAAACTCTTGTTTATGATTGTGATTTTCTGGATTGTTGCCATTCTTTCTTTGCAATTTATAATCTACTTTGCATAATTTTTTAAAAGAATACTATTCACCCTCCCTCTAGTATTCTAGTGTATCTATTTTAGATCCTACATTTGGTATTAGAGTAAGGTTAAAGATGGCATCAACAAATACATCACAATTCAAAGAGGGTCATTCTACAAATCATCCATCAATGTTCGATGGATTGAACTACAACTATTGGAAGTGCCGAATGAAAATCTATCTTCAATAAATTGGCTATGAACTTTGGAACGTTGTGGAAACGAAATATGAGAAGCCAACAATCATTTTTTCTGAATGGACTACATCTCAAAGAAACAATACAAACTTGGACTCCAAAGTTATGAATGCACTATTCTGTGCACTTGACAAGAATGAGTTCAATAGAGTGTCAATGGCCACATCTACTTATGATATTTGACACACACTAGAGGTAATTCATGAAGGTACAAATAAAGTGCTTCTCTCATTGGTCTTGGTAAAACATATACTCAAGTGGAGATGGTAAGAAAAATACTATGTTCACTTACTTCACAATGGGAAAAGAAGGTCACCACAATTAAAGAAGCAAATGATTTGTCAACTCTTATGGTTGAAAACCTCATTAGCAATCTTATGGCTTATAAAGTTCAAATTGAAGATAGAAAGAATGAGGATGAAACAAAGAACAAGAAAGTGCTTGCATTCAATGCTACTTCCGATAAAGAAGATTCAGATAATGATGAAGAAATGAGCATGTTTGCACGCAAATTTAGAAAATTCATAAAACAAGGTATATTTAAATCAAAGAATTCAAATTCAAATAACTTACTTTGTTTCAAGTGTAACAAACCAGGACATATGAAGAAAGACTGTCCATTGTTAAAGAATAAGCAAAAATCAATTTTTTTACAACAACTTCAACAATATTCAAAGCAACAAGAAAAGGAAAGCTATGACGGCTACATGGGATGATAGTGATGATTCATCTTCAGATGAAGAAATTGAAGAAACGGAAAGTGCTCATATGTGCTTTATGGCACAAGATGAAGTAAGTGACAATGAAAAACTTTTAAATGCTTTTAATAAATTATATGAAACTTTTTTAAGATTAAAGGCTTCACATAATTTTCTTAAACGAGAAAATAAAAGATTACTTGAAGAAATTTCAGATTTTAATTCATCTACAAATTCTAACTCTCAAGAAATTAATTTAAAAGAAGAAAATTACTTCTTGCTTAAAAAAATCAATGTTTATCCAATGAGAACGTTTATCTAAAATTAGAATATAATAATTTAAATATTCACATTAATAGTTTAGATAAGGATATTTCTTCTATTAAATTAAAATATGATTATATATGTTTAAATGTTAGTAAATTCAATAAAGTTAAAGAAACTCTTAATAAAATACTTTCTTTCAAACAGAATCTCAAAAGACAAAAGCTTTAGGTTTTCAAGTTAATAGAAATATATCTAAGAAAATAATTTTTGTAAAATGTTCTTGTAATATAAATGATGATATATGTAAAAAGAAATTAAAATTCTTTTCTATTTGGGTGCCTAAAGAATTAACTTCATTACATAAAAAATTTTACATTTCTAATTATATTAAAAATGTTTGTTTGTCAACTAATTATTTAGGCAAATCAAACTCTTCATGGGTTTGGTTTCCTAAAGACTAATTTCATGGACCCAATATAGCATGGGTACCAAATTTGTAAATGATTATCATTTCAGGTATCCAAGAAAGATAGGTGGATTTTGGATAGTGGTTGTTCCAAATATATGACTGGAAATATACAATTGTTGTCATCTTTTTAAAATAAGGATGGTGGTACCGTCACTTTTGGAGATAACAACAAAGGAAAAGTTATCAGTTTTAGAATTATCGGTAATCCAAATAAACCTTTTATTGACAATGTTTTATTAGTTGATGGTCTTAAACATAATTTGCTTAGTATAAGTCAACTTTGTGATAAAGATTTTAAAATTGTTTTTGAAAAAGAATCTTGCTTGATTTATAACATAGATTTAATAACTATATTATTTAAAGGACATAGAAAAAATAATATATATGTATTATCTATGAATAATATTTCTAATAAACATTGTCTTCTTGTATCTTCTAATGATTCTATTTTATGGCATAAACGTTTTGGACATGTTAATTTTAAACATATTTCTAAGATTTCTAAAAGTGATTCTGTAAAAGGTTTACCTAAGCTTTCTTATAAAGACAATTTTTGTGATGCATGCCAACAAGAAAAAATGCATAAATCTTCTTTCAAATCTAAAAATGTAATTTCTACAAGTAGACTATTAGAACTAATTCATATTGATCTTTTTGGTCCTTCAAGAGTAGCATCTTTAAATGGTAGTAGATATGCTTTTGTTCTTGTTGATGATTATTCAATATTTACATGGGTAATATTTCTTAAACATAAAAACAATGTCTTTAATGAGTTTTCTATATTTTGCAAAAGAATTTGAAATCAAAAATCTATTTCTATAATTTTTATACGTAGTGATCATGGAGGTGAATTTAAAAATGAATTATTTGCAAATTTTTGTGATAAACATGGTATTTCTCATACTTTTTCTTTTCCTAAAGCAGCACCACAAAATAGAGTTGTAGAAAGGAAAAATAGAACTTTACAAGAATGTACTAGAACCATGTTATGTGATAGTAATTTACCAAAGTATTTTTAGGTAGAAGCTGTTTCTACAGCATGTTATGTTCTAAACAGGGTTTTATCAAGACCTATCTTAAAGAAAACATCTTATGAATTATTTTATGATAGAATTCTTAAAGTTTCTTATTTCAAAGTTTTTGGTTGTAAATGTTTTATTTTAAACAAAAAGGATAATTTGGATAAATTTGATTCTAAATCTGACGAAGAATATTTGTTGGATACTCTAACCATAGAAAAACTTATAGAATATTTAATAAAAGAACTTTAGTCATTGAAGAATCAATGCATGTTTCTTTTGATGAAATTTTTACAAAAACACCTAATGTTTAAAACAATGATGACGAATTAGTTGATACTATCAATGATACCCTAATGATAGATGCTTCAAAAGATGAAAATTTACAAAATGATTTACCAAAGAATTTTATAGAAGTTAAAAATCATTCATATGATTTAATTATTGGTAATATTTCTGATAAAGTAATTACTAGATCTCATTTTAATTTGATTTCTCATACTGCTTTTATTTCAACTATTGAACCTAAAAATATAAAAGAAGCCTTACTTGATGATTTTTGGATAATTGCTATGCAAGATGAACTTAACTAATTTACAAGAAATAATGTTTAGGATCTTATACCTAGACCTCAAAATAAATCAATCATTGGAACAAAATAGATTTTTAGAAATAAATTAGATGAATCTGGTCAAGTTGTTAGAAACAAAGCAAAATTAGTTGCACAAGGTTATAATCAAGAAGAATGTATTGATTATGTTGAAACATATGCACCGGTTGCTCGTTTAGAATCTATTAGAATTTTACTTGCTTTTGCATGTTTTATGAATTTTAAACTATTTCAAATGGATGTTAAAAGTGCTTTTCTAAATGGTTTTATAAAAAAGAAGTTTTTGTAGAACAACCTCCCGGTTTTGAACATGAAAGTTTTCCTAATCATATTTTTAAACTTGAAAAAGCTTTATATGGTCTTAAACAATCACCTCGTGCTTGGTATGATAGATTAAAGAACTTTCTTTTAACTTCAGGTTTTAAAATTGGAAAGGTTGATTCAACATTATTTATTAAGAAAATAAATAAAGATATATTATTAATTCAAATATATGTAGATGATATTATTTTTGGTTCTACTAACAATAATTTTTGTCAAGAGTTTGCTAAGACTATGCAGGATGAATTTAAAATGAGTCACATGGGTGAACTCAATTTCTTCCTTGGACTTCAAATCAAACAATTAAAAGATGGAATATTCATCAATTAAAACAAGTATGCTAATGAGTTACTCAAACGCTTTGGAATAGAAAATACAACAAGCAAACTAACACCAATGAGTACTACTATATCTCTTGACAAAGATGAAAATGGTAAGAATGTTGATCAAAAACTCTATCGAGGTATGATTGGATCACTTCTTTACATTACTGCTAGTAGACCTGATATTATGTTTAGTGTATATTTATGTGCTAGATTTCATTCTAATCCTAAAGAATCACACCTTAAAGCCGTGAAAAGAATTTTTAGATATCTTAAAGATACTACAAATTATGGGTTATTTTATCCAAAGAATAGCATATTTGATTTATTATCTTATAGTGATGCTGATTTTGCCGGATGCAAATCCGATAGAAAAAGTACAAGTGGAACATGTCATTTCTTAGGACATTCGCTTGTATCTTGGTTTAGTAAAAAAGCAAAATTTAGTATTATTATCAACGACTGAAGCAGAATATATTGTTGCAAGTCTAACATGTGCTCAAGTATTATGGATGAAACAAACATTATCTAATTATGGTATAAATTGTCCCATATCATCCATAATGTGTGACAATTCAAGTGCAATCAATTTATCTAAAAATCCTATTCAACATTCACGTATAAAACATATTGATATTAGACATTATTTCTTACGTGATCATGTGCTTAAAGGTGATATTTCATTAGAATTTATTTCTACTGATAAACAAATAGCAGATATATTAACAAAACCCTTAAAAGAAGAAATTCATGTTAAATTAAGAAGGGAATTAGGTATATGTTCAATTGAAGATTTAAATTAAAGTTTTAAAACAAATATATATGCATACATACCCTTTATAGTCGACTAATTTACCTATAGTCGACTACATGCACAAGCTTTGCATATAAGTTGTTCTACAAATTTCAGTGTAGTCGACTAATTGGATTAGTAGTCGACTACTATGAGTTAAATCTAAAAATTAACTTTCTGTCAATTACAGTGTAGTCGACTAATTCTCTTATAGTCGACTAATCTGTGTTTAATCTAAAATCCAGAGTTCTGTCAATTATAGTGCAGTCGACTAATTTTCTTAGTAGTCCACTACAAATTCAGATTTTTCCAAACTTAGTTTTTTCAGCATATTGGATTTAAACCCTTTATACCCTAAACCCAATACCCGTTTCACTTAAGTAAAATTCATCTCAACCATTGATGCTAATTCCATCAATCCTAACCACATATTTAAGAGCAAATCTTCACCATTCATTTGTTCTTAATTTAATCCTAACCATACAAATTTTAATTTTAATTCAAAAGAAAAATCAAAAACACAAAACTCATCTTCTTCTTCTTCTTATAACCTATCTCTCTTCTGCCCCTCTTCAGAACCCATTGAATCCAAGTTAGGGCATCATCAGATTTTTGTTTTTCTTCTCAAAATCTTCATCAAATACTTTGGTTTCTTCAGTCTGACAGTCTCTGTAGTCGACTACATCCAGTAATAGTCGACTAATCCTAGGGTTTTATCTGTTTTTGGCAATTTCTCAACTTGATCTTTCTTATCTTTTGGTATATTACTGATTTATCATGTCTAGAGCTAAGAAAGCTAAGAAAGTTGATACTAATGTTAACGATGAAATCATCATATATTTAAAAAGTCCTGATTTACTTGAAGAATTTAACAAAATATCCACATTTGAAGTTCTTTCAGGACGATTTGTAAAATTTGATGATTTTTTCCCATGGAATTTTGGATCATATTTTGAAAATGTGGGGTTGCTTGAACTATTCTCTGCTAAAAATAGAAAACCTAAATATCCTTGTTTGGTTCAATTGTTCTATACTAATATAGAACGTATAGAAACAATTAGTGGATCTGAAAAGCTTAGAACTCTTGTCAAAGGAGTAGAAATTGACTTGACTTCTAAGTCAATTGGAAAAATCTTTAACATTCCTTTCCGATGAGTCTCTCTTAGGTCAATCAGAATGAATGATTCAGAATTGCTATCCAATCGTATTTTTTTACTGGTTATAGTAAACCATTGAATAATTCAAATAAGCTATGTCTAATCCTTCATTTCATTGCCCGAATCTTAGCTTATAACCTGTTCCCAAAAACTAGAAGTTTTCATTTCATTTTCCTAGACTTAGCAAAAGCACTATATGCTATAATGGGGAATATCCAAGTTAATTGGGCTAAAGTTTATTTTGATAATCTTCTGACAATACCAAAAGGATTTCTTCCTTACGGTGCATTTTTAATGAAAATCTTTGATAAATTTCATGTTGATATTGAGTCTGAAAATCCTGTCGTTCGTTCCATTGAATTCTTCGATTCTAATGCCCTAACTAGGATGAAATTAATAAACTTTAAAATTCACCAAGATGAACCTCAACATCAACCTGAAACAGAACATCAACCCCAACCACAAAACATTGATGATGTTGGACCCTCCTCTTATATTCCACCACCAATACCACAAATGCATGAATCCTCTTGTTTCTCAGATGCACAATACAATATAATGTCTGCTAGAATACTAGATTTAGAAGTGGGTCAAAAAGCCTTGTTTGATCAAAATGTGCTCATGCTAAAAAATCAAGAGGCCTTAACCAAAAAATTTGATATTCTAGAGATGAAGTTTGACACAAGGAATATGAAGTTTGATACTTGGATATGAAGCTCAATGCTTTCTTTCAAGGACATCAACCACCTCCAGCACCTTAGAAGACTACGCATGCATCATTCAGATTTGGATAATTTTATGTTTAGTGTTAAAACAATGATAATATGTGTTATGTTGGTTGTTTGAGTTTGAATGTCACAAACTATGTCGTAGTTATTTGTTTTTAAGACATATGTAATATTTGTTGTGTTGCTACTATGTTGCTTTAACTTTAGTATGTTTTATGGGATTGAATTTTATGTTGCGTTTATGATGATTGAAAAGTTAATTCATGTGCTATATATATTTTAAACAGATTATGGTGATGAACATTGTGGAACTTTTGGTTTTTATGGGAAGTCTTTGCCTACAAATTTGGATGGGTGAAGTTATGGACTATGTTCATAATCTGGATGATATGTTTGAAGTGCTAGCTCATGAAAAGGAAATTATGATATGTTTAGGATAGTTATATATTTCTTTTTGCTAATAACAAAGGAGGAGAATGTTTTCAGAATTTATGTTTTATAGACTCAACAATATGAATTGCAGACTCTAATGTGCTTTTATGCAGGGGGAGTAAGTATATTTGTTTATCAAAGTTTTTATTTTTTAAATATACTTGCATATGCATAAATTGTTTGTCATCATCAAAAAAAGGGAGAATGTTGAATATCATGTCCCCATGATATAATTTTGATGATAACAATTTATTCATATTGAGAATCACTATGTGTGTTATACATTTGCACTAACATTTAATTGCAGCTTTCAACATCAATGCATTATGAAGTAAAGAAGATGAAGAACAAATACATCAATGTAATTTTTACATTTATCTTTACTTAGAATTTTTGTACAAGCCTTGATCACTCACACACACACACACATAGAAATTAGAACACAATAACATAGGCTTAGTGTGTTGGTTAATAATAGAAATCCCCTATGTTAACCATTAGAGTTTTTAGTTTATCATTAAGTCTAAAAATAGTTCATACATAACATTTTTACTCTTTAATAGTCGACTAATAAGAATAATAGTCGACTACTATAGTCTAAGTTCAAGATATAAGTTTCTGTAAAACTACAGAGTAGTCGACTACTAAGAATTATAGTCGACTACTCAGCTTTAAATTTTGATTTACAGAACTTCAGTTTTACAGAGTAGTCGACTATAAGTAAATATAGTCGACTAATGAGCTTTAAAAATTGTTTTATAGAACGTTTATTTTACAGTGTAGCCGACTACAAACAATTATAGTCGACTACTGATATTTGTTTTTTTGTTTTCCAGACTTTCTGTAAGACAGAGTAGTCGACTACTAAGAAGAATAGTCGACTACTAAGTTTTAGTTTCTAAATTCCAGACTTTCTGTATTACAGAGTAGTCGACTACTATGCATTATAGTCGACTACTAATGTAGTTTTTCTGAACGTTAATGTATGAATCATTGATAGTTTATAGCTGTTTTTAAATGTTTTTAAAGTTTAAAAACTTATCTTTTCAAGGACTATAAAAAGGTGATATGTTCAGAAAAATAACACATGATTATATACCCATAAGCTTCATTATTTGTGCATTTTTCAAAAGTCAAAAATTTTAGATTTTAGTAAGTTTTGAGAAAAAGATCTTTATTGAAATTGTCTTTGATCATCATTCAAATTACATATTATTTAGGCAATTTCCAGAGTTTAAAAGTATTCCTAAGCCACTGCTACACAACACTTCAAATCAAGGCTTATAGGAATTCAGTTGTTTAATTCAAGAAAAGTTCTCTTAGTTTGAGAGAGGTTGATCTCTTGGTCTAGAGATCAGTGTGCAATTGGCAAGGGTCTATCAATTGGTATTACAATTTGTATGGACTTACAAATTAGTTAGGTTTAATTTTAATTTTGTACTTGATTCAAAATTATAGTGAAAATCTCAAGCGGGATTTGCTTGGGGACTGGATGTATACCAGATTGGTGAAACCAGTATAAAAACTCTTATTTATGATTGTGATTTTCTGAGATTATTGCTATTCTTTCTTTGCAATTTATAATCTACTTTGCATGATTTTTTAAAGAACACTATTCACCCCCCTCTAGTGTTCTAGTGTATCTATTTCAGATCCTACATAGAGATTGTCTGTAAAACTTCTATCGACCATGCACCAAGGGATTGGCAATTCTCGTTCACTGACTATGTCTTTTACGGCATATTACCTAATGATCCCATAAAAGCGGTTGCCGTCAAGCGGAAGGCCCTTCGATTCTATACCAATGCGATTTCTTAAACTTTGTATCGAAAATCACGTGATGGAGTTTTTCTTTGTTGCCTTTCTAGAAAAGAGGTGCAAGAAGCTCTCAAAGAAACTCATGACGGAATGTGTGGAGCTCATCAACCCAGAGCTAAGTTGGGGGATCGATTCCGAAGACTTGGCTATTATTGACCAAAAATATTTGCAGATGCTGTTGTTTATGCTAAACGATGTCATGCATGTCAAATCCATGGTGATTTCATTCATCAAGCACTAGGGAATTTGCATCCAACATCTCCATTTTGGCTATTTGAGATGTGGGTAATGAATATCATTAGACATATCACCCCACCAACATCTAAAGAACATCAGTTTATCTTGGCAGTCATCGATTACTTCTCCAAATGTGCTGAAGTATTCCTTTGAAAGAAGTCAATACTTCAAACGTGATCAAATTCATCAAACACCATGTCATCTACCACTCTGACATACCGTGACGAATAGTCCATGACAATGGAACTCAATTCATCAGCCACGATTTCCAGAGATTTTGCAACAAGTATAATATCCAAAGTGTCGTATCAATAGCATATTACCTGTCAGCTAATGGTCTTGCTGAAGCTTTCAACAAAACCATTATGAAGCTTCTCAAAAAGGTCGTTTCCAAAAGTCAACGTGACTGGGACACAAAATTTAGTGAATGTTTATGGGCCTACCACATAACGGTGAGAACCCCGACGAAAGCTACTCCTTTCTCCTTGGTGTACAGAATGCGAAGCCATGTTGCCATTGGAAATTCAGATCTCATCCCTAAGAGTTGCTCTTGCAACTGGGATGACTGATGAAGAACAATATCGACTATGCCTTCAAGAGTTGTAAGCGTTAGATAATAAGCGGCTCGAAGCGCAACAATGGATTGAGTTATACAAAGCTTGAATCTCAAAAGCCTACAACAAAAAGGTCAAGCAAAGAATCTTTAAGAAAGGCGACCTTGTCTTAGCAGTTTGACGACCCATGATCATGACACACAAAATGAAAGAGAAATTTAATTCTAAATAGGAAGGACCCATCGTAATAAAGTTAGTCTATTCCAATGAAGCTTACAGTCTCATTAATCAAAAGGGTGGTAGGCTCATGATGCCAATTAATAGGAAATTTCTCAAGAAATATTACTCATAAAGAATCATGAGACCCCCTTTCTTCTCCCTAGCTAAGTCTAAAAAGAGAAATTAAACTCGCTTAGACTGGGGGTTGGTTACTTGGAATTCATTGAATTAAGAATAAATCTTCCGAGTTATTATGTTCAACAAAACACATCTATCAACTACAAAATTCACAAAACATCGTCGAGTTAAATTACACTTCTCACAATCAACATCCCCACAGAATTCGGATTCATCTTGTTTTATTCTTAATATAACAAGCTTTTTTAAACCAAATCAACTTGTCAATCCTATTCAATAGGATGATAAGTCCATGAAGTTGCTCAAATCATAACACAATACCAATCAATTTGTCAATCCTCTTCAATAGGATGATAAGTATACAAAGTTGCTTAAATCATAAAACAATCCCGTCAAGTTAATATTACATCTCTGATAAAGTCAACTTATCAATCCTCTTTAATAGGATGATAAGTCCTTAAAATCTTATTTAAATCACAAATACACAATCTTCTCAAGTTAAATATCACACTTCTGACAAAATAAACTTATCAATCCTCTTCATTAGGATGATAAGTCCTCAAAATCTTATTCAAATCATAAGTACACAATCTCATCAAATTAACACCACATCTCTGACAAAATCAACTTATCAATCCTCTTCAATAGGATGATAAGTCCTTAAAATCTTATTCAAATCACAAGTACACAATATCGTCAAGTTAACACTACACCTCTGACAAAATCAACTTACCAATCCTCTTCAATAGGATGATAAGTCCTCAAAATCTTATTCAAATAATAACTATAAAATCCCATCAAGTTAAAACAACACCTCTGATAAAATCAACTTATCAACTCTATTTAATAGAGTGATAAGTCCTCAAAATCTTGTTCAAATCACAAGTACATAATCTCGTCAATTTAAATATCACACCTCTGATGGAAAAATCAACTTATCAATCCTCCCTAATAGGATGATAAGTTCACAAATTACTATTATGTCAACACTACATCTCTAACAGTCAAACCCCTATGAGCTTGTTAATTCTTTTTCAAATAGGATAGCAAGTATTCATTAAAGAATCCCTAGTGGACTAAAAATTTTCTGGAATTATCCTAGTGATAATAAAGAAAATTTTTGAATCTTACTCCAAGTGAGAATTCATGCTAAGTTAACATTACACCTCTGATATCCTCAATCATTTTCATTGTTTTAAGTTAAAACACGACACAAAGAAACAATGGAAAACTAAGATATTATCACTTTTTATTCAAGATACTAAGAAGTGATATAAAATTGTTCTTGTCAAAAGAACGATACATGGTTAAGTTTTTGGCCCCATTAGTTTAAGGGATGTGAGCCGAGACTTAACGTCTAAGAGCTTATTCTCATGAGTAGCTCAAACCATCGCCGCAGTTTCTCTTCTAAGTTCTTCTTCACTTAGCGCCACAGCAGCAACCTCCTTCTAGATCTCGTTAAGAATCTATACCTCCTTGTAGTAGTTTCCAAAGTTTTTTGCACTCTTTAGGTGGAGCCCCTTCACAACGACTTCCCCCTTAAGGAAACTAAGCTTCCTTTTCAGCCAAGTCTGCTTGTAGTTAAGCGATGACTTCTTTCGTCTGAGCGATCAGTTCTTGAGTGGTATGCATAGTAGTAGCGGAAATGGTCAACTCAACTTGTACTTGATCACGCTGCTCCTGCAAAGATGCAATATGCACCTCCATCTCAGCTAAGCTTTTCTGAATGACTTCTTGTCGATATACTATCTCGTTTGAATATCAGCAAAAGCCGATTCAGTTTGAGCTTCGAGATCGATGCATTCTAGGTCCTGTAGGGCTCTCAAATCTTCTTCCAAGTGAGAAAAGCCCTCTAAACAACGTTCAATGAACTGGGCGTCACCCAGACATCTGATAATGTTCAGGAAGTTTGTCAGGAAGGACCTGAACGATTCAGAAGTGCCTTGACTAGTACTAATGATCTCGATGATCTGCTCCATAACATTCTCTAACGCCCTAATGAATATTTGGAGCAAGGTAGGAATAACCACTGGGCTCAACGAAGCAGCTGTAGAGGGCACTAAAGCACCCGGAGTCACAAAGCTCGATGGGAGAGTTATAGGCAATCTTGCTTGAGCTGAGGTTGAAGCACATACAACCTACACGGGTCTTGCATGGCGGAGCCCTCCAACCAAGTTCCTGATGCCTTCGAAGTAGATGTTGGGAACAACACCTTTATAATAAGGAATCAACAATTCTAAAATCAAAATCGAGATCTAAAGTATTTTGAAAATTCGTTCCAGTCAACCACAAACTTTCAAAAACTTTGGAGGGGGTTCTGTAGGTTGTCTAAAAATTACTACAGATAGCTGATCCTTACAAAATACTGACGACTTTCATAATAATAGATGATAGTTACAATTTAACGACTCTCACATCTTCAAAAGCCAAAGCGCAAGGGTTACAAGATGATGACCTTTGTATTCTAAGAAGACTTGATGCAAAGGTGACACAAAGATTACAAATTGACGATCTTTGCATCTCTAAATCCAAACATGACCCTCGCGTGTCAACATCTAAACGTGGAGGTCGACCCTCGCGTAAACGCGAAGGTCATAAACATGGAGGTCACTAAACATGGAGGTCTTAAACTCATAGGTCAACCCTTATGTATACAAGGAAGGCGTAAACGTGAAGGTCGCTAAATACGGAGGTTGCTAAATGTGGAGGTCGACCCTCGCATAAATGTGGAGGTCGTAAACGTGGAGGTCGCTAAATGTGGAGGTCGCTAAACGTGAAGGTCGACCCTTGCGTAAACGTGGAGGTCATAAACGTGAAGGTCGCTAAACACGGAGGTCGTAAACACGTAGGTTGCTAAATGCGAAGGTCACCTTCACATTTCAAAAAATTAAACACGAGGCTCATACCTAAACGTGAATCTCGCATTTGAATGATTCAAACACATTTTAAACGGTTCCAAAATCATTTTGCACGTAATAAGGGCATTAAACCCCAATTATGGAGCGATTTAATGGGTTAGTTACACCCCTTAAACCCTATAAAAAGCTGTGTTTATAGCTAAAAAAAGAGAACTCGGTTAGAGCTTGATTAAAGCTTTTTTAAAGCTTTTTGGCTTGGCTTTTGAACCATTTTTGGTTGAAGAATTTTGAGATTAGCCCTGGGCTTATTTCAATTCAAAAGGATTAAATTCCTCTCTGAAATTAACTCTTTTATAGAGTTCTTAAACTTGTTCAGAGTTCTTAAACTCGTTTAGAGTTTTAAACTTGCCTCGCAAGTTCTTCCCGACTTCAAGTCAAGAGGAATAGACGAATGTTCCATGAAGCGAAGTGCTCGAGTCGTTAACAGGACACAAGAATCAAACTATCATCACCATTAAGAAGAACCTAATTTTAAATAAAGGGAAGGATCTTCACTGATTCTTCTCTTTTTTGTATATTAGGAAACTAATAAAGAAGAATTGTAATTTCTTTTTCTAAGTCAGTTAGAGAGAGGTTACAATTAGAGATTGTATTCATTGTTTTCCTAAGTCAATTGGGGAGATTAATACAAAATTTTATTACTTAATTTTCTTCAATTTTCCTAACAAACATATGTATAGGATGGGTTGTATTTACATGTGAGCAATATGAATAGATTGTGACTGTGAGCGTTGCTGTATATTAAGTTCGATGAGGATTTCCTATATAAAGAAGAAATAGATCAAGATTTGGGTTCATACGAGATCGAGGAGACTGTCATAGATCTAGCAGTTAAAGAAAAATAAGTTCCTATACTAGATAGGGATAGAGGAAGCGAGATACTTTTAGATGACCTCGTGCCATCTACATAATCTTAATAGCCTCCCAGATCATTCCATGGACTAGTATCAAGATGATATTTTGAGAACGATGAGGAAATGTTCATGGTAGCACCACATACTATTATGGAGCCCAATTTTAGATCTTTTGTATCACAATTGACATAGATTGTAATAAAAAGATTACAATAAAACAAAGAAAAAGTTTATATTTTCTTGAGTTATTTTCTGTGTGCCAATGGAGAATCGATCTTGTACTCTATTGATGATTCAACTAAGATGATAGCTCTTTCATTAATTGATGATCTCTAATCTCTCGAAATATAGGGCAGTCTTCTCTGGATGAAGAGATATTAATGGATCTTTTCTCACAAGGCATTGGAGCATGGAGAAGACGTTTATACTCACATACTCATAAGAGCATATGGAGCAGTTTAACCTTGTATACTAATCGGAGGTTAGAAAGCAATTTAACCTCATAATCCTATTGAAGGTTAAGAAACAGTTTAATCTCATAATTCTATTGGAGGTTAAGAAACATCGATAGAAGTGTAATGTTAACCAAATCAAATTGATAGAGATGTAATGTCAATGTATCAAGTTTGTAGAATTGGTACTATTTATAGGTGTAATGTTAACATAACAATACTAAGCAATTTTGATAAAGGTGTAATATTAACGTACCAAATAAAATAACTGATAGAGGTGTAATGTTAATCAATTAGTTTTTGAAGGAGATGATAGAGATCTAATGTTAACAAGTCAAATAGAACAATCGACAAATATATCATGTAAACCAGTCATGCTTGAAAGAGTCTGAGGGATGACTACCTTTCAAAAGTGTAGTACTAACTTAATGATAGAAAATCGATGGAAGTGTAATATTAACTGATCATTTTTTAGCAAAGGCGGATTAACAAAGATGTAGTGTTAACTAATTAAATTTGAAAAGGCAAGCTGACAGAGGGGTAATATTAACCAATCAACAAAATAGTTCGATAGAGGTGTAATGTTAACCGGTCTAATCATTAGGATGGATACCGTTTAGAGGTGTAATATTAACATGATGGTGATAATACATTTGGAGTCGAGCAAATGTGTGATGTTAACTTAACAATTGTTGGAGATTTTGATTAGATTTTGGATCAAGAAGATCAATAATATAGGTTGAGAATTTATTCTTGTGGTCAAAGGTGAATAATTAAAAAATGTGAAATCTTTGCAGGGAGATGAAATTAGCCATAATTAAAGATAATATTTTTGGAGAAACTTCCTATTGATGGCGCATGAACCTATCGCCATTTTGGTTAATTAGGCGATATGCTCCATTTGAATAGACTATGTCTACTACAAGTAGATCCTTCCATTTAGCTTAGAATTTACCTTTGGTTTTATGCATCATGACCGTGGGTCGACGAATCATGAAGACGATGTTGCTTTCTTTGAAAGATCATTCTCTGACTCTCCTGTTGAAGACCCTTGAGATCCGTGACTAGTAGATCGTAATTCATTGCTGAGCTTGGAGTCCTAATTCGTCTAGAGCTTCTTGTTCTTGGAGCTACTTTTAATAATGTTCTTCAGTCACCATTTCCTTGGCAAGAGTGATTCTCAATGATGGCATCTAAATTTCTAGAGGGATCACAACTTCACATCCCATGGACCACGAAAAAAGGCATGGAGCTAATGAGAGTACAGTCTGTTGCTCGATAAGCCTATAAACACTCTCTAACATTTTTGTTCCAATCTCATTTGTGGGAGGAGATCTTTAGAAGTTTAAAGATGGTTTTGTTTGAAAGCTTTGGCTAGACCATTAACAGCTGGGCTATATGGCGTAGAACTCATATCTTAAATTCTAAACTTGTTGCAACATTTGAAGACAATTGACTGATGAACTGCGTACTATTGTCATGAACAATCCTTTAAGGGATGCCGAATCGATTTATAACATGCTGCTTTAAGAATCTAACCATGTTAGATGTCTTAACCTCTCTTAAGGGAATGACTTTAGGCCATTTAGAAAAATAATCAGTAATGGCTAGGATAAAACTATGGCCTTTAGCATATGGCAGGCTAATCGGTCGAATGATGTTCATTCCTCATATCTTGAATGAATATGAGGCAATAGTCAGATATAATTCTTTTAGAGGTTGGTAGAATTAATCAACACGACATCATTTGGCATAAGTCATTGCATCCATAATTTATCATTGGCCAATAGTAGCCTAGACGACAGAGTCAATTCTGGAGCTCAGGGCTAGGTTGATGAGCTCCATATGTACCATCATAGGCTTCTTGATGATAGACATCTAAATAGTATGGCATCAAACAATCGGTGGTACAACATCTATTTGCTATGAGTTATTGGGAAGTATGCTATGCAAGGCATAGTCATTGATCAAATAACACCAATCATTAAGTTCAAAGCCCTTGGGTGTGGTGCAAATCTCATTGGCATCTAAGATTTACTTGGGACAACATAGTTGGTGATTAATCACCATGTTATACTTAGTGGACAAGGCCAAAGTTGCTGCTAGAGACGCCAAGGCATTGGCGTGAGTATTCTTGAGGCATGCTACATAGTTAATGTAAAAGCCTTCAAAAGAATGAGCAGGTTTAATTGCTGCTTCATGGTTTGGTAGAAGAGATCATTGTGTCAAACCTCATATTCCCTCTAGATTTGATTGTTGATCAGCTTAGAATTACCATATGCTTTATGATATCTGGCACTCAAGTCTTCGGTGAGTTATGGGCCAATTATAAGGTAGTCATACTCAGCCACATTATTAGAATAAGGCTCGATCAATGAATATGTCCGAGTAATGATGTGGCTATGGGGAGTGAAGAGCACTACCTCTACACCTGTGATAATAACTCCTTCATAGCTCCATTATGATGCACTATTGAAATAGAGTTCCAACACTTGGTGGTCTGAGGCGACGTTCGATTCAAACACCTTGTTTGCAATATCCTCATAGAGCTTGAAAGACTCAGGGACAGAATGATTTCATAAGCCTGGAACTTAGAGATTCTGGCTTCATCATGAATACCCATAGAGGGATAACTTCTAATGTTATGTAGGGTATAAAGGCCATCATCAGAGATGTGATGTTGAACTTGATGACTAATTGCTTCAGCAAAGATTGTACTTTTGTACATACCAAAGAAAATAGTATTGCCATTAAAGGCTCATACCCTTATGAGATGAAACCGTAAAGGCTAGTCTGGCTTTGCTGAGGAAGCATTGCTATAGTCGCAGAAGGCTGCGTTAGCGCTACTGAAGAAGCATTGACATAGCCATAGCCATAATAGATTGTGTTGGCATTGCTGAAGGAGCATTACCATAGCTACAGGAGGCTGGATTGGCATTGCTAAGGAAGCATTGCCTTAGACGTAGGAGGCTGTGTTGAGGATTCCACTCGGTTAGATTTAGAGAGTGTTGACCTGTTATAGTAGTGAAGTCATTAGTAAGCAGAGGGATGTAATATACAGAAAGTATTGAAGCATACATAGGTTTAAAAAGACTTTCACAATAGTGAGGGTCTTTTTTCCCTTTGATCGGGAGGATTGCCCTATCTTATACTCATCATCAGAGCATTGTTCTGTCTCATTCTCATCACCTTCAAGCGCATTATCATCACCTTCAATGCTTGACCATGGATCATATTGATTGAATCTCTTAGTAGATTTATCAAGAGTCTATGCCTGATCAATCAGATCTTTCGATGAGTTAGCCTTGACAGTGTCCACATAGCTAAGAAAGTTAGGCCGGTATATTTGAAGCAACATTGGTAGTGGCATGTCCTAGCAACGCAAGCATAAATTGCGAAACTGCTCGATATAGTCTCTGATCAAGTCATCTTCCCTTTGTTTCTCTGAAAGGAGCCTAGTCATTGTTACATCGGATTGGTCCTCATGGAATTGGGATAAGAATTATGATTTCTAGTCAGCCCAGTATTTGATTGATCCTTTAGCCAAATTCTGGAACTAGTTAAAAGCTACCCCCTAAAGGGTGCCAATGAAAAGTCACATCTTGATGGCATCATTCCCCACTGTATTTCCCATTTGTAGATGGAAATTGTAGATGTGTTAGTTTAGGAAACATTTGCCCTCAAATGTGTGTAATATTGATGGCTTAAACTTCATTAGATAGGGAATGTTATCAGGCCTCGTATATAGTGGACTGGATGTCTCAGACTCTGATCGAGAGGAGAACACATCTTAGTGGTGCAGTGGCTCCTTATTGATGGAGATGTTAACTAGCTGCTTCTCTTTCAAAACACTCGTAGGGGGATGGTAAGTAAGCAACAGTTGTTAAAGCATATTTTTGAATCACTCAAAGTGCTCGTCGGGTACCATTCTTTTAGGCCTCCATTCAGCGAATTAGATAGCCGATGGCCTCTCTCTCTGTTATCTTAGCAGTTCACTCCAACTCTTGACTTGAGTTAGGAGTTTTGTTTGATGCTATGGACAAGATAACATCGTTAGCAAAAGGATGATCCACTTGTGAAGGAGTTCGTCAATCAGACAACATCAAAACAGAGTAGTCAAAGGGTATAGCTACCCACCATCTTAGGTTAATATACTGATGAACACCATTGGTCTCTAGATTTCATGTGCTATCATCATCTTCTCAGGTTACACCAGTAATATTAACTGTGAAGTCTTGGAGATCAAGGTCGAATGAGTCTTATCCTTGAGAGATCGATGTCGCCGCGTATTAACCTTTGAAGCCTTGGAGAAAGGGCAAAGACGGGCAAATACCGACTCTTTAGCTGGTGGAGAGTTGTATAGGGAATTTGATTGAACCACCAAGACTATCTCCTTTAGGGCCGATCAATTGAAATGGATGTTGCTTTTCTTGAAAGCAACTTCGCTGAGCTGCCTTTTAGTATTATAACATTACCTAAGATAATGTTGCTTTGACCTACAACTGACATGGTCAATTTGGACTTCCTCAGATGTCTGAACTTGTGATTAAGACTTAGAATCGCCATAGGCAATAGTTTTCTCTTTTAGGAGTTTGATTGGAGGGCAACCCCCCTTTTTGTCTTTCTTTAAGGAAGCACAATGAGTATTGCAAGATGCTTTAAGGAGAACCCCTAAGGGGTTACTGATTGACATCCAAATTCAAGGGGTGTTTGAGAGTCTTGATCTTCGCTCGGGGAGAGGTTCGCTAAGGCTTCACTCGAGTCAAAGCTCATTTTACCTCCAGGAGCACTGAGGCTACTTCTAGCATGGTTTTCTTCATTTTGGGTGAAGCTAGGGCTGTCTTTATTCTAAGCAAAGCTCGCACTACCTCTAGTGAAGCTAGGGCTGTCTTGGCTGAGACAATTGCTCTTCTTAGGGGTAACTTCTCCTATATGAATTTCAGCTAGCGAACATCACCTATGACAACATTGCTTTCACATTCAGCTTGTATAGTCAATCAAGTTCTTATCATGAGTCAGAGTTTTTGATTTGGATGAAGAATTACCATGCGCGATGTTATTTCTTGCTAGTTTTTAGCTGAGGGATTATCCTCATTCTTTGCTTCTATTAAAGAAGCATCGCGAGCATCATGAGATGCTTTGAAGCAAACCCCAAGGGGGTTGTGAACCAATATCCAAAGGTAGAAGATGTATGAACATCATATCCCTCATTCGTTATGAGGGATGACACTTATCTGCTTTCGACGAAGTTCATTTGGCTTCTAGCAAAAGTTATCTTTGGCGAAGTTCATCTTGACATGTGTGAGGGATGAATTTGACTTTATTCTCGCACTATGGTGCATCCTATAGTAGCTTATGATAGTGGCCATGGATGATTTATTAAAGAAAATAAATTTCTTAAACTTCGTTTGGTCAAATTCAATGACTAGCAATTCAGCGAAAGACCCAAGGGCCTTAGCGTCGGACTATGACACAATGTACTCGTCAGTTGAGAAAGTGGTCCCTAATGGAGTCGCTATCCTATGTTGAGTTTTTTGTATTATAATTTACACATAGATTAATTATAATAAAAAGATTACAACAAAACAAAGAATAATTTATATTTCCTAGGGTTTTTATCTATTTACCGATGGAGCGTCGATCTTGTACTCCGTTGACAGTTTGATTCTTTTGCTAATTGGTGATCTTTAATCTCTCCAAAGATAACGTAGTCTTCTCTGGATGAAGAGATATTAATTAATCCTTTCTCACAAGGATTGTTGATTAAGTCAAATGACTACCTGAAGAGAACGAATCCTTTCTTACAAGGATTGTTGATCAAGTCAAATAATTAGCCAATAATAATGATCTATGAAGATCAATGAGAATGGAAAGAGATATGCTCTTTGTTGATGTTGCCTCAAAATCTCTCTTCAACCGGGGGGGGGGGGCCCCCCGCCCTGCCCCCGCTCTTAATGGAAAGAAGCCTAACCAAGAACAATGTTAGCCTCAAGACCTTTTCCTCCGCCCCCCTTGCTTCATAATCATGTCTATTTATCTAATATCTAATACTATTCTAAAAGTGGATTGACATGTTAAAACATTTCTTCCGAAAATGCCCTTTTAAACATATACATACATACATAAAATATATGTATCCATACATAAATCATACTCATACATACATAATAACCCTCAATTAAATGCATGCCCTTTTAAACATATACATGCATCCATCCATACATAAACTATACACATACATACATATATAACCTCAAATTAAATGCATATTTATAACCCCAAATTAAATGCATATTCATAACCCCAAATAACTGAATGAATAAAACTTCAGGCATTGAAAAGTTAATCGTTTCACTTTGACATCGATGTTAGGTACAACCTGTATATTATGATATTTATACAAGGTAAAGAAATAACAAATTTTTACAGCTGCACTCAGTGCATACTGCTAACAAAAATGAACATAGAAACAAAGATATAAAATTCCTCAACATGTTAACAAATATGTTCCAGGGGCCACTATTTATGAGACATAAACATAGCCTTGCTATCATTGGTCATCACATGCTTGAACTTTATCCAATGTCATATCTAGATCAAATACAGGTTCTTTCAGATAGCTTTGGCCAGTTTTGAGTCAGGTCATACAGTCTCAATTGCTCAATACTTATTGCTTTATAACCGTAGCAAATAAAGAATGAGCTGAATAGCTAAAAAGAAAGATAAACAACCAAGAGGAATAATTGGCTACAAGTGTTCAAACGTATGGCAATAATTATTTCAGTTACCAATTATTACTAACAAAATTGGTTATAAACATTTCAATAATGGCAATAATCACTATACGAGTCATTATTACTAAAAAATCGGTTATAAGTCAAATATTATATAAATCTAATCCCTACACACCTTCGATCCTACAAAATCTTACCAAATCCTACCCAAAAAATAGAGAACATGAGGATATGGAAACAACAAGTTGTGATTCAAAAAGGTTAGTAAAATCATGTTTTTGTTTGTTAGTAATTAAGTAGGATACTTTTTCACTATATTTGCTTCTAGATAATAAAATGACTTTTCTATTCATGAACGCAATAGTATTTCACTTGGAATATTACACTAAAACTTGATCACAGTTTTAGGATTTTTTTAGCTATTCAATGGACATTTGTCTAATTGTTTTGTTGAAGGAACATGAGGTCTTAAGGATACAAATCAGTTCACCTTTATGTAATTCACCAAAAGAACATCGGTGTTTATAATTTTAATTATGTGGAGCTTTTGATGAATGTGGAGTATTAGGGTTTTGTCTGATGCATTTAGTTAGTAATTAATTAATTGAAACTGGCTGAGGCTGCTCGGTTCTTCTAATAATTAATTTGGAGTACAATTTTCCCTTCCATATTAGACTCGAAGTTCGTCCCAAAGCTTCATATCTGTGTTCACCCCCTTATAATTAATCATGAAGTTATTTATTATTCTAAAAATTCTATCTTTTTTGGTTTTGAACAAATTCGTAATGTCAAATTGATGTTATTTTGGCCATATAAAATGAACTTTATTATGAAAATTTAAAAGAAAAAAATAAATATGTCCATTGCAACGCACATGCACTATACTAGTAGGCTTAAAAGCAATAAGGAATAAGTTAGTC
>BQKN01000353.1:87172-126981 GCA_022839385.1 Asparagus kiusianus | reverse complement strand
ATCTTCACCAGGAACCCGGGGAGTCGAGCACTCCTTTCCAATTCAACGTTATGGCGCAGCTAGCCAACATACCGGCCAGGATTACCTTATATGAGCTCCTGAGGTTATCCAAAACCACCAAGGAAGCTCTGATTGAAGCATTGAAGAATACGGAGAGCTTCATTACGCAAGTCGCTCCAATTCCCGAAGCTTCTGAAGAACAAACTTGCCTGCAATGCCTGCAAGCAGCAAAAAGTCTACCTGGCATATCCTTTACTCAGGAAGATATGCAGGTCAAACACCAACACGACAGACCTCTATACTATACGGGGTATATCGGGTCTTCCGAAATCAGTCGTGTCCAGGTTGACCCGGGCTCCGCGCTCAGCATCATGCCTTACAGGGTCATGCAGGTCTTGGGGATTCCTATACATCGGCTGAACACCACCCAGACCACCATCTTCGGGTTCAATGCAAATAGCACTCGGCCCCTGGGGAAGATTAAACTCAGGTGTCAAATCGGAGACCTTAAGTCCGAAGTGACTTGCTACATCATAGATGCGGACACGTCCTATAATCTCTTGTTAGGACGATCCTGGATACATGCGAACCGCATTGTCCCATCTACTCTGCATCAGGTTATGAAGTATGCCAACGACGAGGGGGAAGTTCGAACTCTGATTGCAGAGAAATACCCTTTCCGAGGAGTCGAGAATTTCCACACCGACTCCGTTTTCTACCTGGAATCCCAGGAGAAAGAAGATGTAGACAGCGGTAACGAAGCTGACATTGAACCAGATCCTGATGAAGATTGTCCTTGGGAATTAAACTTTGATGTAATGGGTCAGGGTGACAATAATAATGTACCGAGTGAGGGCGAGTGGTGCATTAATGAAGATTTTATTTTGGCGTACTTGTCTGGTGTTCCCTCTAAAAATAAACAAATAGAGAATAATGCTAATGCAGGTACCAAACCATGGCACGTACTGTGCACAGAGGCATCCCTCACGTTGCCAATCGAGTCATCCCTCATTTCAGATGAAGAAATAGAGGATGCACAGAAGGCCTTCTTTAAAGTCCCATCCAAAAGGAAAGGGCGGAAGCCGATCTGTTTCGGGAAGGTTAAACCCATACAACTCAAACGAGGAAGTTCGGAGGAAGATGATGGAGTTCCTCAATTCCATTATCACGAACCTAACTCCCTCCGGTTAATGAAACAAATAGGGTATGACTTTGACGAAAAGCAGGGTCTAAACTTCGGGAAGGGAAGGCGAACACCAATCCGAATGTCCCTAACCCCCGAAGGGAAACCCCCAGATTACTAACAAAAGACTAGAAAGGGTTTATGATTTGTCACACCTCCCGCTGTCTCAGAGAATGAAATAAGTAATCATCTGCGTCGGGACCACTCATCCGGAACATCTGCATACGAGTCTGATGTCAGTGTCGGACCTTTCTTTAGAAATCTGACCGTGAATATGGTCTCGACTAGTCATCCAGATGAAGACGCAGGGGGTGATGAAGAACTAATTGAATCAACCAGTGATCCTTGGATCAAACGCCTCAACATCCTGTGGGATATGCGGTTTGAACAACGCGAACCACCTACTGAGGACAAAGTGGTTCAGATTAACATAGGAGATGAACACGACCCCAAACCAATTTTCATAAGCGAAAGCTTATCACCATCTGAGAAAGAAGATCTTGTATCTCTCATCCGAGAATATATAGATGTCTTTGCTTGGAATTATGAAGACATGCCCGGTCTTGACCCAAAAGTGGCCATGCATCGTCTCAATATTGATCCGGATGCAAAACCCGTTAAACAACAACAACATAGGTTTCATCCAGAAATTATGGAATCAATCGAGTCTGAAGTGAAAAAGCTTATAGACTCGGGTTTTATCAGGGAAGAACAACACCCAGACTGGGTAACCAATATTGTTCTAGTTCCTAAAAAGAACGGTAAGGTCCGGATATGCATCGACTTCCGCGACCTTAACGCAGCTTGTCCAAAAGACGAATTCCCGCTTCCTATCACGGATGTTATGATCGATAACACCTGCAGATACGAAAGAATGTCTTTCATGGACGGATTCTCCGGGTATAATCAGATCAAGATGCACCCAGACGACGAGAAGCATACCGCATTCAGAACACCGTTGGGGGTGTATTGCTACACAGTGATGCCCTTCGGCCTGAAAAATCAGGTGTAACTTATCAACGTGCAATGAACACAATCTTCCACGAACATCTGCGTAAGAAGATCGAGTGCTACGTTGATGATATAGCAGTAAAAAGTCAATGTAAGGATGATCATCTTGCAGACTTGAAGACAATGTTCGAAATCATGCGAACACATCAGCTGAAGATGAACCCTACAAAATCATTTCTTGGGGTATCAAGTGGAAAATTCCTGGGATTTATTGTCACATCCAAGGAAATTTCTCTCGACCCCGAAAAGGTGCGTTCTATCCAAGACATGCCACCGCCAAAGAATCTCAAAGAACTCAGAGGGTTGCAAGGCAGATTAGCTTACATCCGGAGATTTATATCCAATCTTTCGGGACGCTGCCAACCTTTCTCTAAGCTCATGAAGAAAGGGGTATCCTTCGTTTGGGATGGGGAATGTCAAAAAGCGTTCGAGGAGATCAAGAAATATCTCACCCAGCCACCTGTTCTCGTGGCCCCTATATCAGGAAAACCATTCCTGTTATATGTGAGGGCCATGGATCATTCTCTCGGAGCTTTGTTAGCCCAGAATAACGATCAAAGGTAAGAGCAAGCCATCTACTATTTAAGCAGGACCATGATGGGAGCCGAACATCGGTATAACCCGGTCAAAAAAGAATGTCTCTCTTTGGTATTCGCAGTTCAAAAGATGCGACATTACCTAGTCGGACAAACAATTCATGTCATCTCTAAGGTAAACCCTTTGAGAGTTCTGATGACAAAACCATCGTCTCTAAACTGCCGGCTCGCAAAGTGGGCCATACTCTTGTCACAATATGACATGCAATTCACGCCCCAAAAAGTAGTCAAGGGTCAAGCATTGGCAGACTTCTTAGCTGATCACCCGGTGCCAGGGACATCTAAGCTCTATGAAGAATTACCTGATGAAGTTGCCGAAGCTTGCGTCATTCAAGAATCTACGCAAGTGTGGAAATTACTCTTCGACGGTGCATCTAGAGCAAACCCTCATGGAGCGATTACTGCGGGAGTAGGAGTGGTGTTCGTCTCTCCTAACGGTCACATAATCCCAAGAGGATTTTCCCTAATCGAACCTTGCACCAACAATGTAGCTGAGTATAATGCTTTGTTACTAGGGATGCAACTTGCTGAAGAACTTAATATTCGGCATCTTGAGGCTTATGGTGACTCTCAGCTCATTGTAAATCAAGTCCGAGGGGAATACGAAGTACGTCATGAGGACCTGATCCCGTACTACTTAGCAGTGCTAAAGCAAGCTAAGAAGTTCGAGGGATTCTTTATTGAATACATCCCACGGGCCCAAAACGCTTACGCTGATGCTTTGGCTTCATTGGCAACTTCGCTGGCATTACCGCCAGATACCGAAACAACGATCCCCATCGCAGGGCGTGAACTATACTCCTCCAAGATTCCTAAGGAGGAAAGCTCAGATAAGACAATGACGAAAGAAGTCTGTACAACCTCTATAGAATTCGAGTCTAGAGATTGGCGATTTCCATATATTGACTATGTCCTATACGGAATTTTGCCCGATGACCCTAAGGAAGCGGCCGCCATCAAACGAAAGGCCCTCCGATTCTATTACGATGCAGTCTCTCAGACTCTGTATCGTAAATCCCATGACGGGGTTTTGCTTTGATGTCTTTCTCGAAAGGAAGCAAGGGAAGCCCTTAAAGAAGCTCACGACGGGATGTGCGGAGCTCATCAGCCCGGAGCTAAATTAGGAGATCGTCTCCGACGAATCGGCTATTATTGGCCGAAGATGTTTTCAGACGCGGTTGAATACGCTAAACGTTGTCACGCGTGCCAAATTCATGGGGATTTCATCCATCAAGCACCTGGGAACTTACATCCCACATCTGCATCCTGGCCATTCGAAGAATGGGGCATGGATGTCATCGGACCGATTTCTTCTCCGACGTCCAAGGGACACCGGTTCATCCTAGCCGTAACCGACTATTTCTCCAAATGGGCGGAGGCTATCCCGTTGAAAGAAGTCAAGACTTCGAATGTGATCAAGTTCATCAAGCATCACGTCGTCTACCGTTTTGGAGTCCCGAGGCGAATAGTTCACGACAACGGGACACAGTTCGTCAGCTTTGGGTTTCAGAGATTTTGTGACAAATTCAGAATCCAAAGTGTCACATCTATAGCATACTATCCGCCAGCAAATGGTCTTGCAGAAGCTTTCAATAAAACCATAGTGAAGCTTCTCAAAAAGTTTGTTTCTAAGAGTCGGCGCGATTGGGATGAAAGACTCGGTGAATGTCTGTGGGCTTACCGTACGACGGTGAGGACCCCTACGCGAGCTACACCATTCTCTCTGGTATACGGCTGCGAAGCTGTGCTACCATTAGAGATCCAGATCCCTTCTCTGAGAGTCACAATCACAACTGGACTAACAGAAGAAGAGAAACATCAACGACGCCTGCAAGAACTTGAAGCCTTGGACGACAAACGACTTCAAGCTCAGCAACAGATTGAGTTGTACCAAGCTCGTATTTTCAAAGCCTACAACAAAAAGGTTAAGGAACGGACCTTCAAGAAAGGCGATTTGGTTTTGGCCAACAGGCGACCCATGGTGATGACACACAAAACCAAAGGGAAGTTCAATCCTAAGTGGGAGGGGCCCTTCGTAATAGAATCAGTTTATTCGAATGGAGCCTATCGCCTTATTAATAAAAAAGGAGACAGGCTCATGATGCCAATCAATGGGAAATTCTTAAAGAGATATTTCCCGTGAATCATGTAGCCCCCTAAACCCTAGCTAAATCAGGCTGGGGGTTGCCAATTTATAGTGTAATTCTATTTGTATTTCGTCATGTTAACACTACACCTCTGACGATTAAAATTTTCTAGAATTATTTCAAGTAATAATAAAGAGAATTTCGTTTTCATATTGAGTTGACACTATATTTACAGCATTTGCATTACTGTTCATTGTCTTGAAATCATATTTCAACAAAAGAGATGATGAAAACCAAAATGAAATTATTTCCATTCAATATTGTTAATTCCAATACAAAGATGAAAGCAATTGAAAGGAAAATGATACAAATTTATTCCTCCACCAAAAATGGCGCAAATCCTAAGCATCGGGACTCATCAGTCTAAAAGACTTGAGCTTAGATTTCAGCGCTGATATATTCTCCTCGCGAGCCTTTCTGATTTCTTTAGTAATCTTGCTCTTGAGCTCCTCTTCATTAGGCGTTGCTTCTGCAAGTTCTCGCCGAAGCTTGTCGGCAGCAACGATTTCGTCGCAATAGCATTTGAAGAGCCCGTCGCAATAAGCGGCTAACCCTTTTAAAATTTTCGTACCATTAGCTAGCTGAGCGTTTATTTGAGGAATTTTAACACCAGCGCGAGCAAGTTCTGCTGCGGTATCCCGGAGACCCACGGCGAGATTGCCCATGTCCTCCTGTACCCGGATATGTTCCCCACGCAGGTGATCAAGACGAGGTTCTGTTTCGGATAAGCTCTTCCGAAGAGCCTCTTGCTGTTGTGCCTTCAGAGCCTTGGCCTCAGAAAGAGCCCGATCCACTTCTGGCCCTATGTCGTCGCGTTGCAGCATGGAAAGGAACCCCAGTTCATATTCCAAGATAATGATGCTCTCGCGACAGTTCTCGGTCCATATCTTATCGCCCTGATTCCTAATCTTGGATAGACATTCCAGCAAGTGAGGTTCGAAAACCTTGAAGCTCACACCCCCGAGGCTAACAGCGTCGACGGTCATTTGCATCCAACGCTCTAGTTGTTCGATGAGCTCTCTCAAAGTTTCTGAGCTTGGAGGTGGAGCAGTCGGATAAATAAAACAATTCGCATAATCAGTGCGAGTAGAGGTGTGCGCCGCCTCAGATAATGCCTTATTGATCATATCTGACAGTGAGTCAGAGATAGCCGGTTCCGGCCCACCGCTTGTCGTTTCTAGACTTGGAGGAGCGGCTGGAAGCGTAATATCCTCTCTGTTTTCAGGAGATGCAGCACGTGCTGATCGTATCGCATCTCCCATCAACTTGGTCTTCTTTGAATTTTTGACTACGACAGGCAGTCGTTTACGCACCCTCCTGTCATACTCGCCTTGCTCAGCAACAGAAAGAGCCTTCTTACCCGATCTCAGAATACGAGGTTCAGGAACAGGCGCTTCTGGAATTGGCTTTTCTTCGGGAGAGTCAGCAATCGGCGTTTCCTCTTCGATCCCCATAGGAATGTCTTCCTTGGGAGATTCGATGGTAGACACATTCCTAGGAGCTTCAACGGCTCCGGTTGTTTCTTATTCGCAGGATAGATATTCTTCTACCCCCGGCAAACGAGTGCTGGAAGAACGGCTCCTCGAACGATACAACGCCCAAATTTCACTTATACATGAAGTATAAATATCATACCCCGGGACTTGGGAAACTTCTTCATACCAGTTGCGGAAATCAGCAACAGTGGAGCAGCCAGGCGGCGAATTGGGTAAAGTGAATTGTGCATGGGTTCCCCCGGTAGAAAAGAAGTACCATGCACGAGCTCCTTCATATAAGTTCCCAATCTGAGCTAACGCCGGGTTAGGATTGCCAACATAGAGTTGGTCATATCCAAACTGTCTGGCGAACCGAGAAGGCACATAAGGCTCAATGAAGCACTTCTCCCGCAAGCGGTAGACCAGGTAGCCCAACCTGATCATAAGAAGCCAGTTGAATGTGCCTTCTTCCAAAGAAGACGAGCCCTCGAAAAGCAAGTCCATGAAGCGGGCATCCTTCACGTCAGCTCCATCAAAATTAGGAGCGCAGCAGATAACCCGGTAATTGTCTTCCCGGGACAGAAGCTGTCGAGCCCTGACTATATAAGAATTAGTCCACGTGGCCGACTCCAATCTCTGTACGAAGGGAGTATAAGCATCATCACCCTCGTACGCTCCCGTCATCAGTGAGGGGCAGTGCAGCACGAACCAGGCCACCAGGTATGTATACGGCATAGGTACACGTGGCGGAGGAGCTCTCCCGGCTTTCTTCTTGGTAGCTGTAATTTCGGAAGCACTGAGAAGTTCTGAGGTCAACATTCTCAGGCTATTTTGCATACAGCCGACCATAGCAGTGAGGAGACTCACAGGTCTTCCATGCGCTAATAAGGTAGCTGGATACACAATCTCAGCCAATATAGCCTCAGTTGGTTTTGACGGTACCACGCACCGCTTCAACCAAATCATGAAGAAGCCCGCAAGAAGAGCCGTATCAGAGATAGGAACTGTGGCTTGGTGGTGGAAACTTTCAAATTCGACACCAGCCTCAAAATCACCCTCTGCATGCTCTGTCCTATAGGTAGCACTGGAAGCCTTAGTTCGAGCTTTGGCATCCTTACGAGAGATAACTGCAACACGAAATACGGCTACATCTTTCCGGTTTAAATTCTGAAAGAGGTATTCCGCCCACGTGGTATGCATGATGCCCCCTCAACGTATCCCAAAGATTTGAGCACATATGTGGAAGTGGCACATCAACTCCCAGAAAGTAGCATAAATTTCTGGGTGCGCCGACCTCAGTCGGGAAAGCTCTTCGGTAGTGGGGATGAACTCCTCGTAGGGTGTTTTTCCAAGCGGCAACCCCGACACTGCCTGCATCTCATGAAGAGCAAAACCTAACTCTCCTGCATGTGTGAAAAATGTGCAACTGTCCGGGTTATATTTCTCCAACATAGCGAAGAAATTGTGGAAACTCTGCACAACTCCCCGTCGGACAGCTAATACAGGAATTGTGAGACCCGATTGTTCGAGTGATTCCTTAAGCTCCTCAAGAACAAAGTCAACCATACAGGTCCACCAACCTCCTTCTACAGAACAGACCCATCCAGGGGACCTGAACGTTTGGGTAGAGAATTCACCCTGAGTTGCAAGGAATTGGTGAATAAAGATGTTCGCTGGACGTGGCATCTCCTGAACCAGCTCCTTCTTCTCGAACAAACCAGGTCTTAACCCCTTGAGTTGTCCCCCGATTTGTGTACGAGCTTGCCGACCAGATCCAAACGACACATTTTCCTTCTCTTTGACTATGTCGAAAGTCAGACTCCGACGGCGGCTTGCATTTAAAAAGTAAGAGAGGGGGTACATCCTCTTCATGTTCGGAAGGAAGAAGTAGCGATTATCAACTTTCCGCAACAGCTTCGAATCTTCTGCATGTATGAGGTGATCATCGATGGATATTCGATCTCCGAATATGAACGCCGGTTTAGGAAACTGGGCATGACCAGCAGGGGTCTCCATGTCTAAGTCAGTGATCAAAATTCTAAGAGTAGAACATCGAGGGGACCTAATCATGACCGTTCTTTCCGAGTCGGTGAAAGTACAAAGTGGAATTATGTTGTGAAGGCTGAAAATTTTATTCGCATCAGGCCCGCCAATATACCCAAAATGATGCTCTTGCGAAAGCGGCACGTTTGGTAGAAGCACTGCACAATCAAAAGCAGATGTTAGCAGCTATAAGTGAGCTATCGACATAAAGATAGAACCCAAAACATAAAGGGTTAAAGTCTCATGTCAAAATCTCCAACGCGAGGGTCGAGCCTCGCGTCAGAAGTCTCAAACGCGAGAGTCGAACCTCGTGGTGAAAAAATTGGAACGCGAGGGTCGAGACCCAAAGGGGGTCCCAACCCCGCGTTTTCATCGAGTTAAAACGAGTCATCTTCCTCGTTATCAAGAACCCATCTAGGGTTTTCAGAAAACTTACCAAAGCAAGTTGTTTCGGTCAGCACTCACCACGACAGGGAGGCCCCTGCGACGGCGGAGACGACGACGATGTTCCCGCACGAACAAGAACACCGCCGGCGTCCTCAGCCGACGGCGTTTCGGAAGTCGATCTGACGACTTTCTTGGAGCTCGAGCCTACTCTTCGAGGCGCCATTGATGCAGTTGATCTGAAGAAATGCTCTTGAACGAAGGAGACGAAGTTCGTCTGAGATCTCACCAAAATCAAACGAGATTTCTCGTTCTTGGAAATGGCCGAAAGTGGAAAGAGTCGAATGACTCTTGACGTGACCACTCAGGTCTATTTATAACAGCTATCAAGCTGTTAAGATGGTTCGGGACTCTAAAAGAATCCCAACCGTCTTATATTTTAAAACGTAAATCTTTTACGTTTTTAGATAAAGTCAGCTAAGACTTTAATCTCAACGCGAAGTTCACACCCGCGTTCAAACGCTAGGTTCAGACCAGCGTTATGAAGGTTCTTAACCTCGCGTTTCATACCTCAAACGCAAAAGTCACCTTAGCGTTGTAGCTCTTCCAAATGGAGAATCCATCTTTGATACTTATTCTCTAAGTTCATGGATTCTTTCAACAGAGTGCGTTTAAAACTCTGTATCTCCTCAACTCATCAGATTAATATTACACCTCAGGTGGACATCACCCTAGCAAAGATTGAATTTAGTTATTATCACTACCAATATGACTACAATTCCTCTGCGAATGCCTATTTATCGATTCTCATCAATAGAACGATAAATCTCCAAAATTATCCAAATCCTAGTTAATTTATCAATTCTCCTCAACAGAATATCAAATAACCAATTGACTCAATTATTTTCGGTGAGATCTTGTTCAAATCATAAGTGATACAATTTGTCACCCTGGTGATAAAACACTTTGCTGTTCGCCTCAGTGAGACGCTATAATATTCTATCCCCACAAATGTCACGTTAACCTTACACCTCTGACAAAATCAACTTATCGATTCTCATCAATAGAACGATAAGTCTTCAAAATTGCCCTGATAGCAATATTTTCATGTCACGTTAACCTTACACCTCTGACAAAATCAACTTATCGATTCTCATCAATAGAACGATAAGTCCTCAAAATTGCCCTGATCGCAATATTTTTCCTGTCACGTTAAAATTACACCTCTGACAAAATCAACTTATCGATTCTCAGCAATAGAACGATAAGTCCTCAAAATTGCCCTGATCGTAATATTTTTATTATCAAGTTAAAATTACACCTCTGACAAAATCAACTTACCGACTCTCTTTAATAGAGCGATAAGCCTTCAAGATTGCCCGGATCGCAATATTCCCTTTACCAAGTCAGAATTACATCTCTGGCATTTATAGACTTCTTTCAGTGTTTAACACCAAAATAACACGGGAAGGATTCTGCTTTGCAACTCGATTCTGGGAGAATAATCAAGTATTTGCCCCCAGCAGTTGAAAATTTTCTAGAGTTATCTTACGATAGGAAATTTTCGAGTATTCCTTGTGATTCGTTGTTTAAAATCAAGACATGATAAATGCAAGGAACACTAAAGGATCAATATCACTTTTTATTCAAAAGCCAAAAGAAAGTGATACAAGACGAACTTGTTCTTATCAAAAGAACATTACAAAGACCCAATTCACTCATGCATCAAGTCGAAAGAGAGGAGTTGAGTCTTGAGTTCAGCTAATTCCTCCTCGTGAGTAGCTCGTACCATAGCTTCAGCCTTGGCCCGAAGTTCATCCACACTTGGTATGATAATGGCTGCCACTTCATTCCTGGCCTGCTCTAGGGCTTGGGCCTGCGAATGATATTCCAAAGTACCGTTTGCATTTTGGGTACTGAGGATATTGACAACGTTTTCTTCGCGAGAAACTTCAGCCTTTAAGCGTAAGACTTCAGCCTCAGCTTCGACGAGTCTATCACGAAGCGAATTCAGAGAAGTAGTCGAGCGTTTTAGTTCTTCTCGCTTCTGAATATTACGCTCACGAAGCTCCGCAACCTGGCGCTCTTTTTCAGCTAAGTCCCGTTCTAGTGCTTCTCAGTGAATTACCTCTGCAACCTGAAGCTTAGCCAAAGCTGACATAATTTGCGGCTGAAGGTCACTATGACCCATGGTCTCGAAGCGTTATAATTTCTCCTCCAAACGAAGGATAATCTCTGAACAGCGCTCGAACCATCGAGTGTCGCCCACGCTCCTGACTTCGTTTAAGCCCGCCTCCAGAAGAGGTCGAAAGGAGTTCAAAGTGCCTTGACCATTCATCATGGACTCAACCACCGTTTTCGCAAGGCTGTTCAGGTATGCTAAAGAGATTTGAATGAACTTAGGTGCATTAGCGAGACTGACAACCGCACCCGAAGATACCCCTCCGGCAGCTGAGATCGATGCATCAAGATGATGACTAGTAGGCGTTCCAGGTGCCGAAGCAGCAGAAGCAATTGAAATATTCAGTTGCGAAGGACTTGAGGTCAAAGCCATCAAAGCCTTCGCTTGAGACGAGCTTGGCCTAGCCTTTGTTGGGGTGAGTGAGATCTTCATCCCCGCTTTCGGTGAAGTAGCTACTACAGAGGAGTCATGTAAGGTTTGCTCCTGCAAAGGAGCCGACACCTGTACGACCGGCTGTTCCAGAAGAGAAGTCACAGCAGTAGTTTCAGGCAACGCTGCAGGCAGAACAGTCGCCTTAGGTGAGCTAGGTAGATGTTGCTCTTGTAGAGGAGCCGACGCTGGCGCAGGTTCTTGCTCTAAAGGAGCAGCTGAAGTAGTCCCGGGAGTAGGCGAACCTGCACGAAAAAACGGTCGGAACGCGGAAAAGGCATGCGGGATAAGTCGAAACAAACTGAGCTTACCGGTGAGATAAAAAGGAGTATAACCAGATGCTTTATCGGAGAGAGCCTTAGGAACTTCATCAAAAATGGTTACGTCATCCATTGAATCACGCTCCTCATCTTTCACATCATCACCTGGCATGTTGTCAACTTCAGCACCCTCATCATCTCTGTCTTCGTCAGCTTCACCACCGATCGAGGAGCCTTCATAATCAACTCGTTCCTCATCATCCTGAGTAGCTAAAGGTTCAGGAAGATTTGAGCCAGCAGCTAGTTTAGTCATAGGTCCCGTTGTAGGACTGGGACTTAAACCCCTGGCTGGCAGCATTGAGGCTGAAGGAGAAGGAGATGGATTCTCTTCAAGACCCTTTGGTTCTAATGCCGGAGACTTAGGAATGTCCATCACTGGAGCAGATTCTGCATCTGCAGCCATTAACTCGTCCTCTTCGTCCTCAGGAGGATGGTAAGAAGAAGCTTCGCCTGATAAGGCTGGGCCATGAGAACAAAGTCCAATTCTATGTGGTAAGCCCGCCACAGACGACTCCTGTTGTTCTTCATCTACGGCAGCCCGGATGGCATCAGCCATCAACTTGGGTTTTTGTTGGCCTTTGGGGGGAGAATCAACCAGCAGTTTCCGACGGGTCTGCTTATCATACTTGCCGGCTTCATCTGCAGAAAGTTTTCTTTCCCCACCGCTCTTGTAGTGGGAGGCTCAGCCACATGTTGTTCCTCCCTGGGAGCAAGCTCGGCTGTCTGTTCCTCTTCCTGCCCAGCAGGCTGGTTTTCAATAGCCAGAAACTCATCAATCCCTCTCAAGCGGGATGTCTTGGACCCCTTTCTTAAAGCATACATGTGCCTAATGTCCTTTAGGCACGACGTATTCAAGTTATAATTGGGAGTCTGAGAAGCGTTGTAATACCAATTGCAGAAGCTTATGGAGGTATAGGAGTTGGTAGTTTTGTGGGGAAGCCTGAAGACGGCCTTGGTACAACCTGCCACAGAATAATACCAGGCCCTGGCTCCTTCATATAAATTGCCCACAACCGATAGTTGAGGACGAGGGTTCCCGACGTACAACTGATCGTACCCAAATTAGCGAGCAAACCTATAGGGTTGGTAGGGCTCGACGAAACAGTTGACGCCTTACCAGAAGACTAAGTAGCCTGGCCTGATGGAGAGAAGCCAATGGAAAACACCTCCGCTTAGCTGAGTGAATCCATTAGGACCTGCTACGTCCTGATATTCCGTGCCATAAATGCCGCCCTCGAAATCAGGGAAACAACGGTAGATATGGAAGTTGGTGTCTCGCGCTAAGATTTGGCGAATTCTAACCATGTACCCCCCTTCCCATTTCGCAGACTCTAGTCGTTGTACGAACGGGATGAATGAATCTCCCGGGGGAGAGGCTGCGCTCATCAAAGAAGGACAGTGAAGCACGTACCAAGCCATCAAATAAGTATATGGCATTGGCACCCTAGGATTGGGAGTTTTGAAAGTCTTGTGACCCCCAGACTCCACCTCTGTAGTGTCAACAAAATCCGAGGCCAACTCCCATAATCCAAACTGCAAACAACCCACCATAGCACTGAGAAGGCTCACAGGCCTCCCATAGGCTAAAAGGACAGCGGGGTAGATCACCTCAACAGCAAGAGCATCGATCGGCCTGGTAGGGACGACGAACCGCTTGAGCCACAGCATTAAATACCCAGCCAAAAGCGCCGTATCAGAGATAGGGAGCAGAGCTTAGTAATGGAAACTCTCAAATTCCGTATGGGCCGGGAAAACATCTTCCTTGGCCTCATTTGCGTAGTGGGAGGTAGCATCGTCAATTCGGGCTTGGACTTCTTCCAAAGTACTGGCAGATAATCTGGACACTAAGCCCCCCTTATTGGTCAAGTTCTGGAATAAATATTCCGCCCAAGACACTTGTTTAATGTCGCTTCCTCAAGCCCCCGTCATCTGCATACAGATGTGGAAGTGACACATGACTTCCCATAAAGTGGCATAAATTTCGGGGCTGGTCTTCTTTAAAAGTTAGAGTTCCGCCGATCCCGGAACAAACTCTTCATGCGGCAAATCCCCAAGAAGAAGACCCGAGACCTCATGCATCTCGTGAAGAGCGAAGCCTAATTCCCCACAGGGGTGAAGAAAGTACAAGTCTCAGGGTTATACTTCTCCAGTATGGAGAAGAAGTAAAAGTGGCTCTGGACAATTCCAAACTTAGTGGCCCGCATAGGAACTTTCAAACCAGCTTGGGAGAGGAGCGCATCCAATTCGTCCAAAACGAACTTGGTCATTCGGGTCCACCACCCTATCACTGGAGAATGAACCCAGCCAGGAGTTCTAAATCCTTACGGGGGAAACTCCCCTTTCTTCTCCACAAACCTCTTGACAAAAGTCCTCGCTGGACTAGCCACTTCGCCAAGGGGATACTCTTTGACAAACAGACCTGGTCGTAAAGTGGTCACCTGTCGGTTATAACCAGCTGTGCGGACCCCATGGAAAGTCAAAGTTCCGAGGTCGACCCCATCTTGATCCTTAACCAGAGGCCAATCCATACGCCTCGGGACGGATGCACACTGGAAATAAGATATGGGGAACATTCTCTCCATATTGGGCAAGAAAAGGTTGCGGTCCCTAACTTTCCGCAGCCACTTGTAGTCCCCATCATAAGCAGTGCCGGCATCAAAGTCAACAAAGTCCCCAAAGAGGTATCCAGGTTTGACTATTGGCTTACGGCTCATGTGCTCAAACTTAGCGTCCGTAACCAATATCCTAAGAGTTTCGGGAGAAGCTTGTGTGATTAATTCCGCACGACTCTTATCCTTAAATCGGAAGACTGGGAGTTCTTGGCGCGAGTTAAATGTCATGTTCATGTCCACGCCACCTACATGACCAAAATGGTGGCGAAAAAGAAGAGGTTCGCTGGTATGACGCACTGCAAAATGAAGAAAAAATTAGACAAGTCAAAAGTAAAGCTCAGACGCGAAGGTCGACACCCGCGTCAGACAAGCTCAGACGTGAAGGTCGAACCTAGTTTCAAAAATCTTAGACGCGAAGGTCGAACCTCGCGTCAGAAAGTTGTGACGCGTAGGTCGACCCTCGCGTCAAGAATCTGAGACGCGGAGGTCGAACCCCTCGTCAAAAATACCAAACGACGGAGTCCAGCCCCGCGTTATTTGAAACGAGTTTCCTCGTTGATCTCAAGATCAGAACTTGCCGAAGCAAGTTTAAGGACCATGAAGGTCATACTCACCGCCAATTAAGGGAAGTTGGGGCGGCACATTCGCCTGAGCAGCAGCACCGCCGGCCGGTGCTGACGGTGCCGATCCTCGAGCCACAGCGGCATTAGATTGAGGAGAACGAGGAGCGACGGGCTTCTTGGGTGCCATGGGATCTCGTCGGAGGAGATGAGCAGTCGTCACCGGAGGAGAAAACAAAAATTTTTCGTTGGAATTTCAAGAAGAGTCGAATGACTCTTGATTTGACCTCCAGCGGTCTATTTATAGACAGCTGTGAGCTGTCAAATCGTAACGGACGGGATTCGAGGATAGAATCCCGCCCAAACTCGACCCTCGCGTTCGAGTTGGTTAAAATTCCAAAACGCTGAGCTCACCCACGCGTTCCAATTCTCAAGTGCATAAATTGTTTATGTGTTGGACCATTATGATTGCAGCTCTTTGACTACCAAGGCTATGACACGGCCCCAGATAAGTAAAAGAAGAGCTAACAGCAATCACCGAGGCGACCAAAGTCAAGAAATAACAGGAGACTCCACTGAGGAGTCTATCAGATGAGTGTGAGCAGATTGCAATCAGCAACGTTAAAATCATCAGACTCATCAAGGCTCAGAAGCTGTAGCAATACCTCAACGTTCTGAAAACCAGTTTCGCTACGTCTTCCAATCAGACAAAGTGGACAATCAGTTTACAAAATTTTTGGATCCAAAGTATTCCAAAAATTCGTCCCAGTCAACCGCGAACTTTCGAAAACTTTGGAGAGGGTTCTGTAGGCTGTCTAAAAATCACAATAGATAGCTGATCCCTACGAGATTACAAGGCAATGGTTCTTTCGAATCAAGAAACAGAATTCATCCTTGCGATCGAAACAGAAGAGATTTCTAAATCATTACATCCGCAGCATTATAATCGCTACAGACACGACCTCATGTTTGAGATGATTGTTCTTGATGGTTGCGACAACAACATGACCAATATTATATTAGCAACTATTAGAGATGCTGATGAGCAGTGGAATGATTTCAGAAATAAAAGGTTGGACCTAGTTGGTGAGTTGCTTGGTAGAGAGTTGTGGGCAAATATTCGTCTAAAAGACACTATGGATGTTGATTCCCGACAAATTCCAACAATAAAAGCTACAATCAAATAGCTTTCGGGTCGATAAGCAAAAACTGCAAATAGAGGACTTTTCACATAGATCGAGAAGAGTTACAATTCGACGACACTTCCGACAACTGATGGAAACTCTATTCAGCAGGCTTCACAATCTACAGTGGAAGTTACAATCTGACGACTTTCACACTCCACAACAACAAAAGTGAGGATTACTGAACGACGGTCCTTGCAACACCTTACAGAAGAGGTTACAAGTCAACAAACTTCTTCTAAAACACGGAAGTCATCCCCGCGTTATAATTATGGAAGTGCAGGCGACCCCCGCGTTTCCAAGTCACAAATCAAACGTGAGCGACCCTCGCGTTCGTAGGGGTTCAACTCACACCGACCCCCGCGTTTCCAAGCAGGCAACAAGCCAAAACGTGAGCGACCCTCGTGTTCATCAATGTTCAGCCAACACCCAACCTCGCGTCTCAATCCTAAGACACGAAGTTGGGTTCTGAATGCCAGATTGGGTGTTTGACTTGTTCAAACACGAGTCGAACGGTTTCAGAACTGTTTTCCCACGATCTGAGGAAATCACACCCATGTAGGAGCGGATTTAGAGGGCAGTTACAACCTCTTATCCCCCTATAAAAACTCAACAGAGTGGGAGGATCAGATTTTTGATAATCAGATCAGGCTGGCTCTGGGAGGATCAGATTTGGTGATAATCAGATCAGGCGGAGATCCTCAGGATCTCAACCACTCAGCTTTGGCGGTTCAACAACAGCAGCAGCGAAATCCTTGAAGATAGGATTTTTGAATCGATCTCAGAAGATCAAATCTGAGAGGATTCTTCAACAACAGAATGACAGCTTGATCATTAACCGAATTTTCGGTTCTAACAACTCTATCTACAGAGTTTTAACTCGTTCAGAGTTCTTAAACTCGTTGAAGAGTTACGTATAAAACTTCCCACAGAAGTTCATCGTTCCCACGAGATAGGAAGGTCAGATCGTCAACGGAGAGCAAATTCGACGCAAGCAATCGAAGGAGGCATTCCATCGCTACCGAGAAGAACCCAGTTTTAAACAAAGGAGAAAACCAAATTCGTTTTCTTCTCTTTTGTAATCAAGTTGTAATTGAGATTAAAAGAAATACAATTCAATTTTCTTTTGTTCTCTTCCTTGCAATTTTCCCACATACAATATCCAAGATGGGTAAGCTGATATGGATATGGTAAGTATCATATCCGAGCTGTATCCGAACAGAATGCACCCCTATTTAGGAGTTATTAGAGAACCCCCTTTTTAATTTTAATTTTATTAGAAAATCCTCCTTACAAGATTAGCCACTATTGTTCGCATGAGTGGGTAAATTTACGTAAGTGGATTTTTTTTCCAACAAAAATTATGGTTCACACTTTTAGGGAACTTTTCTACTAAAATCTTAAAGTTAGAGGGAGTTTTCTGGTAGCCCCTAGAGTTGGAGGGGTTTACTGATATTTTGGAAGGTAGGGAGGTAAATTGAATCATCCAACATTGATGGTGGTTTTCTACTATTTGGCCAAGGAAATATCTGATATTGAGAACAACAACAAAATCAACCAATGGAAGTATGTACAATGAGCAATGATACCCATAATGACACATGTCAAAGCTGAAGGGATACCGGTCAACTGGAAGATCAACCAAACAAGAAACTGCAAGCTGTAAATTTTAGCTTTCCTAATGAAACATCGGATACAGTTACAACTTACTGTTGGGGATTCGAAATAATCAAATCAAATCCGTACCCTTCCGGATCTTGTGTTTGAGAGTTGAGCAAGAAAGAAATTCACCACAAATCAAAGATAAAAAACTTGTAGGAAAGTAAACAAGAAAGAACACACCAGATTTAACGAGGTTCGACAACGTGCCTACGTCCTCGGGAGCCACACCACACAATTCTTTGATTACTTGAAGAAGATTACAATGCTTGCAATTGGCATCTCTCTCTCTCTCAAATTTCTAACCTCAAAGAGCTCTCAAAACCCTCTTTTTTTCGTGCTCTTTTTCTCTCTTAAACCCTAAAGGGACGTGCTTTTATTTATAACAAAACACAATCTCAAACAGATTAGGATTCTAAAACGAGTCTGCTACACCCTGGTGTGGCGCAGACCACACCCATGGCAGACAGGGTAGATTCTGTCACACCCTGTTGTGGCGCAGACCGCACCTATAGTAGACAGGACAGATTCTGCCATACCCTGGTGTGGCGCAGACCACACCCATGGCCTGTTTTGAATTTTCATGTAATTATTGATTTTGATTCTAGGTTTGGGTCTCCACTCTCAAGACCAACAATCTCCCACTTGGAGATAAAACCACCATTAATGAGCTCTCCCGAACTCCGCCTTCTTCGCAAGCATCTTCTCCTACTTGAAAAATTCATTCTTCAATTATCAATATCCCGACGATGCCGATCCTCGTAGTGTGGCTCCGCCTTCGTCTTCTACTCGTGAAGGCCAACTGAAGTTGCGCACAATTCTAGTTTCTCAATGGTGACTGCCTTCGTCAATATGTCCGGCGGATTTTGACTCCCCAAAATCTTTATCAAATGTAACTTTCCGTCTTCAACTAGCGAGCGTATAAAATGGTATTTGACGTCGATGTGCTTCGTTCTGGCATGATATATTGGATTCTTGACAAGATGTATATCGTTCTGGCTATCACAATAAAGAACTCATCTCCCTTGCTTCAGATCCAACTCTTCCAAGCACTCGTTCAACCAGATCATCTCCTTGCTTGCTTCAGTCACCGCGAAATACTCAGCCTCGGTTATAGACAAAGTCACAATCTTCTTCAAACGTGAGACCCAGCTCACTGTTGTCGACGCTAAGGTATAAACATACCCCGTGATGCTTCACCTCGTATTATGATCACCGGTGAAGTTCGCATCCACGTATCCCTGTAGCACCAACTCCTTCCTCCTGAAACATAATGGCTTGTTCGTTATCCCTCTCAAGTACTGTATTATCCACTTCACGGCCTCCCAATACTGCATCCCTGGATTGCTTGCAAATCTGCTCACAACTCCCACTGCATGGGCGATGTCCGGTCTCGTGCAAACCATCGCGTACATAAGACTCATAATGGTCGAAGAATATGGCACCCTGCTCATATGCTCTCTATCTGCATCTGTCTTAGGCGATTGCTCCTCAGATAGCTTGAATTGACTTCCAATGGGTGTGCTAACAACTTTAGCATTATACATGTTGAACATCTGAAGTACCTTCTCAATGTATTCAGCTTGGCTCAATCTCAATGTCCCTTCAGCTTCATCCCTACTGATTCGCAACCCTAGAATCTGCTTCGTTGCACCCAGATCCTTCATTGCAAACTCCTTTGCTAGCTGCTTCTTCAAACTGTTTATCTCCTCTAAACATGGTCTTGCTACCAACATGTCATCAACATATAATAACAAAATAATGAAGCTGGACTCGAACCTTTTGAAATAACAGCAATGATCCGAATTATATCTTCTGTAGCCATTATTCTGCATGAAGTTATCAAACTTCTTATACCATTATCTTGGAGCCTGTTTCAAACCATATAAGCTCTTCTTGAGCTTGCACACCATCTCTTCCTTTCCTTCTTCAATGAAGCCAACAGGCTGCTTCATGTAGATTTTTTCATCCAAGTCACCATGAAGAAAGGCAGTCTTCACATCTAACTGCTTAAGAAAGAGGTTTTCTGCAGCTACCAAACTCAATACCACTCTGATGGTTGTGAGTTTCACAACAGGGGGATATCTCCGTGTAGTCCGCTCCTTCCCGCTGTTGAAACCCCTTCGCTACTAATCTGGCCTTGAATCTCTTGCTTTCATCACTCTCATGTTTAACCCGGTAGACCCATTTATTATGTAAGGCTTTCTTCTGTGCAGGTAGCTAGGCTAACTCCCATGTCTCATTAGTGAGTAGAGAATCCATCTCCTCCTGCATAGCATGCTCCCACTACTGAGATTCACTCACTTGCATTGCCTCTTCATAGCACTCCGGCTCAACGCTATCTGTCAATAATAGGTAGTCAAGAGATGAAAGATATATGGGATTTGGTTTGGGTGCCCTGGATGATCTCCTAAGCTCCACGTCCTGGGTAGTTTCTTCTGCACCTGGAGCCTTCTCTATTCTTTGATCAGAACAAACATCATCACCCTTATCTGGAAGTTCCTCTAAATCCATGTACTCGGATCCACCTGTATCTCTAGTGCTGCTCCCACTGCTTTGACTATCCTTGGTATTTTTCCTGTTCTTGTACATCACATCCTTATTGAATATTACATCTCTGCTTCTGATGATCTTCCTGTTCTTCTCATCCCAAAGACGATACCCCAAACTCATCAATGCCGTATCCAATGAATGTGCACTTCTGTGACTTAGCTTCTAGCTTGTCTCTGACATGGTCACTGATATGAACATAAGCCACGCAACCAAATACCCGCAAGTGTGAGAGATTTATTTTCTTTCCACTTCAGACCTCCTCTGGAATCCTAAAATCTAATAGAACTGATGGCCCGTGATTAATAAGGTAAGCTGCCGTATGTACCGCATCCATCCAAAATATCTTAGGCAGACCTGCATGTAATCGCATGCTCTTGGCACGCTCTGTCAAGGTCTTGTTCATCCTTTCCGTAATGCCGTTCTGCTGCGGCATCCCTAGATTAGTCCTCTCTAAGCGAATACCATTCGTAGCACAGAACCTCTTGAACTCCTCCAGCTCGTATTCTCTACCATTGTCTGATCTCAGACATTTCACCTTTAGCTCTGTCTTGTTCTCCACCATGACCTTCCACTTCTTGAAGATTCTAAACACCTCTGACTTGTGCTTCATGAAGTAGATCCACACATTCCTTGAGTGATCGTCGATGAAGGTGACATAATATCTCGAACCGCCAAAAGAAGACACACTGGCTGGACCCCATACATCTGTATGAATCAACTCTAGCTTTTGAACCTTAGGTGGCATTCCACCCTTCTGAAAACTAACCCTCTTCTGCTTCCCAAAGATACAGTCTTCACAAACCCCGACTTTCATGGCGTCAATCCCGGTTAGTTTTCCTTGTGAATGTAAAATCTTCATCCCCTTCTCGCTCATGTGCCCTAGCCTGTTGTGCCACAGATCTGTACTCTCTTTGTCAGCTGCAATTGCGAGGATGTCACTCGCATGTAAGGTGAGGTAGAGAGTTCCTAACTTGTTACCTCGAGCAATTATCATCGTACCGTTGGAGATTCTCCACGAATCCCCTGTAAATGTCGAAACATAGCCTTCTGCTCCAAGATGTCCCACCGAAACAAGATTCCTCTTCAGCTTCGGTACGTGTCTCACATTCTTCAAGGTCCACTTAGAACCCTTCATCTGAATTTGTACTTCACCTTTTCCAATAATATTACAGGGCTCGTTATTCCCCAAATATACTTTTCCAAAGTCCCCTGCTACATAATTCTGAAAGAGTTTCCTGTTAGCAGTGGCGTGGAAAGAGGCTCCTGAATCGATGACCCAAGAATCTGAATCACTGTCCATAGCAAAGATCAAGGCATCCTGCACGATATGAGTCTCCTGCTCACCCGCATCCTTCGTTGGACTTTTGCAGACCGAAGACATATGGCCCTCCTAGCCGTAGTTCCAACACTTTCCTTTGATAGGCCTAACCTTCGAGTTTGATCTCTTCTTCACTGACTTCGACCGATTCCTGTTCTGGTTCCCTTTCTTCTGGCTACTGCCTCTCTGCTTGAAACTTAGAGCTGAACCTGAACCTTCTGATTCAGACGATTTCCTTCTAACCTCCTCGGATAGAATCATGCTAACAACATCACTCAGCTTTAACTTTTTTTCCCCGTTGAATTGTTGATTGCTGTCACACAACCTGCCCAACTATCCGGCAACTACGATAGTAGTAGAAGGGCCTGCACTTCGTCATCGAACGTGATGTCTACGGAGATAAGCTGATCAACAATCTTGTTGAACTCGCTGAGGTGCATCGTGAATGATCGTCCTTCTGCCATCTTAAGGTTGAAGAGAGTTTTGACGAGATGCACCTTGTTTGCTGCCGACGATTACTCGTACATCTTTGCGAGCGCTTCCATAAGCCCCACCATCGTTTTCTCCTTCAAAATATTGTGGACTACTGATTTGGCGAACGACAACCGGATTTGCCTTAGAGCCTTCCTATCCAGTATCTCCCAATCACCATCTGACTCCTCTTTCTTCTTTCCCTTTTTCTTGCCCATCAACGGGTGATACAAGTCCTTCTGGTATAGATAGTCCTCCATCTGCGACTTCCAGTAGGCGAAATCTGAACCGTCAAACTTCTCAATCTTTGATTTGTTTTCCTCTGCCATGACTTTCACACAAATTGCTGAACGAAGCTCTGATACCAGTTGTTGGGGATTCGACATAATCAAATCATATCCGTACCCTTCCGGATCTTGTGTTTGAGAGTTGAGCAAGAAAGAAATTTACCACAAATCAAAGATAAGAAACTTGTAGGAAAGTAAACAAGAAAGAACACACCAGATTTAGCGAGGTTCGGCAACGTACCTACGTCCTCGGGAGCCACACCACATAATTCTTTGATTACTTGAAGAAGATTATAATGCTTACAATTGGCCTCTCTCTCTAAGATTTCTAACCTCAAAGAGCCCTCAAAACCCTCTTTTTTCGTGCTCTTTTTCTCTCTTAAACCCTAAAGGGACGTGTTTCTATTTATAACAAAACACAATTCCAAACAGATTAGAATTCTAAAATAATTTGCCACACCCTGGTGTGACGCAGACCACACCCATGATAGACAGGACAGACTCTGCCACACCCTGGTGTAGCGCAGACCATACCCATGGCAGACAAGGTAGATTCTGCCACACCCTGGTGTGGCGCAGACCACACCCATGGCAGACAGGACAGATTCTGTCATACCCTGGTGTGGCGCAGACCACACCCATGACTTGTCTTGAATTTTCATGTAATTATTGATTTTGATTCTAGGTTTGGGTCTCCACTCTCAAGACCAACACTTACAACTCTCTTTGTGATGCCAGTTCTCAGAATCATTAATCCTTGTTTAAGAACAAAGGTTATGTCAAAGAGGGAGCATCAGCCATCAGTAAGCCTTTCATGCATGGAAGGATACAGTATATATATATGAACAAGAAAACAACTTTTCTTTGAACTGGCCTACGTCCTCACACGCATAAAAAAAGGGCTGAATTACTGAAACCGCCCATGAACTTTTGAGGAGTTGTAGTAAACTCCCATCAACTTTTTTTTATCACACCCTTGAACTTTAGGAGTTGTTTCACATGAACCCCATGCAGTGTTTTTTTTCACTAAATTTCACATGAAAATTTCTCATTTAATTTCCAAATTAGCACTTGATTCTAACATCTCATGCGACAAACATGTACCCAAAAAAAGATGAAAATAATTTCTTAGTCCCAAAAAATTGCATGTTTTTCCTAATACAATAGGTTTTTTTGGGACTAAGAAGGAATTTTTCGTCTTTTTTTTCTTTCATGTGCTTATGCTTACTAGTGACACATTAGAGTTGATGGTGCTACTATGAAGTGTTGGTCAAATATCAAGCCACCGCCCCCACCGAATTTGTTGATTTTGTTGGCAGAAGGGAGAGACAGGAGCCTGATTATTTTGACAAAGGGAATTTTTGAGGCCTGATTGATGGCCTGATTGATAGAGAAGGAGGCTATAAAGCCTCCTTACTCTCTTCCCTTATAATCATCAGAAGCTGCTAAGAGAAAATAGCAGAAGCTTAAGAGTGATATATAGAAATTTGTGATTGTAATTTGGGCAATTTTGAGAGAGATTGAGAGTAGAGGAAAAATCAAGAGTGACTTGTTGTTTGTGAGATTATTGAGTGATTGTAATCTCTATTTGTACTCTCTCTCTCTATTAGTGAGATATACCCCCTCCTTGCCCCGTGGACGTAGGCACATTGCCGAACCACGTAAATTTGGTGTCTTGCCTGCTGTGGTACTTGTTTTTTATTCTCGTTTGTGATTTTTCGGTTACGCTACGCACAACAAGTGGTATCAGAGCTCCGTGTTGGCTTGGAGTTCAATTTGGAGGATTGAAGGAGAAAGTTAGGGTTTTTACGAGGGATTTTATCTTCCAAGTGTAGGCATCGAAAATTACCTATAGGTCTCCACGAACAGCTCAGTGTTAAGGAACGACAATGAACGTCACTATCTGGTTCACAGGAGTTCGATTGACGTCGGTGAACGCTTGAAGTGAATCGATGAACTACGTGAGCTGACAGAATTTCGGAATAACGAAGGCACAGGCTAATCGAGAGCCCCGCGATGTTTAAAAAAGAACAACGCACTTTGTGTATCATTCGTTCTACAGATAATCCAACCATTGGAGCTGATAGAACTCTTCGTCAGAATTCCAACGCAATTCAAATTACTAAAATCCGAGTTCGGACGAAGAATTTACAGCGAAAGCGGACGAATGCATCTCAGCGGAGTGTCTCGGGATTTCCGAGACACCCCAGGGGTGTCCTAGATTTTTGGGGACACCCCAGGGGTGTCCTAGGTTTTTGGGGACACCCCAGGGGTGTCCTAGGTTTTTGGGGACACCTTAGGGGTGTCCTAGATTTTTAGGGACACCCCAGGGGTGTCGCCTATAAATAGAAGCCTTAGGCCTCACTTTTGGGGATCTGGATTTTTTTTGGAGAATTAGTGAAGCCCTGCCGGAGTGAAGAGTGATCGAGCACTTCAACACAAGAGAGTTTTTCATCAGACCTACATCACCCGAATCCGTTCCTTAGCATTACCCCTCATCGATAATCCTAAGAAGAGCAAGTATCTCGCTTTTTCCGAGATAGGCGCTTCAGTTTCTAGATCTCCTCGCGGATCGACGAAGCTCTGCTCAAATTTTCAGCAACCAGATCTGATTGCCAGGTGGTCCACGGATATCGACATCCCCGTCACAGGCTAAAGACCCACGCAAAGCAAGAGACGATAAACGGATCTTGTGTTTATTTTCAAAAAGTTATAATTTTTTATTTTTGTTATTTGAATTCATTTGTAACGTTTGAAGTTTTAATGAAATCAATGATGAAGGCAACTTTTGACGAAAACAAGCTGGCGACCACAGTGGGAGCCAACAGCCTCGCTGCCGAGGCTGTCGTGACGCAACCGGCGTTCAAGATCCGGGTGAATGAAGAGATCGAATATGAGTTCGATCAGCAGAAGTTTGAAGAGTACCTCTCTTCCTCCTCCTCCAGATCCGCCTCTCCAAACAGACGCAGGAAGACCTCCTCTTCCAAAGACGTTCGCGGGACCTTCGGCTCTAAGATCTAAGATCCCGTCGCCGCTGCTGCACCCGTGCCCCGTGACATCCCGGCGGCATCCAAAGAGGTCGAGGCTGCAGATCCAGATCTCCCTTCCGCCACGAAGGTGATTGCTGAAGTTGTTCCAACTTTGTCAAAGAGGGCGCGCCATAGACGGCGACAACGCCTTACACGACAATTGGCCAAAGCCGCAGAATCGATGGACGGGATCCACTACAATGAGGATCTAAAAGCCAGACAGCGCCAAGAGCAACAACGGCGAACAACTAACTCCTCCTCTAAAGCGGAGACAAATGAATGGGTCCGCGTCAAGAAGACTCGCTCCACTCTCGAAGAGCGAATCAAGAAACGCCGCGCGTTGCTCGCGCATGCCCGAGTCCTTCTGCAGAAAGCGGAAGAGATGCAGAAAGAAGAGGCGGTCAAAAAGCCGTCCACACATAAACGGATTTGGGTGCCAAAGTCAAAATCGGCACCTAAGACAAAAGTGGGTGGAGTTATCACCCAAACTTCTTCAAATCCAGATCCCGTTCCCACACCTCCTACGGAGTTAGGCAAGAACGTGGATCCTTCAAGATCCAGGGTTCCTTTGAAAGATCGCCTCGGTCCTTTACCGGAGAACCGAGGTAAAGCACCTGTCAAGGAGCGATTGGGACCATTGAAAGGTCCCCAAATAACAAATCAGACTGGGGGTCGTATCAATCCCCCCAAGAAAGATAATAGAGGGAAAGCCCTTGTTACCGACCGCATTGGATTGCGGGTCGAAGTGCAAGAGCCCGTTAAGTTTTCACGCTCGCAGAAGCGTAAAATTGAACGCGCGACTTTTGAAAATGCTAATAAAGCAGTCGCATCCCCAGAGGGAAGCACATTCGTCTGATGATGATGGTGTTATACCTGGGAAGTCATGCCAACACTCTATGAGTTGCTCCAGTTATCAAACTGACGAGTTGTACTATAGAGCTGGGGGTATGGATGAGTCTCGAAAGAGATACGCTCAAGACACGGAGTCTCATGTTCGTGTGCCAACATCATCAAGGCGGTGTTGTTAGAATGCTGCTGTTCTAAAACCCCAAAGAGAGTCTCGGTGTTCGAGAGAATTTCCAAGCCAAGGCGTTTTTGTGGGAAGAAGTTCGTTCGACAAGAGGACGAATACCTAGAAGTGTCTGCTAATATGACCGGCAGAGGGAAATCGACACGACAATTTGGCCCAGATCGGTTTGTCGGAGTATCACAGCGTGTGACTCGATCGCGATCAGGGATCAATACACGAAAGAATTACCAAAGGATGCAAAAGGGACTTCCTTTGGAAGAGGAGGTGTCAGATGCTGGTTCAGATTCTTGCTCGGCTATAGCGTCCGATGACACGGCTTCTAGTGTGGGACAACCCTACGAGCCATTCATGATCAGCGCCGAGCAAGTAACCAAGATGCTTGAAGATGTCCTGAATAAGCAGAAGGAAACTTTCAAGTTCGAGATGGAGATGGCCATGCAACGGATGAGAGAGATGCATGACCAGCAAATTGCGGCACTGACAATTCACCAAGGAGAACCCAGTCGACGCAATAATCAGAATCAAGATGAGAATGAACGGGAAGAGAATAATGTCAACATAAATATCCCTCCTGTCAACAACGACAATGGAGGCGGTCCCGTGGATGATAATGCGAAAGAGGACCACGTTACCTCTCCCCGAAGCCACTCGAAGACAGATACGAGTGAGGACAAGAAGATGAAGGACTTGGAGAGCAAAATCAACGCGTTGATGAATGCTCAAGAAGTGAAGAGGTCCGGCATACCATGTCCATACCCAAGGGAGTGGGAATCAATTCCGTATCTGGCAAAGTTTAATTTAATCAACTTTACGCCGTTTGATGGAAAGGGTTCCCCTACCCAACACTTAATATATTTTAAGTCTCATTTAGGAATCATTTTTGGGAATGAACCTCTTATGGTGCGGTCATTCGTCGGCACTCTTCGCGGAGCAGCCTTCGACTGGTATCACCGTCTCAAGCCCGGGAGTATCAGCAGTTGGGACGACATGGAAGATATGTTTCTGACAAACTTCTTCGATGACGACACCAAAATCTCAATCGGTACACTATTCGATGAGAAGCAGAAGAATGGTGAGACGGTCGAAAATTTCGTGAAGAGATTCCGAAACAAAGCAATGAACTACAGGGATCCGGTCAGCGAAGATTTTATCCTCGAGACTTGTCACAATAATCTTTCATTGGACATCCTCGAAGCTATGGGAATGGTGCCACCAAAGACCTGGAAGGACTTGAAAGTGCGAGGAGAACGAGCCGAGCGGTTCCTTAAAAGGAAGAAGGCTGAAAGAGGTCAAATAGCGAATAATGCTCCACAACAGAACTTTGTCCCTAAGGGGAAGGGAAAAGCACATGCGAATGCTGTGGACGCAAATCAAACATTCGAGGTGCAAGCACAACCGCAGCAGCAGCAACAAAAGGCGCCTCAACAATCAAGGTGGCAGCAACAGCCCCAGAAGCAAAAAGCCGCGGAGCCGAAGTTCCCGAAGGTCTATTCGTTCAAAGAGGATGAAGTCCCCGGTATTTTTAAATACCTTATTGAGAACAACAAGATCAAGTTGCCTCCGGTCCAGGATCAAGAAGATGCTAAAAGAATTAGTGATCCAAAATACTACGCATTCCACAGAGCGGTACACCATCCCACCAAGGCGTGCTATGCCCTTAAAGATAAGATTCAAGCTCTGATCGATGTCGGGGTCATCACTATGAAGCAACCCAAGGAGAAGAAAGTGGGTGCGGATGCAGTATCCATTAGCTTCGGGTCTGTTCCCTTGAACTGGTTCCAACATGAGCCAGTAATAAATGCAGCAGTGAAGACGGTGAATGATGATCCTCACAAACAGCGCCAGAAAGGACTTGTGCCACACTCAGCCCCGAATGGTGAGATTCTTTGGGTTCATCCAGACTTGATTGGAGACGAACAATGGACTGGAGCCTCTTCCAAGAGGAGGTCAAAAGGAAAAGGTAAATCTTGTTGTGGAGCTTCTGCTATTCCAGGAGAAGATGACGACAGAATTCCAGCCTTTCCACTTTCTGAAGATGAACAAGAGGCCTTTGCAACCCGAAGTGGGAATGAGTATCACTACAAGTACCCGGATGCTTCCGAGCAATTGGGCACCAAAACCGCTCCTTCCAAGACATTGGCAGAACTGGGAATTGCAGCAACTCCCCCAGCACCTATAGCTACGGAGAAAGTCCAGCAGAAGGAGAAAGGGAAAGAGCCTTTACGTCAAAAAGCCCAAAACCCGAGGCAGTCTCGATTCAATCATCCGATTGGGAGAGACAAACCGGGAAATGCAAGCTCTCCGCCCCATTTTGACATCATGGCGCAGTTGGCCAATATCCCGGCTAGGATAACCCTATACGAGCTGTTGCGTCTTTCAAAGGATACAAGGAAAGCATTACAAGTGGCCTTAAGCGACTCTGAAGCTTTCTTGACTCGAATCAAGCCATCTTCTGAAGAACCGGAGTTGTCAGTTCAACACTGCAATCTCGCGGCGCATCATTTTTCCTGCATCTCTTTCACCAAAAAAAACATGCAGACGAAGAACTCAAAGCATGATAGGCCTTTGTATTTCACCGGGCACATTGGCTCCAGCATGGTCAACCGAATCCAAGTCGATCCGGGTTCCGCTGTTAGTATCATGCCATTCCGATTGATGCATCATCTCGGGATTCCGACTAGCAAACTAGCCTCCACTGGCACTACGATTTATGGATTCAACACCAGCGGGTCCAGACCCTTGGGAAAGATTCGAATCAAATGCTAGATCGGGGATTTGAAGTCAGAAGTTACTTGTTATGTGATTGACGCGGAAACATCCTATAACTTACTGTTGGGTCGACCTTGGATCCACGGTAACCTTATAGTCCTGTCAACTCTGCATCAATGCCTCAAGTATGTGGACACGAATAATGAAGTTAAGACGGTGGTCACGGATAAGCAACCGTTTAAGGGATTGGAGAACTATTTTAACGATTCCCTTTTATACGGCGCCGAATCCGATACTGAACCATCGGCCCAAGGAACGGACAGCGGGGATGAAGCTGATACCAAAGCTGGGTTTGGTTATGATGGTGGTTTTGTAGTAAATGACATTGTACCCATTGTAATCAATCTTGACGATGAAGAATCATCGGAAAGTAGTTGTAACTGGCAACTTGCCGAAGAACTATCAATAAACGATGATTTAGAGTATTTGATGTGTCTTGATAATATCACTAAAGAGCTTTATGATAACCCTGACTTGTATATGCCACTTCAATTATTTTGCTTGACAAAAAAGCAGGTACACGACCCGTGCGGAACGACGCTTGTCATCCCCGCAGGGACAGGGGGTGGAAAGGAGGTCGCCTACGGCAAAGGAAGAAAATCTCCGATACCCGACCACTTCTTGGAAGAGGAAGACGATGATGATAAACCTGCTCCTCATCTATTCAGATATAACACGAAAGCGCGTGATTTAATGGAGAAGTTGGATATGACTTCAAGCTCGGAGAGGGTCTTTGCTTTGGTCGAGGTCCGCGGGTTCCACCTCGAATGGCCTATGTACCAAAAGGAAAACCCAATGATTATTATCACCACAAAAGAGGTCTAGGTTATGTCTCCTCATCCGATGACGAATGTTGTTGGCAAGTCATCGATCAAATTGCTAACAAAGCTAGAAACAGATATTCTTCTGACTCTTCGGCTTGGGATTCCGACGCTAGTCTTGGTGAAATGTTTAAAAAGTTAATGTCAAACATGGCTACAGTTGATCCAGCGACAATAGAAGAAGACGATCAGATGCCGACTTGGGAAGATCCTTGGGTTCATCACTTAAGCATGCAGTACGGTGATAGGTTCGAACAAAGAGAACCTCCTACCGAAGATCAAGTAGTCCAAGTGAATATGGGAAGCGAGGAAAATCCGAAGCCGATATTCATTAGCGACAGCCTCTTACTTGAAGAGAAAGAAGAGTTAACCTCTCTTATCAGGGAATACATCGATGTGTTCGCCTGAAATTATGAAGACATGCCAGGGCTCGATCCAAACGTAGCAGTGCATTGTCTCAATATTAAGTCGGATGTCAAACCTATCAAACAACAACAAAGACGGTTTCGTCCGCAAATGATGGAGGCGATCGAAGCCGAAGTTAAAAAGCTTATCGACTCGGGCTTCATTAGGGAAGAGCAACATCCAGAATGGCTTGCCAATATTGTCCCGGTTCTTAAGAAGAACGGAAAGATCAGGGTTTGTATTGACTTTAGAGACCTCAACGTTGCTTGCCCAAAAGATGATTTTCCCCTTCCCATCACGGATGTTATCATTGACAATACGTGTGGGTTCGAGAGGATGTCTTTCATGGATGGTTTCTCTGGTTATAACCAAATAAAGATGCATCCAGATGATGAAAAGCATACCGCGTTCAGAACACCCCTTGGCGTCTTCTGTTACACAGTTATGCCCTTCGGCTTAAAGAATGCAGGTGCTACATATCAGCGAGCCATGTCAAAGATTTTTCAGGAGCATCTTCGGAAGACTGTCGAGTGCTACGTAGATGATTTGGTCGTGAAAAGTCGTGATAAAAAAGATCACATCAAGGACTTGAAGACCATGTTCGACTTGATGCGAGCCCATCAATTGAAAATGAACCCTACCAAGTCTTTCCTCGGAATGTCCAGCGGTAAATTCCTGGGATTCGTCGTCACCACCAAAGGTATTCACATTGACCCGGATAAAGTAAAGGCAATTAATGAATTACAACTGCCGAGAAACCTCAAAGAGCTCAGAGGACTGCAAGGGCGATTAGCTTATATCTGTCGATTCATCTAGAACCTTTCAGGAAAATGCCAACCGTTCTCCAAGCTCACAAAGAAGGGCGTGTCATTCGTGTGGGACGATACTTGTCAAAAGGCATTCGAGGGTATTAAAGAATATCTCTCAAAACCTCCCGTACTCGTCGCACCGAAATCAGGCAAACCGTTCTTGATTTATGTCAAGGCGACGAGCCACTCATTAAGTGCATTACTTGCACAAGATGACGATAACGGTCATGAGCAAGCAGTATATTATTTAAGCCGAACCATGGTAGGCGCGAAATCTCGATATCCCATGATCGAGAGAGAATGTCTCGCTTTGGTGTTCGCTATTCAGAAGATGCGGCATTATCTGGTTGGACAGACCATCTATGTCATCTCTAAAGTTAACCCAGTCCGAATGTTCATGACTCAACCAGCTTCCATGAATTGGCGGTTAGCAAAATGGGCCTTACTCTTGTCCCAATATAACTTATATTTCAAACAACAGAAGTCAGTAAAAGGGCAGGCCATCTGTGATCTCCTGGCAGCTAATCCAACTACGGATACCGCCAAGATATATGACGACCTACCTGATGAAACCCACGAAGTCAACGTAACTTTGCACCAACAAGTATGGCGTTTGTACTTCGATGGCGCTTCCCGAGCAGCTATTGTCACAGGTACTCCTGGATGTTCTAAGGTCTCCTCCGGAGTTGGAGTTGTTTTAGTTTTCCCAGGAAAACATGTGATGCCTCGAGCCTACTCGTTAACCGAGCCATGCTCGAATAATATAGCAGAGTATAACGCATTGATTATAGGACTCAATTTCGCTAAGGAGCTGGGGGTTGAGTATCTTGAAGCTTTCGGTGATTCTCAGCTAATAGTCAAGCAAGTCCAAGGAGAATATGAAGTCCGAAGTCAGGATTTAATACCATATCATAAGATGGAAGTGGAAATAGCAGAATCATTTGAAGGATTCTTCATCGAACACGTGCCACGATTACAGAATACATACGCGGATGCGTTAGCAGCTTTAGCCATATCTTTGGCACAGCCTCCCGGGACGGAACAATTTGTTACGGTAAGAACTCACCAACTCTTAGTGCCGCTTTACGATGAAGATGACAAGGAAGAAGAGGTTCAAGAGGTGCACGCTACTCAAGTCGAGTTCGAACAACGAGATTGGCGTTTCCCCATCATCGACTACGTCTTGCATGAAATCTTTCCAGAAGATGTGAAGGAAAGAGAGTCAATCAGACGAAGAGCACCAAGATTCTACTATAATACGGAGAATCGAACGCTATACCGCAGGGGGTACGATGGGTTGCTAGCACGTTGCTTATCAACCAAAGAAGCTGAAGAAGTCCTTAGAGAGGCGCATGAAGGAGAGTGTGGCGCGCACCAACCTGATCCCAAGCTTTATGACCACATCAGAAGAATGAGATATTTTTGGCCTTTCATGATGAGTGATGCAATCACATACGCCCGAAAGTGTCACGTATGTCAAGTACACGCGAATTATATGCACCAACCTCCGGAGCATCTGCATCCTTCGGTAACGTCATGGCCATTTGAGACTTGGGGAATAGACATTGTTGGTCCTATAAATCCCCCGTCAGTCAAAGGTGACCGGTTCATACTGGCAATTACCGATTACTTCTCCAAATGGGCTGAAGCAGTTCCACTCAGAGAAGTTAAAACGAGCAACGTCATTGCATTCATCAAGCACCATATCATCTACAGGCATGGTGTTCCAAGAAGAATCATACATGACAACGGTCCTCAATTTGTCAGCAACGCCTTCATAAGGTTCTGTGAAAAGTTTAAAATTCAGGATATCTCGTCAACGGCTTACAATCCCACAGCAAATGGATTAGCTGAAGCTTTTAACAAGACTATCATAAAGCTCTAGTCAAAACTCGTGAAGAATAATAAACGGGATTGGGATGACAAGCTTGGCGCGGCTCTATGGGCCTATCGTACTACGATACGTACACCGACCGGCGCAACCCCATATTCATTAGTATGCGGATGTGAAGCCGTCCTCCCTTTGGAAATCCAAATTCCATCTCTTCGGATCGCTCTTGCAACCCAGATGACGACCGAAGAACAACATCAGAAACGCCTCGAAGAACTTGAGATGCTCGATGAAAAGCGCCTGGAAGCTCAAAAATATATTGAGTTTTACCAAGCCAGAATTTCTCGAGCCTTCGACAAAAAGGTCCGACAAAGGAGTTTTAAAGAAGGGGATTTGGTCTTAACTGAAAGACGGCCTATGATCCTTAACTTCAAGAAGAAGGGCAAATTTGAACCCAAATGGGAAGGGCCATTCGTAGTAGAGACAGTTTACTCGAAAGGCGCATATCGCTTAGTCACCAAGGATGGTGACCGGCTTATGATGCCAATAAATGGCAAATTCCTAAAAAGATACTATCCTTAGTATCTTCAGGAAAATTGATGTATCGGGAAGTTCCCGGAAGAATACCACATGCGGTATTCTTAGGGATAACCCAGTCACTGTAGAAGATGAATAAGAAATCCACGTTCGAACTCCAAACGCCGAAATGTTTCTTCTTGTCAAACTCTAACTCTCATGAGTTATTTTTGTGAGATGAGATCTAATCCTTGACGGATTCTTCCCTCACCAAACTATCCGCTAATCAAATTAATCGACGGTGGATCCACCAAGATTCCTATCTGCCAGTCATTGGTAATTCTCCGACTCAACATGTTAGGTCCTAATCACTTAACATTGAAGTCTCCTTTTGAGTGATAGTAAGATCCGGCATTTTCATTGCTACATGTATTCCACTCTCTTTGCTTCCAGGTCAAACCTATAAAAGTTAGGACCAAAGCCAAATGCCTCTCTCGATTCCTCCCATGAACGAGAGGTCCACTTTCAGTCCGGACAATCAAACCTATAAAAGTTAGGATTGTTCCCAATCTTACTTAGTCAAACCTACAATAGCCAGGGCTAAGACCGAGTCATTCCTTTTCGATAAACGAAAATTTGCTTTTGTTCCTTTTTCCACCAAACCTATAAAAGTTAGGGTAGAAATTGGGCTTCTTTTGATTCAAATGACCAATCCTATAAAAGTTAGGGTCGTTTGAACCTTTCAATTCTCGGAGTGGAGATCCCACTCCTAGTTTCATCCTTTCGGATCCTGGGGGTGAAGATCCCACCTTGAGTTTCCTTTCCAGCTGTAGGTAGAATATAAAATTCTTCCTCTTCAGCACTGGGAGATAGAATATAAAATTCTTCCTCTCTCATTTTCCAGTTTGTCTTTATTCTCAGAAAAGACATAATTCCCAACTTCTAATCCGGACACTTTGTGTACGGGGAATTTTATCTCAACTCCTAAATAGAGATAAGTCTATACCTAACACGCATTGCTGGTTTAGTCTTTCACCGATTGAAAAAGACACCAGGGTCTAAACCTGGGGAATTTTATCCCAAAGCCTAAGAAGGGATAAGTCATCGCCTAATACGCGGTGCGGGGTACCTTTTCCCTATAAGAAATGGTGAAGTCTATGTATTCAAAGTCATAGCATTAAGTCTAAGAAAAGAAATTCTCTTAGCACAACGTTACATGTGGAACGGATCTAGACAATCCGCATGCTAGCCCGATTCAAACGGTAATCGGTAAAGGCATATCAAACCCGTTGAGGGCTGAGGGTTTGCCAAAAATCCTATAAATTTTATCATTACTGGGTTCAAAGTAAATAAAGAAATATCATGAAAGAAGCAAATGCGGAGTCTCTAGTAATAGATCAAGTCAAAAGCATATAATAAAAAGCTCGTTAGCCCGAAGGCAACTGACAGCTAAGAACATGGGACTCTAAACTAGAAAGCCTGTCTACATAGCTCTGCTCAAGTTCTGCCTGCAGACTAGCTCGGACAGAGTCTTCGGAACTGCTTAAGATCTTCGCGGCTTTATTCTTCAGCTTCATCAATCTCTCCTGTGTAGATCCCAGCTTCTCGAGCGTCTGTTCACGAGAACGCTCTAATCCAGCCAGGTCTTCTGCAATAAGAGTAACGGACTCCTCAGCGTGCCTCAAGGCCTCCTTCAATCTAGCCACTTCCTCACGGCCGGAATCCAAAGAGCTGAGTAACTCGGCTCTACCTGTATCCTTCCTCGCCACGGTAGCCATCAGCTGCGCAACAGAATGCTCATGTGATCGAAGCTCGCTGCTGATGGAAGATCTCAGGTCGTGCCACTGTGTCAGCCTATGCTCCATCTGAGAGGACACGAAGGAAGAAGCTCCACCAGCCTTCAACTCCTTCAACTCTCGGATCTCTGACTCCAGAACAGTGAAATCGACAGTGAAGGAATCGGCCAACTCTGGATATCCTTCTTCCCTCATCATCATCATGTGGCGAGAAAAGGAACGCCTGAACTGATCGAAACAGTATCCTCTGTGAAAAAGTTTCTCAATCATGCCGTTATAAAAGGCGGTAAAAAAGCCGAGGTCCGTACGAAAAATGTCTCTGTCTGGATCGGTATCGACCAAAAGGGCGCGGACACGCTCATATAGAGAGGATCGAGATCCTACAAGCAACAATATAGAAGGTTAGGAGATTATCGAATACGATAAGGAAATTCAAAGGCAAATTCTGAGCATACTAACGCCAACGGAGGTCCCTTCGGGTTGAAGTCCGACAGGCTCTGAGATAACGGCAGGAGTAGTCATGGAGGGTATATCAACCCCTGCAGGCAAATCGGTCGTACCTCTCGGTTGTGGCAGGGAGACACTGCTCTCATGCAAACTATCAGTCCCAGAAACTGTAGTAGCATCAGGCACAACACCTGGTCCTACAGTTACACTTCTTTATTAGTCAAGTTGGAAATTTAGGCAAATAAGGAGAATCGGGATGATAAGATCATTTGCATACCTGCAAGTCCATCGTCCTCAGGTACACGGGGAAGGTCAGGAGTCATGAGAGTATCAGTCCTGGTGGCTGGTACTGTAATATTAACCCTTCGTTAGTCAGACAAAAGATCAGACAAAATGAAGGGAATTAGATATATACCTGTGAATGAATCACTCGTAAAGGGTGGTCCCACAGCTCCTCTGGCGGCCTGTTCAGCCAGCATATCAACTAACAGTCCAGCGTCGGGTTTCGAGAAACTTGGTACAGGAGCACACCCCTGTTCCTCGAAACCTACATCATGAAAGGCTCCGTCCTCAGCTGGCTTTTCCATCGCGACATCTGCAGGACAACCTAAATGTTGGAGATATGTATAAGAAGATAAGGAAGAAGGGAAAGCTCAGAAATACCTGCAGCAAGAACAGAAGATTCTTTTTCCCCATGTTTGAGGAGGGTATCATCGGATGTAGATATACCTGAATATGGAACGGTGGGCTCAACACTATTCACCTGTCCAAGATCAATGTTTAGATCGATACCCAGAGAACCGTCACGAAGGGCGTCGTACATCTGCTCCATGAAGCTATCCATATTATCAGAGCCAGTGAATACGGGAGACAATGGAAGTTCGCCCTCTTCAAAGAACCCTGGAACATAAAACATGATTACGAATCCCAGAAGGTAAGTCATCTTAAAGCAATGAAAACGACGAAGTATTACCTTCCTCCCTGTCAGCGAAGTCTCCTAAATCCACTCCATAGGAGCGCTGACCAACGTGTGGTTTATGAGCGATCTTTTTCTTTTTCGGAATATCACCCCTCATAGAACCAACGGGTCGTTCGTGCGTGGACTGGCCACGTGTATTAACCTGGGTAGGAGCTTGGCCACCAGGCCTGAATCTCGCACGACGGGAAGCAAGCGACTCATGGTCGTCGGCTGTCCTACCTGAAATGATAAGGATTATTTCATTAAATGAACCAGATCTTCTGTTGATATCAATTGAAGTTGAGAAAGAGGATCAAAGAGCATGACAAACCTGCGTCAAGTTCTTCTTGGTCGATATCTATATCCACATACTCCTCCTCAGAAGTCTCGTCATCATCATCAGTAGGAAGGAGCTCTTCATCGTCTTTGCTTGAGAGGGGAGGCTTGGCAGACTTCTTCTTCTGTTTCTGAGCAAGCTCGGCTTTACGAGCAGCCGTCATAGCGACCTGGACCGAGTGCTCAGACTCTAACTCTGAAAGACTCCTCACACCTATGGATTCATTGGCAGAGAAGAACCACTTGTAACTGAGGAAAGTAATCATCGGCTTGCGCCTATATGAAGGAAGAGCAAAGTGGGCTCCGGTGCAGCCCACCATAGTCCATAGCCATGCCCGTACGCCATCAATAAGCCCTCCCTCAACCCTCAAACCACGGCTTGGATTCCCAACATATAGTTGGTCGTAACCGAACTGACGAGCAAAACGGCAGGGAAGGTAAGGCTCTATGTGGCAATGATTCTTCACCCGGAGAACGAGATACCCAACACGGATGTTCACTAACCAGCAGAAACAACCAACGTCGAGAGCAGTCCGATTAGTCCTGGGTTTCTCCTCATCAGTCAGCACATCACCATAGCGACCCGAAAAGTGGGGAAAACACTTGAAGAACTCCCAGCTCTTGCGAACTTGAAACTCTCGTTGTGCATCGCCGAATTTCTTCCCGAGCCATCTGCTCCTCTCCAACAGCTGCACGAAAGGAACGGGGACATCAACAACGCTGGGCGCCGACATCAAGTCAGGACGGTGAAGAACGAGCCACGCCATCAGATACGCATAAGGAAGCTCGACCTTCGGACAAGTAAGCTCGGTCGATGGTTTAGAACCCACCTGTGTAAAACCACTGACCAGATACCTAAGCCCGCAATGGATGCCGGCAACCATCGCTGGGAGCAGTGAAAGCTCCCTCCCATAAGCTAGCTGAACTGCGGGGAAGAGCACCTCGAGAGGTAAGGCGTCTAAAGACCGGTACGGAACAACACACTTCTTCAACCAGAGGGCAAGGTAGCCTGCTAGCAGAGTCCGGGGCTCGATGGACTTCTGTGCACGGCGGAGGAACGAACGAAACTTGGTTCCTGCAGAAAAAGCTCCCTCAGCACGGGCAATTGTGTAAGAATGAGCCTCAGCCTTCTCCATCAACTCATTAATGACGGTATGGGTCAGGACATCTAACTCACGAAGGGGCTCGCCGGAGTCACCATCCAAATTAGGGAACAGATAGACAGCAAACTGCTTCAAGCTGATTTGCCTTTTCTTCTTCGCTGGAGGAGAAATCTTGATCAAGGAGGTATAATAATGACAAGTGAGGTCCCAAAGAGTATCATGCATGTCGGGAGTATCCTTCTTCAACCACCCCAACTGCTGGTTCGAGGGAAAGTACTCCTGATATGGACAATCCCCCATTGGAAGACCAAAAACCTGATACATCTCATGTAAGGCCAACCCTAACTCTCCGCCGCTGGTCATGAACGTGTTACTGTCGGGCATGTATGTCTCCAACAACGCCAAGAAATGGCGACAGCTGACCGGAAGTCCGTACATGGTGGCCCGTATAGGTGTATATAATCCTCTGCTCTTCAAATCCTTCTCCCAGCGCCCCAAGACGTAACTGGTCATGCGTGTCCACCATCCCTTGGCTTGTGAGAAAGCCCAGCCATAGCATCTGTAATCTGGTGGAGGTAACCTTCTCCCAAGATGAGCCAGGCGATTCTTCACAGTAGGAGCAGCTGCTGATACCTCGCCTGGGGGTGCAGTGTCAAGACCCATAATCCCTGGTCGAAGACCGCGGATATCATGATACCCAACAGAACCGGGAGTCTTATGATAAGAGGTATATCCACACTGAACTCGCTCAGCATCATCGGTGAGAGGCCAAGACATATGTCGCTCCACGGCCTGTCCCTCCAAATGAGTGAAAGAATACTGACGAGGAATGGAGGGAATATACAGGAGAGCTCCTTCGTCGAGAGTTAGCCAATGCTCCTTGATAAGAGTCAATGTAGCAGGATCCTCAATATGATCTCCGAACAGAAAACCGGGCTTCTTTAAAGCCTGAGTGGAAGTGGAATCCGCAGTGAAGGAAGCATCCGTAATAAGCTGGCGTAAGCAATGACGCCCTCCATCCCGTATCAAACGACAGGATTCGTCGGAGCGATCTCTGTCAAACTGAGGGAGTGGACTAACGGCCTGCCTGATGGAAGCTGAAGAGAAGACCTCCCGGCTACAACCAGTATTGGCATGAGGAGGAAGGCTGCCCGTGGGAAACTCGACTGCAATAAAACACAAGGATAGAGGCAGAAAATCCATCTCATAAGAAGTAAGATAGGCTCATTCACGGAATAATTGGAGAGACGATTTTGAGTGTCCTACACTGGAAGAACGGTATGCATCATCACGTAAATAACGTGGTAACATACACCGACCTATAAGGTGTAGGACGACACAAAATCGCCCCAATATACCAGAAGACTGGAATTAGCCAAGCAAGGCAAGTCTGAAACCTCGACCCCCGTGCAGGAGGGTGTCGGCCCTTCCCGAATGACCCGCGAAGGGGCCAAACGAGGGTATAACAGAACCACCAAGTCTGAAACCTCGACCCCCGCGAAGGAGGGTGTCGGCCCTTCCCGAATGACCCGCGAAGGGGCCAAA
>BQKN01000353.1:34564-51553 GCA_022839385.1 Asparagus kiusianus | reverse complement strand
CGGTTATCGTATCGTTTTTCGCATTGGATTTCTATTTTTCTTTGTGGGGTCGGGTCTTGCCGTGCGTCATGCACATGACGTACACCTGTTTTCTCTGGTGTACGTCAGACTTAGGAGAAGAACATGTTCAGCAGGAGTCAGAAGATTCTCAGCAGGAGTGCCTTGTAGACATAGCAGAAGAAGAAGCTAAAGTCTAGTTGTCTCTTTTGTTATATGCTGGTCATTGTTACTTTGTCGTTCCTTCTATTTCCGTTGATTGATGTATCTTTGTACCTCTTCAGTATTTATTTGTTTAGTTTTGCATAAGGGCATGTCGACCCGAATATTCTATGTCTCGGATGATCTACTTTTGATGATATGTTTATTTCATATTCTGTATTGTTCATTATATTCTTGCTGATTGTGATCGGGGACTTGTGACTTCGCATTGTATTTATTTCCATACGCTTAGCGTATTGGATTGAGAAGAAAAAAAAAGAGAAAAAAAAAGATAGTAAATTTCTTCTTAATCTAATACGTCGCGGGCTTGTTCACGTTCCGGTTCCCGTGTATTTTGGGAAGCGGGGAGTGACAGGGGTGGTTTATCTCTATAATGCATTTAGCATTTTGGAATGTTAGAGGATTCAATAAATCCTCTAAACATAGGATGGTAAAAAAATTCATTTCTCAGTATAATCTTTCTCTCATAGCTGTAGGTGTAAATTTTGATCTCCCGAAATAAAGATTTTGTTTGTATTGATAAGAATAGCTTATTACAAACTAATGAATTGAAAATTACAACAGAAACGGAGGGAAGACCCTCCTTGTTTAACGTGGGGACTTTGGTAGCGATAGGACGCCTCACTCTGTTCTCGCACAGAGTTTGCTTCCTTTGGATGATTCGAGCGAAGTTGCAGACGAGCTTCAGTACGCAGTAAAAGCTCGTGCTGATCGAGTTCGACTATACCCGAGGCCAAACGAGGGCTTGTGCTTGTCGGTTGACTGTTTGGAGAGATCTACCATGCAAGAACTTGCAAAGAGACTAAAAGCCTCAAGTCTGAGAGTTCAGACAAGTCTCTTCAAATGCGGGAGCCTTTAGCAAATGAGCTAAGGTTCAATCTTTGGAAGATTAGCCAGCCAAGCAAGCAGCAGCTAATCAACCTCTTTCATGTTGGCTGAAAGTGGCTTTAAATAGGTAAGGGATGGCATGGGTCATCACTTGATTTGTGGGATTTGACCACTAGTAGGGGTGAGGGAGCCAGCCGCCCTAGCTGTGGGATGTGACCACTTAGGGGGTCCTGTCAGCCGCCCTATTCTTGCTAGGTGAGAAGCGTCATGCTTTCTCCTTTGATTTATGGGATTTGACTACTGATGTGACTGTTCCCATACTCCAAGTGGGTAGCTGACAATGCTGGCGGGTTTCTAGTTGTTAGACGAGCTTAGTCTGTGCAGGTGAGGTGCAAACTGTCAGGCGAGCTTAGTCTTCAGGCGAGCTTGAACTTTCGTGCTGGCGAGTCGGCCAAACGGGCGAGCTTCGAGCTGTCAGGCGAGCTAGGCCTTCAGGCGAGCTTGGTTCAATGTGCAGGTGAGCATGTGCAGGCGAGCTGTGTAGGCGAATCTCATCCAGGCGAGCTCTATCCTTGCAGACGGACTTCCTTGCAGGCGAGCTTCAGCCTTTACAGGCGAGCTTGGTTCAATGTGCAGGCAAGCTGTGCAGGCGAGGCTATGCAGGCGAAGCTGTGCAGGCGAGCTGTGCAGGCGAATCACATCCAGGCGAGCTTCAACACTGTTAAGCGAGCTCTATCCTTGCAGACGGACTTCCTTGCATGCGAGCTTTAGCCTTTAGGCGGGCTACTGAACATGCTTCGAAGAATAAGCCATAACTTTCAAACCGTAAATCGGAATTGGATGAATTATATATGAAAATCGGCTATCTTGACGAGACGAAGCTGATCTTGCTTCTATCCATTTTGTCAAATTCTTTCCGGTTTGAGAGATATCAGCGTTTTTCCCCTTTTTACCATTTCGGGCAAGGTTTTAGCAGTTTTGTTCTGAACTTCTCTGATAAGGATTAAAGGCAATTTTTATTACCTACAAAACTCCCTCTAAAGTTTTCAGACTTGAATCAGGCCGCATGGGGTCTGTAACACTTTGGATATGAAGACCTGTAAAGTGATCCATGCTCAGATGGAGTGAGGAGCCCTCCAACGAGCTCGGTGAAGTTGACCTCTTCACACGCAGCTGATGAATCGCCTTCTAGGATTTTGAGCAAACCCTTATCTATCAACGGACTTGGTTTGTTTTTACCAACTGTCGTTTGAGTTGGACTGGCCATGCTCTTGCCCTTAGCATGGTAAGTTGTCGAGGAGTTTCTCTTAGGCTCAATGCTAAAATTTCTTCCCTATCCTTAGCCTTTCGAGGCGTTTGGATTAAGAAAGTAGGGAGCAGTTTAACCTCGTATACCAGTCAGATGGTAGGAGCAGTTTAGTCTCATACACCAGTTGGATGAAAGGAGCAGTTCCATCTCGTGCACCAGTTGGAGGAAAGGAGTAGTTTCACCTCGTGCACCGGTTGAAGGAAAGGAGCAGTTTCACCTCATGCACCGGTTGGAAAGAATGAGCAGTTTATACTCGTATACTTATTAGAGTAAAGGACCAGCAGTTTATACTCGTATACTTATCGGAGTAAAGAAAATAGTTTTAGACTCTTGTACCAGTGGGAGTATAAGGGGACAGTTTAACCTCGTGCACCGGTTGGAGGAAAGGGAACAATTTAGCCTGGTGCACCGGTTGGAGGATAAGGGGGCAGTTTAGACTCTTACACTAGTGGGAGTATAAGGAGGCAGTTTAACCTCGTGCACCGGTTGGAGGAAAGGGAATAGTTTAGCCTCGTGCCCCGGTTGGAGGATAAGGGGGCAGTTTAGACTCTTGCACCAGTGGGAGTATAAGGGGACAGTTTAACCTCGTGCATCGGTTGGAGGAAAGGAAACAGTTTAGCCTCGTACACCGGTTGGAGGATAAGGGGGTAGTTTAGACTCTTGCACCAGTCAGTGGGAGTATAAGGGGGCAGTTTAACCTCGTGCATCGGTTGGAGGAAAGAGAACAGTTTAGCCTCGTGCATCGGTTGGAGGATAAGAGGGCAGTTTAGACTCTTGCACCAGTGGGAGTATAAAGGGGCAGTTTAAACTCGTGCACCGGTTAGAGGAAAGGAAACAGTTTAGCCTCGTGCACCGGTTGGAGGAAAGGAGCAGTTTATACTCGTATACCCGTTGGAGTCAAGGGGAGAAGCTTGTCTTCTCTTAGGATAAAGATGAACCCTGATTTGTCTTCTCTTGGGGCAAAGACGAACCCTGAAATAGCGGCACATCGCATGATAGGCCACTATCAAACAACAACGCCTTTTATGGGAAAGACAGTGTTAGGGGGAATCAAATCGTTCAGGGACGTATGAGTGTGACGATTGATCGGACAACGACATTTACGGAATGACGGTGTCGGCTATCAGAGGTAATCATTAACATGATAGGAATTATTACGATCGGAGCGACTTTGAGGACCTACTATCCTATTAAAAAGGATTGGTAAGTTGATTTTGTTAGAGGTGTAGTGTTAACATGACAGTGGGAGTGGTCCCGTCATCCTATTGGAGAGGATCGACGGGGGAAATTTGGAGGAGACTATCAGAGGTAACAGTTAGCTTGATAGTTTTAATAGATCCATCGTCCAGTTGAATGAGACTGATGGAGAAATGATTATCAGAGGTAACAGTTAACTTGATAGTTAGGTTTGGTCCTAACTGTAGGAAGGTTGGACCAGGTGGAGATATAAGGATGAAATCCTCTGCCGACATGTTGCCCATTTGAGTAGAACATCTCTACCACGAATGGGTATGAAGTTGTCATCGGATGCAGGTCTTCTAGCAATTGACGCATTTAAGCGTCACCGATCATCTTCGGCCAGTAGTAGCCAAGTCTTCGTAGTCGGTCCCACAGTTTGGGTCCGAGTCGGTGAACTCAACAGTTTGGTTCCGAGTCTGTTTTAAAGAGGGTTTGGATGGGGAAGTGGTTTCCACTACTAAAGTGAAGTTGCTTTGGTCATCACCTCCTTCAGATCCACATGGCTCTTCAACATCCATACGCTAGAGCATGCTCTCGACTTGTTCTCCTTGGCGGATTAAGTCTTTCCACGAGCGAGCTATGACAGCACCTATATTGGATAGGATGTCGATGGAGAGATTGTTCCGGCACATCTCAATGAGAGTAGCCTCAGAAACTTGGTCACGTGTATAGAGTGATCGATTCCTGAACCTCTTGACAAAGTCGCTTACAGACTCTGTCTTCCCCTGCTTTGCAGTTAGCAGGGTGGCCACAGATATTTCTTCATCATCATTGAAGAATTTGGCCATGAAGAGCTGTTCCATGTCCTTCCAGCAGGTGATGGATTCAGGCTCCAATCTGCGGAACCATTCAAAAGCGACCCCCTTGAGGGTGCTAATGAACAGTCACATCATAATGAGATCATCCCCCACTATGTGTCCAGTTTGCGCCTGGAAGTAGTAGAGGTGCTGGGTAGGAGAACCATTGCCATTGAACTGCAAGAGGTCCAGTGGCTGAAACTTCGTCGAGTAGGAGATTGTATCCTATTCGATTGGATATGGTCTAACAACCATCAGCTTGTTCATATGCTTTTGGAGCTTCAAGGCGTCGAATTGGCTTTGGAACTCGTCTAGCCTATTGTCCCTCGGATTATGATCCGAAGATGACGCTCCTCTAGATGACTCGAATGAAGAGTGAGAATGAGTAGGCACCCTCTCTTTGTATTTCGTGGATTTGTGCGAAGCCCGCGAAGTCCTCTCTTTCATCTACTTCTTCTCACTCGGAAGCTGTTCCAACATCTCCTTCAGGGAATCAATGGTTGCTTGTTGCTCGTCGAGTCTCCTGGATATCTCATCAGGGATGTTAGTCATGTGCACATTTGCGTGCTCACCCTGAACTGAGCTTAAGGTTTGCGATGCTGCCATTGGCGAGCAATCATCATCATCATTGTCAGAGACGGAAGCTAGGTGCGTATAGTCAAACGGAATGGCCACCCCCGTTCGGGCACGAGTGCGTTGGTGGATACGTTCATGCTCAACGGCCTTAGATTTGCCCGTCACATTGACAGTTACGACGGGGATCTCCACATCATTGTAAGTCTCACGAGGCGTGCGCTTGTAATTCAAGCGTCCCCTGAGATCCCTTGTAGGTTGATAGTGACAACCCCAAGTGTTGGAAGGACGAGACGTGAAGTCGCATGAAGGAGGCTCAAAGGAGCCGATATGAGGACACTTGGGAAATTCCCTAAGTGTCGGATCCAACTGACCGTGTTGAGACAGGCGAGGTCCGGAATGTGGGCGAGCTCTAGCCGATTGCAGGTGAGCTCGAGCATTTGGGCGACCTTCAGCCGGTTGCTGGCGAGGTCGAGCCGATTGGTCGTTCAGGCGAGGTTCAAGGCGAGCCTGAACCTTAGACGATAGCTGGCGCTCAAATGAAGGAGACTCAGGGGAGTCCAAATGGGAACACTTAGGAAATTTCCCAAGCGTTGAACTCAGGCGACCTTGCCTAGACAGGCGAGCTTGGGCCTGTTGGTGAAGTTCAGCCATCTGTTCACTCAGACGAGGTTTGCGTGGTCGACGACCTTGAGCTTGTTGGCGAGGTTCAACCGTCAGTTCTTGCAGGCAAGGTTCGCCCGTTTGGAGAACTATCGCTTCTTGCGGATGGGGTCGAGCTGTTAGGCAAGCTTGACGAGGTCCGTCTGTTTGGAATACTTGAGCTCGTCGGTGAGGCTCAGTCTGGCGAGGTTCGCCTATTGGGCGAGCTTGCATCTGTTGGCGAGCTCGTATCTGTCGACGAGGCTCAGTCTGGCGAGGTTCGGCCTGTCGAGGTTCGGCCTGTCGAGGCTCGCCTGTTGGGCAAGCTGCAGCTTCTTCTTTCTTGCAGAGGTCGGCTTGCGGACGAAGTTGTGCTATTAGGCGAGCTCGGGTTTGTTGGCAAAGTTTGGCCATAATGCGAACTTGGGCCGTCAGGCGAGCTTGGTGAAGTCCGCCTGTTTGAACTTGCGGGCGAGCTAGGGCTATCAAGCGAGCTTGATAAACTTCGCTTGAACTGTTGAGTTCGCTAGATTTGCGAAGTTCGCAACAATTAGGAACTTCACCTGAATTGTTAAGTTTGCCAGATTTGGGCCATTCGCCAAATTTAAGAACTTTGCTAATAGGCCGAAGCCCGCCTAAGTAAGTAAGCTCGCCTGATTTGGTAGGCTCACTTGATTCGAGCGGTTCGTCAGAATTGGGAATCTTTCTCACAAGGCAAAGCTCACATGGACTGTCATGTTGGCCTTTTTGTTTTGATGATGTTTAGCAAACAATTTACATCTAATGTTGTTTGTCTAGTATTTATGTTCTCTTAATTATTGTAGACAAACAACAAGTTGGAGGTTGGATGGAATATGCGCTACAACGATGATATCTGTTGGAGGTTGGATGGAATAGAGCTTCAACGATCATATCCAAAGGAGGTTAGCGGAATGTCGGTGAAGCTTATACAATTCAAGTTAAAAATCAAGTTTAGCTTCATCCGCAAGTGTACCAAGTCAAGCTTAATTGAAGATCAAGATCATAGTTTGGGTAACTTAGTTTAGGTTTTATATTATGTGTGTTAAGTACTCTAAGCTCAATTATCTATACACACACATTTTATTGGTTTCCTTGTATATATATGTAGTCACATATATATACAACACAAGTTTTGGCTTTCATGTTTATAAATATGAAATTACATGTTTCATATTTATTATTGTGATTTGGTTTATCTACTTAGATATGAAACAAAAATATTTTCATATACATACTCCTATGTTTCATTTTCTATTGTATTTGTGAAAATATCATTTTCTCAGTTTATGGACTTAATAACAATCATATACATATTTTATTAAGTCTATATAATCATTGTGTAAAGTTTCAAAACATGGTTTAGCCTAAATTTTAAAATTCACATGTTTACACTTTCGTGTTTTGGACTATTTTTGCAAAATGATGGTTTTTCACAAATGGGAAATGCAATTTAGAAAACTCTTTTTGTAACATGTTCATTTACATGTTTATATACATTTCCTAAAGTTTTATAATTTTTGGACTTCATTTGTTATTTTTAACAATTTTTCAAAAGTCAAAAATCTGTTTCAAACCTGTTTTTTCTGTAGTGTCAGTTCGTGGTCGACAGCCACGGTCGACCGTCAAGAGTTCTGAACTCAGAACTGTTTTTGCTGGCTCGCGGTCGACCGTGGCGGTCGACCGTAGCGAGTCCAGAGAGTTTCGCGGTCGACCGTCGCTTGTCCAGAGCCCAGTTTTGATTTTTTAGTTTCTCGCGGTCGACCGCCACGGTCAACCGCCGCTCTGTCAGATCAGTCCCAACGGCTAGTTTCCAGAGCCGTTGTAGTGTGGTTTTTTGGTCTTTTTCTTAGCTTTCTCTTGGATTTGGGGTTTCTATAAATACCCCCTTATACCTCAGTTCTAAATGGCAATCCAAGAAGGTTTTAAACAAGTTTTTAAACAAGGGTTTAAGTGTGGTTTAGTGTTTGTTTGGTTTGGAGATTGTTTTCACAAGTGGAGGAGATCATCTTCTTGTTTGGGCTCAAATCACCATCTCTCCATCTTGATCTATTAAGAAGTTTTCTAAACTCTATTCTAGCTTTTATTTATTAATTATTTGTTAATTATCATTTCTATTAAAGCTAGTTTTATATTGAGTTTAGATTTGACTTTATCTCATTGTTACACACCCACTTGAGCTTATTATATTTGCATACATAGTACATTAGGGTTGTGAGAGATTGTAACATTGAGTTGTGCTTAATTGAGTTCTCATATATTGTGGAGAACAATCACTGGTTATTTTGTTCTTATTGTGAGATACACTTTGTAATACACTTGTACACCGAGAGGAGTGTGTGGTGAGAGTCAGAGATCGTTCTAGAGATCGTTCTAAGAGGAGTGGCGTCGGTTGACGAACCTAGGAAGAGGTTGTAACCGAGCACTTGAGGGAGACACGGCTAGGTCCAACACTTGTGAGGGTGTAGAGTATGATTGCAAGAGTGTTGATTGTAAAGTTTTCAGTTAGCTAGAAAACCGAGTGTGAGGAGTGGACGTTGATCTGTGATCGTTGAAAACCGACATAGTGTGGTTGTAAACGTTATTCGGGTGAACGTAGAAAACCCGGTCATGATTGTGGATTTCTCCTCGGGAGTGGGGAGCAGAGACGTAGGACGGAAGGTCCGAACTTCGTGATCATTTGAGTGTGTTTGAGTTTGTCATTGGCGCATTTGCTTTTGCATTTATCTTATATCGCTGTAGGCGTCTAAAAAATGCCTATAGGTGTCCGCACACAGCTTGAGATGGAGAGAAGACGATGAACGCCGTTCTCCGAGTCCAAAAGGATTATCTGTCATCGACAAGCGTATGAAGCAAAACGACGAACCAAGTGGCACGCGCGCATCAATCAATACGTGCGTGTCAATCAGTTCGTGAGCGTCAATCAACACGCGCGCATCAATCAACGCGTGCATGTCGCGCGTCAATCAGTTCGTGCGCGTCGGTCGACACGCGTGCATCAATCAACACGCGCGTATATCAACCAACGCTCGTTCGACAGTCAATCCCGCAACGAAGCGTGCAAGTCAACAAGACGGTCAAACACGCAAAACAGTGGAAAACACAAGTCCCGAAAGAACCGGGAAACACAGAAATCAGCGAAGCCAAAAGCACGCCGCGCGGTATGGATCAAACCAACCCGCGCCCGCGCCGGTCGGATCCGTGCCTGCGCGCGCTGTTTCGACCCGGTTCAGTTTTTGACGATTTTTCTCGGGATTTGTTAGTTCCTAAGGATCCAAACCGATCTGATATCATCCCCTAACATGGTTAATCGGTTATTAACTAAGGATAAGACCAAATCACTTGTTCTCATCCAAATAACCGCATCCAAGGCCTATAAATACGAGCCCAGAGGCTCATTTCAAAAGGGGGGATTATTATTCAAGACGAGGAGGTGCTTCCGGATTGAGGAGTCAAAGGAGCACGAATTTCAGCGAGGGTGGACAGATCTTGGCGAGTTCTTTAGCATAAAGAAGGAGAGTTCGAGAGATCCGAAGCTCGTTCCCGTCCGTTCCTTGAGATCAGGCTTGGTCTTGATCTTGAGAAGAGTTCTGATTTCGCTTGGTCGATCTCAGTGCTTCAAATCAAATACTATTTCGGTGAAGGCGAAGCTCTACCGAATTTTCCATCAACCGGATCTGATCAAAGGTGGTCCACGGATAAACCCCGGCACAGGCAAAGATCCCGCGCAAGCAGAAGAACGATAAACGATCTCTGCATTTGTTTGACGAGAATTGTATTTTTCATTTTTATTGTGTAAGAGTCTTATAAAAAGACCATCTTTTTGTATTTTCATTGTAACGATTAAAGTTGTAATGAATAGCGCAATGAATATAACAATTTTCGACGCAAACAATCGCCAATTGTGCATTGCTCATTTATTTCATTCACTATCTTGTTTATGTTTATTTCACCCTTGTGTTAGTTTATATATCCTTGCATATATTTTTATCATATAGGATATATCTCATTGTTCATATTGCTTATCCTAGCTCACATATCTTGTAGCATATCATACTTGCTAGGATATATTTGTTAATTAGTTTTAATTGGTATTTAAATCAGATTAGATTAGCATAAGACCCTAATCACCCCCCTCTAGGGTCTAACATGTCAGGCACGCTTAGGACACCGAGTTCGCCAGATTTGGAAACTCTGCTAATGGAGCGAAGCATGTCTGAGTAAGTGGGCTCGCCTGATTGATGCAATTCGCCAGAATTAGGAACTTGACGTTCGTCCTTGGCATCAATCGCCTTGGGGGGAATGGAACCCCTAATGATTACTCTGGTAAGGCTCTCAATTTGCTTGGGCCAACTTACACGCACAACCTTTCGGTGCTTGCGTGACATTTTGCCGCAAGAGGAAGTCGAAGACAAGTATTCTTCGTACTTAGTTTGATCGAACTCGATGAAAAGGGACTCGACGATAATCCCTTATGCAACTTCGTCAAACTACGCCACCATCAATTCATCTGAATGAACGGTTTCTCCCACTGTGGTCGTCATCTTCTATAGGTGTAAATTTTGATCTCCCGGAATAGGGATTTCGTTTGTATTGATAAGAATAGCTTATTACAAACTAATGAATCAAAAATTATAATAGAAGCGGAGGGAAGGCCCTCCTTGTTTAACGTGGGGACTTTGGTAGCGATAGGATGCCTCACTCAGTTCTCGCACCGAGTTTGCTTCCCTTGGATGATTCGAGCGAAGTAGCAGACGAGCTTCAGTGCGCAGTAGAAGCTCGTGTTGATCGAGTTTGACTATACCCGAGGCCAAACGGGGGCTTGTGCTTATCGACTGACTACTTGGAGAGATCTACCATGCAAGAACTTGCAAAGAGCCTAAGAGCCTCAAGTCTGAGAGTTCAGACGAGTCTCTTCAAATGAGGGAGCCTTTAGCAAATGAGTCAAGGTTCAACATTTGGAAGATTAGCCAGCCAAGCAAGCAACAGCTAATCAACCTCTTTCACGTTGGCTGAAAGTGGCTTTAAATAGGTAAGGGATGGCATGGGTCATCCCTTGATTTGTAGGATTTGACCACTAGTAGGGGTGAGGGAGCCAGCCGCCCTAGCTGTAGGATGTGATCACTTAGGGGGTCCTGTCAGCCGTCCTATTCTTGCTAGGTGAGGAGCATCATGCTTTCTCCCTGATTTGTGAGATTTGACCATTGATGTGACTATTCCCATACTCCAAGTGGGTAGCTGACAATACTGACAGGTTTCTAGTTGTTAGGCGAGCTTAGTCCATGCAGGCGAGGTGCAAACTGTCAGGCGAGCTTGGTCTTCAGGCGAACTTGAACCTTCGTGCTGGCGATTCGACCAAACGGGCGAGCTTCGAGCTGTCAGGCGAGCTTGGTTCAATGTGCAGGCGAGCCTATGCAGGCGAGTTGTATTGGCGAATCTCATCTAGGCAAGCTTCAACGCTATTAGGCGAGCTCTATCCTTGCAGACGGATTTCCTTGTAGGCGAGCTTCAGCCTTTACAGGCGAGCTTGGTTCAATGTGCAGGCGAGCTGTGCAGGCGAGGCTGTGCAGGTGAAGCTGTGCAGGCGAGCTGTGCAGGCGAGCTGTGTAGGTGAATCTCATCCAGGGGAGCTTCAACACTATTAGGCGAGCTCTATCTTTGCAGACAGACTTTCTTACAGGCGAGCTTCAGCCTTTACGGGCGAGCTTCAGCCTTTAGGCGAGCTACTGAACATGCTTCGAAGAATAGGCCATAACTTTCAAACCGTAAGTCGGAATTGGACGAATTATATATGAAAATCAGCTATCTCGACGAGACGAAGCTGACCAAACTAACCCTATAGTGTTTGGTTTGCTTATGTTTGTTTTGCCAAATTCCTTCCAGTTTGAGAGATATTAGCGTTTTTCTCTTTTTGCTATTTCCGGCGAGGTTTTAGCAGTTTTGTTCTGAACTTCTCTGATAAGGATTAAAGACAATTTTCATTGCCTACAATAGCATTGCTGGAAACAAAGGTAGCTGAGGGCAAATTATAGTCTATCTCTAAAAAAGTTGCCAAGGATGGGGTAGTATCTCAAATGTGCATCAAGCAAATAATGCTAGAATCTGGATTCTCTGGAATTGTGATTCACTCTCAGTCTATTACTTAAACTCCTCTGAACAACATGTCAACTGTCTGGTTGAATCTAAAGATGGCTGGCTCTCTTGTACCATTACTGTCATTTATGCCCTCAATCAAATGGAGGGAAGGAGGTCTCTTTGGCAGGATATTCTGACATTCAAAAGTCATGTTAATGGTTCCTGGTTGGTGGCTGGTGACTTTAACTCTATTCTGAGTGGTGAGGAGAAACTTGGTGGTGCACCTACGTCTGATGTTGATACATGTGACTTCCAGGAGTTTATATCTTTAAGTCAACTTAAGCATCTCAAATCTACAGGCTGTTTTTTCACATGGTGCAACAAACAAGATGCTGACACTAGGATATGGTCTAGACTTGATAGAGTTTTGGTTAATGATGTTTGGATACATAACTATACTTCAAGTCAAGTTGAATTCTTACTACCTGGCTGTTCTGATCATTCCCCTGCCCTTTTATCAATTGGAGATGAAGATTTTGTAGGTAAAAGACCATTTAAATTCTTTAACATGTGGACTAATCACTCTGAATTTGTTCCGACAGGTAAATCTATCTGGGAGCAAAATATCGGTGGATATAACATGCACAAGCTTTTCCAGAAACTCAAAAGCTTGAAGCCTGTATTAAAGGACTTGAACAAAAAGCATTTTATGAATATAAGTGAGCAGGTCTTAAGAGCAAAAGAGGAGCTTGAGGATACACAAAGGCAGCTAATTGATGAACCTTTCAATTCTACTCTAATTTCAAAAGAGAAAACATGTTCCTCCAAATACCTCAAATTACTTAACTGTGAGATCTCTTTTTATCAGCAGAAAGAAAATATTAAATGGTGGCTTCATGGAGATAAATGCTCTCAGTTGTTCCACTCCTTAGTGAAAAACAGAAGGCATCACAACAGGATCCTGTCATTATACACAGAAAATGGATCAAGGATTACTGAAATGTCAGGTATCATTAATGAATTTACTGATTATTACAAAAATCTCTTGGGGACAGCACCAACAACTGCTGCAGACCCTAACCCTGATGTGCTAGCAAATGGTCCTACTCTTTCTTCTGATCAAAAAATTGCTCTGAGTATACCAGTCTCAAGAGATGAAATCAAGCAAGCAGTCTTCTCCTCACCTAATGGGAAAGCTCCTGGTCCAAATGGGTATAATGCAACCTTTTTTAAATCAACTTAGGATATTATTGGAGAGGATGTTTATCTAGCTGTGGAAGAATTCTTCAAATCTGGAAAGTTCCTTTGTGCTCTTAATTCTACAACTATAACCTTGATTCCAAAAATCCTAAATCCCAAGTATGCTTCTGATTTCCGACCTATTTCCTGCTGCAATTTTGTCTATAAAGTTATAGCTAAAACCATTGCTAATCGAATTCAGAAGGTCATTGGTTGCTTGATCAGTGATGCACAAAGTGCATTTGTCAAGGGGAGGCTGATATCCAGTAATGTCCTCTTAGCACATGAGATTGTCAAACACTATGGCAGGAAAAACATTTCACCAAGAGCTGTTTTAAATGTTGATTTAAGAAAAGCCTTTGACACCATCAACTGGAAATTTATCAGATTCATGTTAGAAGGCTTGGGATTCCCTAGCAATATGGTTAAGTGGATAATGGAATGTATTAGTACTCCTAAATTCTCCTTATCTCTTAATGGATCCTTATATGGTTATTTCGATGGGGCAATAGGGCTTAGGCAAGGTGATCCAATCTCTCCATATCTGTTTGTGATAGGAATGGAATATCTGTCAAGAAAGTTAAATGATCTCAAGAATGATAATGCATATAAATTTCATCCAAAGTGCTCTGGACTGGGTATTACTCATCTAGTTTTTACCGATGATCTTCTTCTATTTGCTAGAGCTGATATCAACTCCATATCAAAAATTCATAGCTGCTTACTGGAGTTTAGCAAAGTTTCTGGATTAGAGGCTAATCTTGCCAAATGCTCAGCTTATTTTGGTGGCATTGATGATAATCTGAAATCTCAGTTATGCTCTCATCTAAATTTCTCTGAAGGGATGCTACCTGTCAGATACTTGGGTTTCCCTCTCACCTCAAAAAGGTTATCTTGTCTTGATTGTTCTTCATTAATCAGCAGGATCTCGGAGCAATTTTAAAACTGGCAAAAGAAGAAACAGCTTTCCTATGCTGGCAGACTTCAACTTATAAAATCTGTCATTCTGGGTGTACAGACTTTTTGGACTAGCAACTTCATCTTGCCTATTAAAATTTTGGAAAAGATTGATAGCTTATGCTCAGATTTCCTCTGGAATTATAATATTCATCTTGTTTCATGGTCACAAGTCTGTCAAGAAAAGAAGAAAGGTGGTTTGGGGCTGTTTTCTGCTAAACTTTGGAATTACTCAGCAGCAGTAAAATTGTTATGGATGATCCATAAAAAAACTTACTCTGGATTAGGTGGGTACATGGTAATTACCTACATCAGTCTGATATCTGGCATGTGCAAGCTAAGGCAACCACTCTTGGATATGGAAACAACTCTTAAGAGTTAGGGACTTGGTGAGAAGTAAATTTGGCAATCTGACTAATCTTACCAACATCATTGACAAGTGCCAAACTAATGGTAAAATTCAAACCTTCCAGATTCAGAAATTGTTTGGGAGGAATTTAATTATCCTAAACACTCATATGTTTTGTGGCTTGTCTCTCACTCAAGGCTATTAACTCAAGATAGATTATGTAAAATGAGGATCCTTAACAATAATCAATGTGTGCTTTGCCAAACACAAAGAGAATTCTGTCAACACCTGCTTTTTGAATTCCAGTTTTCAGCTCAACTTTCGAATAAGGTTATGGATTGGCTGAAATATACTAGGAGGTCATGCAATTGGAGTCATGTATTCAGTTGGTACTGCTGCAACCTTAAAGGCAAGGGATTTTTGAAGAAGATCAAAATAATGGCACTTTCAGTCACTGTGTATATAATATGGAGGGAGAGGAATTTGAGAATTTTTCAAAGCAAAGCTACAAATATTGACTTACTCTTCCGTGAGGTGAAGATATCCATCTACTCTAAGGTCTTGAATCAAAATCTTCCTTTGCATTTGAAAGAAAAGCTTGAGATGTTGTAATTAGTGTTGTATATGTGTGGAGGGTTTCCAGGTTGTTATCTGGATTCAAGATGTATGATATAAGTGCTCATTTGGTTTTTTGAATAAAATTTCATTCATTGACCAAAAAAAATGATATCTTTTCATTCATGAATGATATAGTTTACATAAATTAAATGAACAAACTTTTGATTATATACTCACTCATTGAACCAATACTATACACTCGAATATTTACATGTAGAAGCTCTCTACAATCAAGGTTGTAGAATATAGGCTCAGTAGTTTAAGACCCAAATCCAAGCTAAATGGCTCTTTAGTCAACTGATCTGCTTTACTATTGCCTTTTGCGCGGACTATGATCTAACTTATTGTCTCATACTCGACCCGTCATCTCTTTAGAGCATGTTTAGTTCACCCAAAATTATTAGAAACAAGGTAATTTCTTTTTGACTTGAAACAAAAAGTAGAAAAAATGGCTTTATAGGATTCTATTACTTTTGCTTGGTTCAAAAAAATTAAAAAATATTTTCCATAAAACAAAACAAGTACGGAGTTTTTTTAATTACTCGATTCCTTAGTTTTGTATGAGAAATGGGCAAAAATTCTGACAATCGTACGCGACATCATGTCTAATCTCTTGTCCTTCTCTTTATCGCGTGATCATGTGATAAAAACAGCGGCCCTAGAGTTACCCTCCATTGGTTTCTTCTTGCGCCTCATTATTTCAGGTTCCTTCTCGAAGAGAGCCCTAGTTCCTCTTTCATCCCAATTCGACGTTACTTGCTTCAATTTTCTGCTCCAAAATGTCAAATTTGAAGCATCTAATTACCGATTTGGGTTTAGTCGGTCCCTATTGAAGACGGAATTTTAGGGTCTCTCTATTGTATTTTAGTTAATAATTGGGGTTCTCTTTGATATTACCTTCAGAATTTAGGGTTGCAGAGATCACCTTACTTTGCTTTGATATCCCCTAAGATTTCACAAATCTGGTCTAGATCGCTTACTGGATTTCTTATTTTGTCGGTTTTCTTCCTAGCTACAGTCAAATGTATATTTTCAATAAAAATGTTGTCAATTTTTAGGTTTATTGGTGAATTTTAGTTTTATTTGACATAAATTATTAAGTTCATACTTGTTGAACTTATTAATAATTAGCTCAAATGGGGTTCCTATACTATTAATTTTGACAAAAAATTAATGACAATCAAATTGTAAATTCATGGCTTTAATCTTACATGTCAAATATCATCAACTCAATATCATCCAAAATTTATAAAACTTAATTAATATAAAATTTAATCAATTTATACAAGTAAATCAGCATTTCTTAATATCAACTGCGACATCAAATTGTATGTTGAGCAATGCTACTATTTTCGCCATCATTACTGTATTTACATGTTTAATAAGAAGGCATTGTTGTAGGAAATTAGTCACTTATCACCACAAGGAGGGTGAAAAATAAAAGATAAATTCTAGAAATGCACACGTACATGTGTTTTCTGAGCCTCATAGTCTATTATTTACCAACCATGAAAATTTCATTTCATATCCCAATATATTTTGCAACTATATGGCATATTTTTAAAGACAAAGATAAATACACAAATTAAAATTAAAAACAGTATCCTTATTTTCCAAATGATTAGTTGATTCTCTGCTGATTTCAATTCTCTCTTCACTTTTCTTATTTTCATCGACTTTTTATCTTCAAGAATGTCTTCACTTTGTGATACTTGAATTCTGTTTATGCAATCATATGTTGGCCTTCTTATTTTGATGATGTTTAACAAACAATTTACTACTAATATTGTTTGTCTAGTGTTTGTGTTTTCCTATTTATTGTAAACAAATAATATGTTGGAGGATAGAGGGAATCAAGCTTTCACGATCATATCCAATGGAGGTTGGCGGAATTATGGAGTAAAGCTTTGCTATTCAAAGGTGAAGTTCCAAGTTCAAGCTTCATCCGCGAGTGTACCAAGTCAAGCTTATTGAAGATCAAGATCAAGCTTGGGTAACTAGTTTAGGATTTATATTATGTATGTTAAGTACCTTAAGCTCAATATAATATACACACATATTTTATTAGTTTCTATACACACACACACACACACACACACACACACACACACACACACACACACACA
>BQKN01000353.1:15163-34554 GCA_022839385.1 Asparagus kiusianus | reverse complement strand
ACACACACACACACACACACACACACACACACACACACACACACACATTTTGGATTTTGGTTTATCCACAAACAAAGTTTTTACAAGCATATAAATAAATATTTATACTCATGCATGTTTGTTTTTATGTGGATAAGTTGGTTTGGTTTGATTTCATAGATATGAAACAAATATATTTTCATATACATACTCATATGTTTCATTTTCTATTGTATTTGTGAAATTGTCATATTCTCAGTTTATAGACTTAACAATCATTATATACATCTTTCATTAAGTCTACAAAATCATTTTGTATTGTTTCAAAACATGGTTAAGCTAAAATATCAAAACTCATATGTTTACATTTTCATGTTTTGGACTATTTTGCAAAATGATTATATTTTTTATTTGGAAGTCCTTTTTGAAAACCAGTTTTTGTAGCATGTTTATTATCATGTCTATTATTATTTCTCAAAGTTTTACATTTTTCTGAATTTATTTGATATTTTTAAACAGGGTTTTAAATTCAGAAAAATAGATTTTTTGCTTATGTTAGTTTGCGGTCGACCACCACGGTCGACCGCGCTTGTGTCTATTCCTGAGTGGACAGCAGAAACTTTCGTGGTTGACCGTCACGGTCGACTGCCAGCTCGAAAATTCCCACGGCCGACCGCGTAAGTTTCTGGAAGTTTTCTGAGTTTCAAAGCTGGCTCTCGGTCGACCGTGAGTTTTCCACGGTCAACCGCCATATACTCCAACGACTATATTGTACAGAATCTGATTTTCGATTCTGTGGGGTTTTTGGTCTTTTGTTTAGGATTTTTGGCTGAGGTTTTGGGAGGCTATAAATACCCCATTGATCTCAGTTCTCAATCTAACCAAGAAGTTTTTAAACAAGTTTTAAATAAGGGTTTAAGTGTGTTTTAGTGTTTGTTTGGTTTGTGAAGAAGCTTTCACAAGTAGAGGAGATCATTTTCTTGTTTAGGCTTCAATCTCCATCTCTCCATCTTGTTATCTATTGAGAAGTTTTCTAAACTCTTATCTAGCTTTACATTTGCTTAGTTATTTGATTATCATTCTTTAAAGCTAGTTTTTATATTGAGTTTAGATTTGATTTTATTTTCTCATTTTTTACACACACAACCATTGAGCTTATTGTATTTACATACATTGTATAATTAGGTTGTGGAGAGTTGTAACAATTGAGAGTGAGCTATGTTGAGTTCTCATCTATTGAAGAGAACATATTTGTTATTACATTGTGAGTGTTGTAAGGTTTTCGATGAGCTAGAAAACCTTGTGTGTTGTGAAGTTTTTGGTGAACTAGAAAACCGAATGTGAGGAGTGAACGTTGATCGGTGAGTGTTAAAAAACGGCATTGTGAAGTGATTATGAACGTTGATCGGTGAACGTTGAAAACTGACACTATGATTTGTGTAGAAGTTTCGGCTTTCAAACCGGGTTGTGATAGTGGATTTCTTCCCGGGAGTGGGGAGCGGAGACGTAGGACGGAAGGTCCAAACTCCATGATCATTTAAGTGTGTTTGAGTTTGTCATTGGCGCATTTGCTTATGCATTTATCTTATATCGCCAATTGTCTTTACTCTTATATTTTACCTTATCACATTTGTGGTTTGTTTATATCACTCTTGTGTTAGTTTATATATCCTTGCATATATTTTTATCATATAGGATATATCTCATTGTTCATATTGCTTATCCTAGCTCACATATCTTGTTGTATTTATACTTGCTAGGATAACTTGTTAATTAGTTTTAAATTAGCATAAAATCGGATTAGATTAGCATAAGACCCTAATCACCCCCCTAGGATCTAACATCATCATCCTCTGAGCCTGTTGAAAGAAGTTACATTCTTTATTTGGGAACTTAGTACAACCCCAACAATATCTCTCATTATTTTTTCCCCATTTGCACATAACTTCATAGGTGTTGAAACCTTACATTTCCACTTCGTTTCATATGGGTCAATTGATTGTTTGCTCTCAGATTTCATCTCCATCTTTATTACAATTGCTTTTTTGCTCTGTTTTCTACTCCAACGAGTAGTATCCTGTAAAAAAAAGGAAATAAGTTGGCTTGTGGGTCTGCTGCTGAAAAATTTATATTAACTTCCAGCTCTACTAGCTGTTGCAACCACAAAATAGCCCCTTTTTTCCCATGTTGGCTTCAGCTTTGTAATGGTAAGATTACCTCAACATCTAATTTTACAAGTATTTGTGTTTGGGGTTAGGCATATTCATTCTAACTTTTTGTGGTTCTTTGCTATTCTATAGTTTAGAACAAATATAAAAAAGTTCAAGTAATATGTTTCATATTCTTTGTAAATGAAACAAACAAGAGCATTCCTTACTGTATCAGCCCGAACCAAACACAAGTTTTGCTTTTTCAATATATCCTAAAAATTTATGAAATTTAGTTTTTTGAGAGGAAATCCATTTATATAATTAGTAGGAAATGAACCAAACATGCCCTTGATGTCACATAAGAAGACCCATCAAGAGAAGTATTTATTGTCTATAAATTGAACTTGTTTATACTTTTATAGAACATAAAATTACTATTTATTTCTTTTTCTCTGATCAAAGGCCGTAATTTCTGAACAATAACATCACTAATACAACATATAATGTATTGTTTTTTTTTTAGGAAAATGGGTTTTTTTACGTAAATTTCACAAAAAAGCCGCTGAACTTTATTAAGGAAGGTGGTCAGTTTCGGAATTATTGTCGATTACTTACTGCCAGCTGCACATCGCAAGATGGAAAACCCAAAGAGAAATTGACACGGGTCTTACAAAAGCCCGGCCCACTTTGAGCAACAGTTCAGCTCTTCACGTCCCTCGTAGAACGGTCTCGAGCTCGTGCAAGAAACCCCACGTATTAACATCACCCAGAACCCCCTAGAGCTTTCCACTTCCTTCCGGAAAATTACCCCCAGGCCCTTCCAGAGCCATCCTCTCCCCCTCCACCCCCTCCCTATAAATTGCCCTCAACGCCCTCCCTCTCAAACCACCACCGGAAACGAAAAACTAAGCCCACGCCATTATTTTAATTCAGCAAAAGTTAAGATCTCTCGGTCTCAATCTCAATGAAGGGTCCGCTGGTCGTTACGTTTGCTCTCATTTTGGCTCTCAGCTTGGCTTTCCCTGCTGAGGGATTAATCCCATATGGGAGAAATTTATGGGATTTGATGGCGCCCGGCGACAGCATCGACCCCTTCAGGATTTTGGAGCAGACTCCGCTCACAGTCCCGAAGCCTGTTGAGAACATCGCCCTCGCGCGTGCCGACTGGAAGGAGACCGCCGAGGGTCACGTGATCTCGTTGGACGTGCCAGGTACGTGTCACAATTGTGCAGGTCATTGTTTAATTAAGAACAATATCTTAAGGATCTAAAATATGTGACCAATAGAGGGGATAGGTCATTGTGATTCAAAATACATGTCACAATTGTGCATGTCATTGCTCAATGTCCAAAATATGTGTTAAAAACTTAGTATAACCCCAACAAAATAGGGGGCATCTCATCGATCCCTCCAATGGTCTCATATTTTTGTTCTCTATAGCAGCGTTCCTCGATTAAATATGTTGAACATTTTTTCTGAATAAGGATTAATTCATTTTTGTCTCCTCAGAATTGATCTAGTATATATATATATATATATATATATATATATATATATATATATATATATATAAGACCCACTTAATTGTTTTTTTAGTATGGAGATTTGAAAATATGATTTTGCAATTGGGTAGAACTAAATAGTCCCCAGAAGTTTTTCCCGCTTAATTGAGATGATGCTAGAAATTGGTGTGGTGACATTTTTCTTGACATGATGTTAGAATAATTCGGTCTCGGTTCTTCCTGGATACAAATTTGTATTTATATTTTGAAAAGTTGATATCGTGTATGTCTAAATCAATGTCAGAATGTAATGAACTAGTGTGCATACTGTGCAAAGCATGGTCTTTATTTTTTGTTTTTGTTACAGTAATTTTGTGTTTAAATATAATTTTTGTAAGTATTATTTTTAAATGTTATAATATTTCGCATGAGCTATATTTTTAAATGTTATAGTATCTCGTCTGAGCTATAGTAATGATACTACAGTAATGTTTTTAAACGTTACAGCTCCCTTTTGAGCTACAACAATGCTGTTACAGTGATTTTTTTTAAACGCTACAGTTCCCGTCTGAGTTATAGTAATTTATTGTAGCATGAATAGGGAATCTTGGATGTTCCTCTTTTGGATCCTTCTGTTTGTGTTACTGTAATATTGCTATAATAATTTACTGTATTTACTGTAGTATGAATAGTGAATTTTGAATCATCCTATTATTATACATTTACCTCCTCATAAAATTTTTAAAAATCACGCCTCGAGGCATGGGCTATTTAGAACCCTACAGGAAATAGTAACAATTTTGAAATGAATTACATGCAGGAGTGAAGAGGGAGGACATAAAAATAGAGGTGGAGGACAGCAGGGTCCTCAGGATCAGCGGGGAGAGAAAAGCCGAGGAGGAGTCCGAGGGCGACAGGTGGCACAGGGCCGAGAGGACTTCGGGGAGGTTCTGGAGGCAGTTCAGGATGCCAGCGAGCGCGGACGTCGACGCGATCAGGGCCCACCTGGAGAACGGGGTCCTGAGGATCACGGTGCCCAAGATGGCCGAGGTTAAGAGGAAGCAGCCCAAGGTCGTCGACATCGTGGAGGAGAAAGGCAAGGGTGGGGATATCAAGGCGTCCAAGTCTGACGCGTGAGAGTTTTGTGGTTTCGTGGTGATGCATGTTGTTGAGGGAATGCGTTTTTTTTTTTTTTTGTCGGTTTGTGTTTCGTGTTCGTGTTGTTGTGATTATGAAACTGTTTTGGTTATAGTAGTTTATTGGAATGAGAAATAAATTTTCAAACTTTTACAGTTTTAAAATACTCTTCAATTTCTGTGTGATGTTATTTGTTATGGATTGTTGATGTGGACTTTGACAATTTCCTATGGATGTAACATCCTTGATTTGAAGTTTTTTTTTGTTGTTAGATTTTAGTTTCTCAAGCTAAAATTATATACTTTTTTAGTAGACGTGGATTCGGATTTTTTTTCTCATTAAGTGATAATTATTTAGCGTCAAAGTCTTAATTTTTATTATTATTTATTTTCAATAGATGAGATGAGATCAAACCATGTGAAATTTTTTATTAATATATTGATATTAAAAATCACTATGGTTTTAAAAATCACTTGTAAATTTGAAGACTATAAAAATCATTAAGATAATATAGATATCGAGCGGCTTCTGTTAGATCTTAAATTAAAACTTGAGATCTAAATTATAAAGCCATGATTAATTCGAAGAGATTAACAATAATCAAAAGGAGCGGAAGCTTATACCTGAATCCATAGATGAAACTTAAGATGGGTTTTGGATCTTCTAACCTTAGGGTTTTTCTAACCAAATTTAATTTCTCTCTAGATGGTGGTGAAGAGAATTAGAGAATGTAACCCTAGATTAGGGACCATAACCCCTTATTTATAGGTGTTGTATATTTATAATTTGACCCATCATCAAATTACAATTATAACCTGGTATCTGCACATATAACCCATGAATTATTTAAATACTCATTAACCTAAATTAATTGATCACTTTAGTGGGTTATCCTTAAAGATAGCAATCCACATTGATTAATCATATGTGCCCACAAATAGATTTATTAGATTAAATACAACAATCTCCCACTTGGGCACCATATGATTCCTTAAATTGTGTATAATCTTATGAGCTTAAAAAACTGCTATCACTGGAAAATATATTTCCGAACAATCTCGTCCATTGACTATATTAATATAGGATCAAAGCGGTCTTCGTCACATTTATCGTAACTAAACCCATCAATGGTCACATATACCAACATAATCAAACGACATAGATCAAACATGGATGTGCAGCATGAAAATTACATGCAATGTGATCAGTACATGTCTATTTTTAACTGGTCCTCCTTTAGTGAGGTCAAAACCAAACATAATATAACAGAGTGTCTTAACTGAATACTTTATTCTGATCAGACAATACAACCAAACATAAAGCACCATAATTACAAACTCCCACTAAATCACGATATCTTCACGTAATACCACACCCATATGAGCAGTATGCTCATGAAAGACCTTGGGTGGTAATCCCTTAGTAAGAGGATCAGCTATCATGGAGTTTGTCCCAATGTGCTCTATAGATATATGTTCACTCTGTACCCTTTCTTTCACAATCAGGAACTTAATGTCAATATGTTTTAACTTAATTGAGCTCCTGTTGTTATTGGAATATATTACTGTAGATTTATTGTCACAATATATATAACCTTAGTGGTCTTTTCATATTTTTCAGAATACGCAGTCCCGTGACAAAATTTCACAACCATATTCCCTGACTTGATACCTCATAGCAAGCTACAAATTCTGCTGCCATGGTGGAGGAAGCTACGAGTGTCTGTTTAACACTTTTTCATGATATAGCTCCTCTTGCTAACATATAAATGTAGCCTGATGTAGACTTTCTGCTATCTTGGCATCCAGCAAAATCAGGATCTGAGTACCCAATGACCTCCAGCTGATCTGATTTTCTGTATGTGAGCATATAATCTTTTGTTTTCTGAAGATACCTTATAACCCTTTTGACTGCTATCCAATGATCAATACCAGGGTTGCTTAAGTATCTGCCTAACATTCCAACAATGTACGTAATATCCGGACGCGTACATACCTGAGCATACATTAGACTTCCTAAGCCGAAGCATAAGAAATCTTCTGCATTTCTTGAATTTTAAGGTTGTCTTTAGGGCACTGATTGAGACTAAACTTGTCTTATTTAGCCACAGGGGTGTCTCCTGGTCTGCAGCCTTGCATGCCAAACCTTTTAAGTACTTTATCGATATAGCTCTTTTGTGATAATCCAAGAATACCCCGAGAGCGATCTCGATGTATTTGAATTCCTAATATAAAAGAGGCGTCCCCAAGATCTTTCATTTCAGAATTCTTTGATAGAAATCTCTTGGTTTCGTGCAACATGCCTATATCATTAGTGGTAAGCAATATGTCATCGACATATAAAACCAGAAAAATATACTTACTCCCACTGAACTTGTGATATACACAGTCATCAACAATGTTTATCTCAAAACCGAACGAGATAATTATTTGTTGAAACTTGTGATACCATTGACGAGGAGCTTGCTTAAGTCCATAGATGGATTTCCTTAATTTGCAAACCATATTCTTTGGGTCTTCCGACACAAAGTTTTCTGGTTGCACCATATAAATCATCTCATCAATGTCTCAATTGAGAAATGCAGTCTTAACATCCATCTGATGTAACTCAAGATATCATAATGAGCAACAAGTGCCATGATTGTTCTGAATGAGTCTTTCGATGAAATTGGAGAGAAAGTCTCTGTATAATCAATGCCTTCCTTTTGAGTAAAGCCTTTAGCTACAAGACGTGCCTTATACCTCTCCACATTACCATTTGCATCCCACTTGGTTTTAAATATCCATTTACAACCAATTGGTTTTGTACCTTCTGGCAATGAGACAAGTTCTCAAACCTTATTGTCTTGCATAGACTTGTACTCTTCATTCATGGCATCAATCCACTGTTGAGAGTTAGAACTTTTCATAGCCTGAAGGAAGTTGATTGGATCATCTTCTAATATTCCATTACTTTCCTCATGTTCTTGGAGAAATACAATAAAATCATCCGGAATAGCATTTCTCATTTTTCTCGTGGATCTTCGTAAAGGTACTGGTTCTTGAGGTTGTTGAGTTTGTTCTTCTAGAACAGGGAGTTGTTCAACATTGTCATCTTGATGTTCCGGATTTACTTCTTGAGCAACAACAGGTATAGGAACCTGAATATTGTCAAAAGTAACTGTATGGATTGGATCTAAGGCTAATTCCTCCTCAAAAGCAATATCTCTGACCTTATTTCTCCCCCCAAACTTAACATCCTCAAAGAATGTTGTTGTTCCCGTCTTAAAAATATTCCTGAGTGTGGGATCATAAAACTTATAGCCCCTAGAGCGTTCAGAGTACCCAATAAAGTAGCTGCTAACTATTTTCGAGTCCAATTTCTTTTTATTTGGCCTATAAGGCCTTGTCTCAGCTGGACATCCCCAAATATGTAAGTGTTTTAAACTGGGCTTTCGACCAGTCCAAAGCTTATAAGGTGTTTTAGCAACTGTTTTACTTGGTATTCTATTCAGAATGTAAGCTGATGTCTTAAGTGCTTCTCCCCAGAGTGACTCTGGTAAAGAAGAATGAGCAATCATACTTCTTACCATATCCTTAAGAGTCCTGTTTCGTCTTTCAGCTACACCATTCATGCTAGGTGAACCCGGCATTATGTACTGTGGGACGATACTGCTTTCCTCTAGGTATCTAGCAAATGGTCCTGGACGTTGTTCACCTGAACCATCATATCTACCGTAGTACTTACCACCACGATCAGATCTAACGGTTTTAATTCTTCGGTTGAGTTGATTCTCAACTTCAATTTTATAAGCTTTGAACATGTCCAGAGACTCGGATTTTTCATGAATGAGATATAGGTACCCATAACGTGAGTAATCGTCTATGAATGATATAAAATATTGTTGACCATTCCAGAATGCCGTAGGGAATGGCCCACAAATATCCGTATGTATCAATTCTAAGACATCCGAAGATTTATTGGCACCTAATCTCTTAACTTTGGTCTGTTTTTCCTTGATACATTCAACACATATGTCAAAATCTGAAAAATCTAGGGAATCCAAAATGCCATCAGACACAAGACGCTCAACTCTACCTTTTGAGATGTGACCCAAGCGCTTATGCCATAATGTTGCCGAATTTTTCTTATTTAATTTACGCTTAGTACCACGCGATTCCGCATGCAAAGTTTTATTATAAGAAGTAATTATATCAAGCAAATATAGGTTGTCATAAGTACTCAAGTAACCAGTTCCCACAACATTTAAATTAAAAGATAAACTGAATTGATTGTTTCTAAATGAACAAGAATAACCTGATTTGTCCAATACAGAAACTGAAATCAAATTCCGTCTAAAAGACGGTACTATAAAAGTATCTTTTAAATCCAAATAGGAATCAGTTCCTAATAGTAACCTAAAGTGCCCAATTGCTTCCACATCTACCGATTGTCCGTCGTCCACAAAGATGTGTCTTTCAACATCACTTGGCTTTCGGTAGCTCAGGCAACCCTGAATAGAAACACTTATGTGAGTAGTAGCACCAGAGTCTAACCACAAAGTGTTTCTAGGTACTGAAGCTAAATTAACCTCAGAACAGACCAAAGTAAGGAACGTACCCTTGTTAGCACGCCAGGCGTGATATTTGGTACAGTCCTTCTTTACGTGTCCAGGCTTGTTACAGAAGAAGCAACCCTGATTATCCTTATGTTGTTTCTTCTGAACTGGACCCTTAGCAGCTTCATTATCATTCTTTCTTTTCTTACCCTTATCCTTAAAGGCATAGGCCAAATGAGCACTTTCTGTCTTATCTTGCTTCAACCTGTCTTCTTCTTGCACACAGTATGAAATGAGCTCATTTAGAGTCCATTTATCATTTTGGCAGTTATAAATTGATCTTAAACTGATTGAATTGTGCAGGAAGAGACAACAAAACCAGATGCATCAATAACTCATCACAAAGATCGAGTTTAAGTGCCTTAAGCTTTGAAGCAATATGAGACATTTCCATAATGTACTCCCTGATATTTCTTTTGCCCTTATACTTCATTGAAATCAAGCGAGCTAAGAGCATGCTTGTTTCTACCTTATCGTTTTTCGTAAAACGCTTCTCAATTTCGGCAAGAAAATCTTTAGCCTTAGTAATCCCTTCGGATTCTATGCCCCTGAAGGCTTCCGGAACGCCGCGCTTAATGATCATAAGACTCATGCGATTTGAACGCTCTCACTTCTCATACTCCTTCTTTACATCAGGAGTGCTATCCGTATTGAGAGGTTGAGGTTGTTCAATTCTTAATGCAAGGTCTAGATCCATGCAGCCAAGAACAATTAATATGTTCTCTTTTCAAACCTTAAAATTTGTCCCATTTAGCATGGGAATTGAGTTGATGTTAGTAGAGATTGTTGCAGCAGATGCATTAGCTGAAATAAAACAAAAAATGCTCACATCAATAACCATAATTAGTAATCAATAAAATTCAAATAATGACAAATCTCATCCAAGATATCTGGCACAACATTAATATCAAGTCTTTGGACAGTAATATTAACTTGTAAGTGATACCTTGTTGCAATGATCAAACATTAACAATAACTCATGTCAAATAATAAAACTATCTTTGGATCGATTCATTATTCACATGTAAACCTTATAATTGTCACACGCTTATCATCGCAGATGTGTATACAGTCTAAATAAATATTAACCTTCCTTTGGGCCGATTAAATATTTACACGAAAGCATACACATAAACATCTCACATTCCTCATGAACAATCTACACAAGAGAGGTTACTTTGGCAACTTCTTGTTTCAATTAATCAATTGGAGTGAGAGACAACCTTAATACCTTAGTCATAATATTTGAATTAAATAATTGATTAAAAACCAAATTAAATTTAAATTAAATTAATTTAAATTTCCATAGCTTAAATAGGGCCCATAACTCAATTGAATAAATTAAGTATACCAAAGTGGACTCATAATTTAATATGAGAAGCCGATGCTTAACCATAGTGAACACGAAGTTCGCTTGACTTAAAACGTGAGGTTCGTCTGTATTGAGTACGTGACTCACCTAAGCACGAACGCGAGGTTCGTCTAAAAATGAACGTGATGTTCAACTTGAGAACGAACGCGAGGTTCGTTTGAAAAATGAACGTGAGGTTCGATTAAAAATGAACACTGGGTTCAACTTGAGAACGAACGCGAGGTTCATTTGAAAAATGAACGCGAGGTTCGACTGAAGATGAACACAAGGTTCAACTTGAGAACGAACGCGAGGTTCGTTTGAAAAATGGACGCGAGATTCGGCTGAAAATGAACGCCAGGTTCGACTGAAATTGAGCGCGAGGCTCACCTGAGAACTGAGCGCGAGGCTCACCTTAGAACTGAACGCGAGGCTCGTTTGATTTGAGCGCGATGCTCACTTTAGAACGAACGCGAGGTTCGTTTGATTTGAGCGCGATGCTCACTTTAGAACGAACGCGAAGTTCGGTTAAATTGAGCACGTGGCTCTCCTGAGAACGAACGCGAAGTTCGTTTGAAGCTTTCGAGCCTCGCCAAAATCTGAGGTAACCACCTCCTTAATTTTTGTCACGTTTTCACGCACGAACCCTAAGGGTTTCAATCTGAAACCGCCGCCGCCATTACTCCCGCACCCAAAGGACGAAACCCTAGGGTTTCCTGATGCCGCCATCGTCGTCGGAGTCGAGGGCGAGGCCGCCACCGACGCTGCGCCGGCGAGGAGCACGGGACCGACGTTCAAAACACAGAATAGATCCAAAATTTCTTGATTTTATTTTCAAAACAGATCCAGAATCGAAAAATGAGTTTTCTTGATCCAGATCCAAGGAAAAATCGAAGAAAAAATCCAAAAAATTCCAAAATAAAAAACACAACTATTCATCCGAAAATTACTGTTCATCCGAGAACAGTTCCGAATCAAAACCAGATATTTAAGATCAAAAAACCCAATTTTAAAAACTTAAATCCCTAAGAATTAATCAAAGGTAGCTCTGATACCACTTGTTAGATCTTAAATTAAAACTTGAGATCTAAATCATAAAGTCATGATTAATTTGAAGAGATTAACAATAATCAAAAGGAGCGGAAGCTTATACCTGAATCCATAGATGAAACTTGAGATGAGTTTTGGATCTTCTAACATTAGGATTTCTCTAGCCAAATTTCTCTCTAGATGGGGGTGAAGAGAATTAGAGAATGTAACTCTAGATTAGGGACCATAACCCCTTATTTATAGGTATTGTACATTTGTAATTTGGCCCCTCATCAAATTACAATTACAACCTGGTATCTGCACATATAACCCCATAAATTATTTAAATATCCATTAACCCAAATTAATTGATCACTTTAGTAGGTTATCCTGAAAGATAGTAATACACATTGATTAATCATATGTGCCCACAAATAGATTTATTAGATTAAATCCAACAGCTTCATGTAAGATAAATAAATCAAAAGTTTCCTCCTCATGGAGGAGGTACTTCCACTCTTGCGTAATAAGAAAAGAACAATAAAAAACAGTACTAGCATAAGGGTGTTAGAGAAGAGAAGGCAGTTGAAATCGGAGAAATCGTTGTCGATGAATCAGCTTTACAACCTGATAATCTTAAGGGGTTATTGGTTGGTGTAATTTTGAGCTAAGTGAGATAATTTTTAAGATTTTACTTTATGTTGTTATTCATTGGGATAATGAGATTGAGATTTTACTTTAACGTGTTATTTATTGGGACAATGAGATTATGACAGTTACCTTTATATTTTCTAAAATTATCTCACTTTTATACAAACATTTTGTCTCAACCTCAAAAATTTATCACATTCTCAACTTCGGGTCATTTATGAGGTAAATGAGATAATTTTAAAGTAGTAATTTATTAAATATCTAAGATGCGTTAATTATATTATAATAAATAATATATCTTAATTATATTATATAATAAAATTCTATTATAATGTAAGATAATAAAATATTATATAATATTATCGAATATAACATTATTACATAATCATTATAACATATTGGTTAATAATATTTTATATATTATAATATTAGTATTATATTATTTTAATATTACTTTATCTTATTTCATAAATATTTTATTAGTTAGAATAAAAATATTATTGTAGTATTTTTATGAATTAAAATTTTATATTATAATATAGTGTTTTATATATTTAACATACTAATATATTAATTATATTATAATATAATTTTTTATATAATAATTTACTATTTTCTATTATATTTTATTATATTAATTAATAATCTTAAATATATTATTAATATTATGGTAGTTATAATATTAAATAATATTTTATTACTATAATAAAAATTATAATAATCTACTATATATTAATGTATGATAATATATATATATTTAATATAATATAATATATTATTTAGCAATACTTTTTAATTAATAACATTAAACATATAAATAGTATATTATGTTTATTATAAATATTATATTTTAATAAGGAGCCACGTCATCAATTATTCTATTTGAATTATAGTAAGTATCATAAAATAAAATATTATATTATATTTTAAATAATAATATAATATTATATTGAATTAAACAAAATATTATAATATTTAACTAAATATTATATTATTAAAATATTATATTAAATATATTGTTTGTATACTATATCAATTATTATAATATTTGATAAATATTATATTATATAAAATATGTTATTTGTATAGTATATCCATTATTATATAATATAACATATTATTATAATATAATATATTATATTAATTAATAATATTAAATATAGTTATAATTAATTAGTAATTATAATATATTATATTATATTTTTGTATAAAGTAAAATAATGTATTATATTATAATAACATACCAAATAATATATTAAACCAATAAGGTAACTTAATTTAGGCTTAACTGATAGATAAATATTATATTTTAATAAGGTATCACGTTATCAATTATCCCACATGAATTATTAAATCAAAGCTTTAAATTGTCTCATTATCCTAAATTGTCTCACTTTACACACTTAAAATATCTTAAAAGTATAAAATTATTCAATTAAAATAATTATCCCACGTAGCTCCAACTTCTCCCAACAATAACTCCCCTTTAGCTTCACCCGGATTTCTTCGCTTTCAACCAAAAACATTGCAATAAAATTGCAAAAACACTCATAATTCATAAATAACACTAATATTTGAAACTTTATAATAGGCCACTAAAAATTTTGGGATTCGCTGAAAACACCCTAATGTTTTTACAATTTGTTAAAAAGACTTGAATATTTAAAATTTGCAAAATAAAAAACCTAAAATTTTTGAAAGAAAAATCTAAAAATTACAATTAGCACCTAATTATATTTTTAGATTTATAAAAATACTCGAAAACTTTTAAAAATTATAAAAAACACCCTAAAAACTTACAAAAAAAAAATTTCAAACCTACATATAATAAATTGAAAACTAGGATTGTAAATAGCCCCTAGAAATTTTGAAATTTATAGAAAACACCGTAAAACTTTTGAAATATGTAAAAAAACACTATCAAATTTTAAAATTTACAAAAAGTACCATGAGAACTTCAAACCTGCAACCATTATGCTAAAAATATAGGAATTATAAGCAGCCCCTAAAAAATTCTAACTTTGCAAAGAAGACCCTAAAAATTTTAAATTTTGCTAAAAACTAACTCAAAAATAAAAACTACAAGAAAAGACCTTGCTGTAATTTTTTATATTTTCATGTTATTTCTTGTAAATGTTAAAACTTTGTAGGGTTTTTTACAACTTTTGAAATTTTTAGGGTGTTTTTTTACAAATTTTAAAATTTTTAGGAGGGTGTTTAATCCCAGATTCTCAATTTACTATTTGCAAGTTGAAAATCTTTAAGGAGTTTCTAGAAAATTTTGCATTTGGGATGTTTTTGCAACTTTGGAAAGTTTTGGGGTGTTTCTTGCAAATCAAAAAATTGTAGGGGTTTATTTGTAATGCTTAGATTTTTCTATGTATCTTTCTTGGCCTGTTTTTTCATGCTCTTTTAGCAAATTTTGAAATTTTGAGGATATTTTTTAAAGTTTTAAAAGCTTTAGGGGTTTTTATGAAAATTCCAAATTTTTTATGTCGCTATTTGTAATTGTAAGATTTTCAATTTACTAGTTATAGATTAGAAATATATACAGATTTTTTTGTGAATTTTGTTTTTTAGGGTGTTTATCTCTACTTTGAAAGTTTAGGGCGTTTTCTATAAATTCTACATTTCATAGATTTTCACTGTTTTGTCTTAGGTTTGAAATTTTCAAGTTTTTTCTATAAGTTTTAAATTTTGGAGGTATTTTTCACCAAATTTGAAAAGTTGTAGGGTACTTTTGTAAATTTTTTACTTTTTAGGGCTTGTTTGTAAGTCTTAGTTTTCAATTTATTGTTTTATGTTTGAAATCCTCATTTTTTTGTAGATTTATAATTTTTATGGTGCTTTTAAAAAGATTTTAAAGTTTTAGGGTATATCTAAAAATTCTAAAACTTTTGGGGTGGTTGGTATTTCCTTGATTTTCATTGTAATGTTTTAGATTTGAAATTGTTAACTTTTTTTTAATTTGGTTTTTGATGTTGTTTTTTTATAATTTTTAAAATTTTAAGATGTTTTCTATAAATTTAAATTTTTTTAGGAAGTCTCTTGTAATGTTTGAAATTTTTAGTGTCATTTATATATTTTGAATTTTTAGCATGTTTTTATAATTTTTGAGGGTTTATTTTTGTAATTTTGGAATAATTGGGGGTTGTTTGTAATTATTTATTTTTACATTGGGATATTTGTAATTTTTTTTATTTTTGAGTCTTTTTATCAAGTTTTGAAAGAAAAAATTAGGTTAATTGCACATGATTTCCTGATTTAAGCCTAAACGGTTCGCTCTTTTTATCCTACCACTTTACTTGGTTAAAGTTTATTCTCATATGTAGTTAAACTCTTAACCTTCGTGAAATTTTAACATGATAATAAATATATTTAAAATTAGAAGGAAGTTTGCCATGACAAAGTTTAACCCCCTTTGCCCCTGTACGAAACAAGCTCTTAGGGCGTGTTTGGATTTCATGAGGAGTAAGGGAAGTTAAGGGAAAAGTGGGGAGGAAGAGGAGGGAAGTTAAAGGAGTTTTATTTTTCTTCATTTTACCCTAATTTGGAGAGGAACAATTTTTATATTGTTAAGGGTGAACCAAGGACTTTTTCAACTACTCAAACAATGTGAATGTGTCTCCTAACCTTTCTTTCTTTCTTATTCACCCAAATCCTAATACGGCCTCAAGTATTCAGCCTATGAAAGTGATAATGGGCTATTTGGGCTGGCTTTTGTATACAGGCCGTAGATGGGTGAAAAAGGTAAAAGGTCTAGCAGGATACTTAAAGCCTACGTCACGTCCTCAACAATTCGAAAAAGCTTTTGACCCAAAAGTAATAGACCTTTAGAATAATGAATTTACGGAAACAATTGTATAAACTAGTGAAAAATCAAGGGGGGAAAAGAGAGAATAAGGCATCTAAATGGACCAGACAATACTTTTAAGGTAAAAGACCAGACAGTACCTTCTTTTAAGGTAAAGTGGGCCGAGCCCAATAACTACGATTAAAGCATCTAATAACCCCCAGCCACTGGGGCCTGACACAAATACTTATACTATCTCCAGCAGGAGTCGAAATTTTAATCTTCTCTCTCCTGCTACATCACTTTATTCCCCCTTCACATAATTCAACAATCTTTATTTTCTATCATCTCTACAGCAGGAGTTTTTTCAAAAGATTTTTACTTTATTTGGGACCCACTAACCCCATCACTCCAACATATATACCCCACCTTATTTATTCATTTCTTTTTCTTATTTCATATATATTACTACTACTACTATTATTATTACTAATATAACTCATTTATTTATAATTATAATTTTTTAATATTTACATAAATAATATATATTATTAATTTAATTTAACTCAGATTTTTTTTGGTGTCCAAATTACACAAGACTAATCTCTATTTATAGAGGTGAAAAAATAAAAATTATTGATATAAAAATTATAAATTAATTCCTAGTATTTATCTCTCAAAATATCATTTAAAAATTAGGAGTAAAACAAAAAACTCCAACCAATCAAGCCTTGACACATGGCTTGATACATGAGCTCAATTAATTTCACCCCCAAAAGCCGGAGGTGAAATTTTCATCCATCCGAAACCGATTTTTCATTTCACCCCCCAAAAGCCCACCTGCTGGAGCAAAAAAACCTCCCAAAACCCACCTGCTGGAGATAGTCTTACAGAACATGAGGACCAAAAAGGAAAAAAAACCAATCTGAGAATGGATTCCTCAAAGAGACCGTTGACTGGGCTGTGCAGTTACGTACACGAGCCGGTAGCAGGTGGAGGTCTTTCGGTCGGTTGGGCTCGAGAAGGCTGAGGTGGACGAAAGCGACCCGACCTTGGCCTGGTGCGGGGCCCACATTTTACGAGGCGTGAGACAATGGGCGGAAGAGTGGGGTCACGTTGCCAGCTTGGTCTTTGCATGCGTTCGCGTTCGATCGCTGCCGCCCCCCCCCCCCCCCCCCCCGCTACTGTGGGGCCCACGTTATTGGATCAAAATTCCACGATATATTCATCTTCGAGAAATCAACAAAACATGAAAAATGTTGTTTCTAATAGCGAAAAAGGAAAAGGGTCTTATTGTTAAAAAGGCCAAGTTAAAATGCCTAAATGAGGCCGGGGTTTAAACGAATATCATATTGAAAAATGCGATCAAATTTGAATATCGATCTAGTACCTAATTAAGCCAATTCGTATATCAACAACATTATTCATAATTTTCTTGAGAATAAACATTACCTTCCTTTCTTCATTTTAGCTTCCTAGCTAATTAATCATCTGCGCAACGTCAGTTCTTGCATTGGATCCAACAACATGCAACTTGCTTTTTCAGTCATACATTCCTTCTCATCTTTTAATAAAAAGTCAAGGGTCGTTCTTTGGAAAAGGGTACTAGCTAACGGTATTAAAAGGATGAGCTTTCCATTTTAACTTTGAATCTTATCTCCCAAAAAAAAAACCCCTAATAAGAATCATGTAGAGAATTTCATGCCTTTAGGACACGAGACAAAATTTAGAGTGCATATGCTCTTTTTCCACCTCTTCATCCTCAGGTCATTTTCTAAGCTTTGATTCTCAAAGCGAGAAGGGCCCCGCATTCTAAGCAGAGTCACAACTAAAGGGCTGTTTGGTTGTATGTTTTTACCATATAAAAGGATGGAAAGTGTAAAAAAATGGGTCCAAATGTCAGCTTTCATCACTTTACATTGTTTGTTTAAATTCTCTTTTACATAAAAAGCTTACCCCTTTTGATGAGGTGTCACCGGAAGCAAAATCACCAAAATTAGGAGTGATTTTGTTGGAAAGCTGACACAATGTCATAAATGTGTCCAAAATAATAATAAAAAAATCAAAACCTTGTAGAAAGTGGTGAGGTATATAACCACTTTTCATTTTGTGTCATAAATACTCTAGTTCACATTATACAATCTAAACAATGTAATATTATTATTTTAGGATTCACAAAGATTCCTAACCAAACAATGTAAACACTCGAATGGAAAGTTGTGATATGGATAACCACTTTCTATTTTGTGTCATAAATACTCTAGTTTTTTAAAGGCATCCAAACAGCCCCTAAGATTTGCTTTGGTACGTATTTTTAAGGATTTAATTTCACACAACCCGTAAACTTTGTGGGACTGTTGTACGTAGCCCCCCTAAACTTTGTTTATCTCATACAACCGCTTGAATTTCAAGGTGTCTTACAAACCTCCTTAAACTTTAACAGTATCTCGTCTGACCCCCTCCTTGTAATTTGCATCCCCCCAAAGCTTATTTCTTTTTTCCGGTGGGTTCTTTGTTGTTGTTGGGTGGGGTTGTTGTTTCCTTAGCCACAAATTATTTGACATGCGTTTATTTCTCAGGAGAGTGCATAGCAAGCCCCTGCAAAGATGCGTCTAGCTGACTTCATGATGCCTGCAAATAATGGACCACAAAATTGAATCGCATGAAGTGGGGGAAAAACTCACATTTAGACCTTTGTTTTTTACTGCTAGTTAGTTTGTGCTAGAGATATCAACCCCCTTCAAATTCTTTTTTTTGTTAATTAATTGGTAGCTGAACAAATTTTGCAGAGAAGCGACTTCTACGTCTCTCCTCGAGTTTTGCTTCCCTTTCTTCATTAAATTCCTTCTTGTTCTATATATGACATGAATTGTTGAAGCGAAGAGTTGCTGTAATCGTCACTCCACGGTACAGGTGTTTAGTAAGCGAGAATGGGTGTACAGCACAAGCCAGCATCAACCGACTTCGCAGCCGGTGCTCCTTTTGAAAGTATATATAAACTTCTTCTTGGGTTAAGTTTTAGAACCCCCCTTAACTTGGGGGTTGTCTTAGAAAAACCTCTCAATTATTTTAATTTTAGGAAACCCCCCAAAGTTCAGGGTGTTGTAGATACCCCCTCAACTTTAAAATTTTGAGAAAATCCCCTTGACCTTATGTCATTTGGGATTCCAGCTGATGTGACACAGATTGGGAATCGTGTTGA
>BQKN01000352.1:0-17956 GCA_022839385.1 Asparagus kiusianus | reverse complement strand
ATATATATATATATAAGTAGACGAGGGTGATGTGTCATCTCATAACCAATGTGCAACAAATCTTTAAACGATATTCTCTAGAATGTGATACACTTTAGGTTCGCTTTTTTTTGTTTTTTTTACATATAGAAATCCGAGGTTCTGAATTCTCAGTGAACCTTGAGAATCATGTATGTTGTAATATATACTTGTTGGATTTAAATCTAATTAAATTTATTTGTGGGCACATATGATTAATCAATGTGTATTACTATCTTTAAGGATAACCCACTTAAAGTGATCAATCAATTTGGGTTAATAGGTATTTAAATAAATCATGGGGGTTATATGTGCAGATACCAGGTTGTAATTGTAATTTGATGAGGGACCAAATTACAAATGTACAACACCTATATATAAGGGGTTATGGTCCCTAATCTAGGGTTAACCACTCTCATTCTCTTATCCACATCTAAAGATATCCATAAAGAGAAACCCTAAGGTTAGAAGATCATCAAAACCCTAATCAAGTTTTCTTCAATGGATTCAAGTATATGCTTCCGCACCTTTTGATTCTTGTTAATCTCTTTGAATTAAATCATGGCTTTATGGTTTAGATCTCAAGTTTTTATTAGATCTAATAAGTGGTATCAGAGCCACCGTTGATTTGTTCTAAGAGATTAAGATTAAAATTAGGGTTCTTTGATCTTAATTTGTGTTTGATTCGGATCCATTTTTTTGATGAACAGTAAAGTTTCTTATTTTCGGATGAACAGTAACCGTTTTATTTTCGGATGAACAGTAAAGTTTTTAATTTTCGGGTGAACGGCAAAAAAATTATTTTTGGGTGAACAGTAAAGATTTTTATTTTCGGATGAATAGTAAAATTTCCATGTTGTTTGGTTTTTTTCTTTCGATTTTTGGATCTGTAGCATTTATGAACTCTAAAGTTTATTTCTTTTGTGTTTGATTCAATTTTTGAGGTTTGGATCTAAATGATTTGAGTTCAAAAATCGACAGAAAAATAATTATCTTTTTTTTTGGGATTTTTTGATCTGTCGTCAATCTCCAAAACTCCTTGTCGGAGTTGATTCAGCGGCGGCAGTTTCAGTTTAAACCCTCAAGGGGTTCGTGCGCGTGAAAACGTGCGAAAATTAAGGAGGTGGTTACCTCAATTTTTGGCGAGGCTTAAAAGCTTCAAACGAACCTTGCGTTCGTTCTCAAACGAACCCACGTTCGTTCTCTAATGAAACATGCGTTCGTCAAACGCTGCGTTCGTTGACGCTGCGTTCGTTTTCAAACGAACATTACGTTCATTCGTTCATTGCGTTCAAACGAACATTGCGTTCATTCGTTCATTGCGTTCAAACGAACATTGCGAACATTGCGTTCGTTCGTTCATTGCGTTCATTCGTTCACAACGAGTATATTGTAGAACTCGTTAAAGTTAGGGCACAGACCAAATAATCTGGGCTTTGTTTAATCTTTGGAACTTGTTTAAACATTGGCCTTGACTTGAGAATTTTATTAAGAATTTGGACCTGTGTTTAATTATCGAGTATAAGCTCCTTTAAGCTCATTTTGGGCGTAAGGATTAATTGAATTTATCAATTAAATCCTATTTGTGGGTCATAATTCATTATGGGCCCTTAATTAAGCTATGGAAATTCAGTTGATTTAAATTAAATTATTTAATTTAAATTAAATTTGGTAGTGGATCAATTAGTTATTTCAAATAATATGACACTAAGGTATTAAAGTTGTCTTTCATTCCAAATGATCGATTGAAACAAGAAGTTGCCAAAGTAACCTCTCTTGTGTAGATTGTTCATGAGGGATGTTAGATGTTTGTGTGTATGTTTTCGTGTAAATATTTAATCGGCCCAAAGGAAGGTTATTATTTATTTTTAGATTGCATACGCATCTGTGATGATAAATACGTGACGATTATAAGGTTTACATGTGGATAATGAATCGATCCAAAGATAGTTTCATTATTTGACATGCGTTATTGTCAGTATTTGATCATTGCAACAAGATATCACTTGCAATTAATATTACTATCCAAAGACTTGATATTAATGTTGTACCAGATACCTTGAGATGGGATTTATCATTATTTGAATTTTATTGATCACTAATTAAGGTTAAAAATCTTTTGTTTATTTCAGCTAGTGCATCTGCTGCAACAATTTCTGCTAACATCAACTCAATTCCCATGCTCAATGGGACTAATTTCAAGGTTTGGAAAGAGAATATTTTAATTGTTCTTGGCTGCATGGATTTAGACTTTGCATTAAGAACTGAACAACCCCAACCTCTCAATATGGATAGCACTCCTGATGCTAAGAAGGAGTATGAGAAATAAGAGCGTTCAAATCGCATGAGTCTAATGATCATTAAGCGCGGCATTCCGGAAGCCTTCAGGGGCATAGAATCCGAAGGAATTACTAAGGCTAAAGATTTCCTTGCCGAAATTGAGAAACGTTTTGCGAAAAACGATAAGGTAGAAACAAGCACACTTTTAGCTCGCTTGATTTCAATGAAGTATAAGGGCAAAGAAAATATCAGGGAGTACATTATGGAAATGTCTCATATTGCTTCAAAACTTAAGGCACTTAAACTCGATCTTTGTGATGAGTTATTGATACATCTGGTTCTGTTGTCTCTTCCTGCACAATTCAATCAGTTTAATATCAGTTATAACTGTCAAAAGGAGAAATGGAATCTAAATGAGCTCATTTCATACCGTGTGCAAGAAGAAGACAGGTTGAAGCAAGATAAGACTGAAAGTGCTCATTTGACCTATGCCTCTAAGGATAAGGGCAAGAAAAGAAAGAATGATAATGAAACTGCTAAGGGTCCTGTTAAACAACATAAGGATGGTCAGGGTTATTTCTTCTGCAACAAGTCTAAACACGTAAAGAAGGATTGTACCAAATATCACGCCTGGCGTGCTAAGAAGGGTATGTTCCTTACTTTGGTCTGTTCTGAGATTAATTTAGCTTCAGTACCTAGAAACACTTGGTGGTTAGACTCTGGTGCTACTACTCACATAAGTGCTTCTATGCAGGGCTGCCTGAGCTACCGGAAGCCAAGTGATGGTGAAAGATACATCTTTGTGGGCGATGGTCAGTCAGTAGATGTGGAAGCAATTGGGCACTTTAGGTTGCTGTTAGGAACTGGTTCATATTTGGATTTAAAAGATACTTTTGTAGTACCGTCTTTTAGACGGAATTTGATTTCAGTTTCTGTATTGGACAAATCAGGTTACTCTTGTTCATTTGGAAATAATCAATTCAATTTATCTTTTAATTTAATTATTGTAGGAACTGGTTACTTGAGTACTTGTGACAACCTATATTTGCTTGATACAATTGCTTCTTATAATGAATCCTTGCATGTGGAATCACGTGGTACTAAGCGTAAATTAAATAAGGAAAATTCAGCGACATTATGGCATAAGCGCTTGGGTCATATCTCAAAAGGTAGAGTTGAGCGTCTTGTGTCTGATGGTATTCTGGATTCCCTTGATTTTTCAGATTTTAACGTATGCGTTGAATGCATTAAGGGAAAACAGACCAGAGTAAAGAGATTAGGTGCCAATAGATCTTCGGATGTCTTAGAATTGATACATACTGATATTTGTGGGCCATTCCCTACGGCATCTTAGAATGGTCAACAATATTTTATATCTTTCATAGATAATTACTCACGTTATGGGTACATATATCTCATTCATGAGAAATCTGAGTTTCTAGACATGTTCAAAGCTTTTAAAGCAGAAGTTGAGAACCAACTCAACAAAAGAATTAAAACAGTTAGATCTGATCATGGTGGTGAGTACTACGGCAGATATGATGGTTCAGGTGAACAACGTTCAGGACCATTTGCTAGATACCTAGAGGAATGCTGTATCGTCCCACAATACACCATGCCGGGTTCACCTAGCATGAATGGTGTAGCTGAAAGACGAAACAGGACTCTTAAGGATATGGTAAGAAGTATGATTGCTCATTCTTCTTTACCAGAGTCTCTCTGGGGAGAAGCACTAAAGACAGCAACTTACATTCTGAATAGAGTTCCAAGTAAAACAGTTGCTAAAACACCTTATGAGCTTTGGACTGGTCGAAAGCCCAGTTTAAAGCATTTACATATTTGGGGATGTCCAGCTGAGGCAAGACCTTATAGGCCAAATGAAAAGAAATTGGACTCCAAAACAGTTAGCAGCTACTTTATTGGGTACTCTGAACGCTCTAGGGGCTATAAGTTTTATGATCCCACAATAAGGAATATTTTTGAGACAGGAACAGCAACATTCTTTGAGGATGTTGAGTTTGGGGGGAGAAATAATGTTAGAGACATTAGTTTTGAGGAGGAATTGGCCTCAGACCCAATCCATACAGTTACTTTTGACAATATTCAGGTTCCTATACCTGTTGTTGCTCAAGAAGTAAATCCGAAACCTCAAGATGACAATGTTGAACAACTCCCTATTCCAGAAGAACAAACTCAACAACCTCAAGAGCCAGTGCCATTAAGGAGATCCATGAGAGAAAGGAGAAATGCTATTACGGATGATTATATTGTATTTCTTCAAGAACATGAGGAAAGTAATGGAATGTTGGAAGATGATCCAATCAACTTCCTTCAGGCCATGAAAATTTCTAACTCTCAACAGTGGATTGATGCCATGAATGAAGAGTACAAGTCTATGCAAGACAATAAGGTTTGAGAACTTATCCCGTTACCAGAAGGAGCAAAACCAATTGGTTGTAAATGGATTTTTAAAACCAAGCGGGATGCAAACAGTAATGTGGAGAGGTATAAGGCACGTCTTGTGGCTAAAGGCTATACTCAAAAGGAGGGCATTGATTATACAGAGACTTTCTCTCCGGTTTCATCGAAAGACTCATTCAGAACAATCATGGCACTTGTTGCTCATTATGATCTTGAGTTACATCAGATGGATGTTAAGACTGTATTTCTCAATGGCGACATTGATGAGATGATCTATATGGTGCAACCAGAAAACTTTGTGTCGGGAGACCCAAAGAATATGGTTTGCAAATTAAGAAAATCCATCTATGGACTCAAGCAAGCTCCTCGTCAATGGTATCACAAGTTTCAACAAATAATTATCTCGTTCGGTTTTGAGATGAACATTGTTGATGACTGTGTATATCACAAGTTCAGTGGGAGTAAGTATATCTTTCTGGTTCTGTATGTCGATGACATATTGCTTGCCACTAATGATATAGGCATGTTGCACGAAACTAAGATATTTCTATCAAAGAATTTTGAGATGAAAGATCATGGGGACGTCTCTTTTATATTAGGGATCCAGATACATTAAGATCGCTCTCGGGGTATTCTTGGATTATCACAAAAGAGCTATATCGATAAGGTACTTAAAAGGTTTGGCATGCAAGACTGCAGACCAGGAGATACCCCTGTTGCTAAAGGAGACAAGTTTAATCTCAATCAGTACCCTAAAGGCAACCTTGAAATTCAGGAAATGCAGAAGATTCCTTATGCTTCGGCTGTAGGAAGTTTAATGTATGCTCAGGTATGTACGCGTCCAGATATTGCGTACATTGTTGGGATGTTAGGCAGATACATAAGCAATCCTGGTATGGATCATTGGATAGCAGTCAAAAGGGTTATGAGGTATCTTCAGAAAACAAAAGATTATATGCTCACATATAGAAAATCAGAACAGTTGGAGGTCATTGGGTATTCGGACTCTGATTTTGTTGGATGCCAAGATAGCAGAAAGTCCACATCAGGCTACATTTATATGTTAGTGTAGGCGTATAAAACTGCCTATAGGTCCCTTAACATAGCTCGACGACGCCGATTCAACAAACGGACCATCGGGCGACGTATCCAAACAAGACTGTTAGCCCACAACGCCGAAGCCAAGTGACGCGCGACGAAGCGGACTAACGAAGTCACGAAGCTGACAAACCGCACGCAAACAATGTCACTCACGTGCGGAACCGAACCAACGGTTCGAAGAGTTAACGAGTCATCCAATCAAGAGAAGACTCGGATGAATCACGATCGAATCAAGATCGTTTCAGACTCAAACTCAGAAGGGGAGTTACCGCCAAATCTGGAATCAAGTCAACGAATCTTTTCCAGATCAATCAACCGAATCACGGATAGAACCGGAACCGGAAACAACGGAAAACGACGAAACGGACAAACACCCGGGGGACTCGGCCGAAACCGAGCCACCCTAGGGTGGCTAGGCTCAGAACTGTGCGCGGGCACAGTTCTGAGTGCCTATAAATAGGCCTTCTGTTCATTTGTTCAAGGGGTTGGATTTTGGAGGAGGCGAAGCCCTGCTGGATTGAAGACTCAGAACATAAAAAGATTCGGACTTTAGGACTTCGGGGACTCCCTCATTCAGATCTGGTGCTCGGCGATCGTCAACGCCAAATAAGGCAGGTGTTCGAGAGGACCGGATCTCAGATCTACGCGTACATACTCCGGATCAAAGCTTGGTTCTTTGATCCCGAGATTCGAGCGATTGTTTCCTTGGTGAAACAATTCCTCCGGCTATTATCTCCCTTGGTGGAATAATACCCGTTATACTGCGTAGATCCGACCGGATCTAGATCTCGCGGTGGTCCACGGATAAACCCCGGCGCAGGCAAACAACCCACACAAGCGAGCGACCGCAAAACAGGAGCTCGTGATTTGTTCGACAAACAAGGAAACAAAGTTGTAATTTTCATTTCTTTTTATTTGATTTTCATTGTAACCGGATCTTATAAAAAGACCGGATCTTTGTAATCGATAAACTATTATAAGAGTGTACAATGACATCAGTAATGAAGAAAGCAACAAATTTTCCCGCGAACAATCTGGCGACCACAGTGGGAGCCACCGATCTCGCTGTCGAGATCGGAGCGTCGCAGCCGCGGATCTTGATCCCGGTCGTGGAGGAGGTCGAGTACGAGTTCGACCAGCAGAAGTTCGAGGAGTACGTGTCCTCGTCCGGATCAACCTCCCCCCGCAAGTCTAAGAAGTTCTCCTCCAGGAGAAAGGCTCGTTGGTACGAAGAAGTTGAAACTACCAACGAAGATCTCGCCCCGCTGGATGCCGAAGCTGCATTGGGTGAGGTCTCTCTAATTTCCAACCAGGTCAGATCCGCTCTGGCCAAATCTTCCGTTGCCGAGGGCGTGGTGACTCTCTCGAAGAGAGCCCGCCAAAGGCAACGTCAACGCCTCGCGAAACAATTCGCAAAGGCAATGGAGTCTGTTGACGGAGTCCGCTACAAGGCGGAGCTGAAAAACAGAAGAGGCAAACAGCCTCAACAATAGATGAACGGCGGCTCTTCCAAGCCACTAACAACGGAATGGCTCCGTGTCAAACGGAACCGTTCAACACTGGAGGAGCGCATTCGCAAGCGTCGCGTACTATCAGCGCAGGCACGGGCTCAAGCTGAAGAAGCCCGTAGAAGGTTGCAGAAGGAGGTGGCTAAGAAGCCACCATCAACCCGCAAAGTCTGGAGGCCAAAATCCGAAGCGACGATGCAGGCCAAAGAGCAACCTTTGCAACCTTCGAAGCAGGTTCAACCTCCGGTGAACCAAACGAAATCGCCGGGAAATCCCGCAGGATCATCCCGAAGAAGGATGTCAGTTTTGGAACACCTCGGCCCAATTCCCGATGAAAGAGGCAAGGCTCCAGTTCAAGAGCGTTTGGGCCCGATGAAGAAGCCCCGAATGAATCAACATGCTGGGGGTCGTTGTCACTTTCAGCATGACGAGGAGTTCAAGGCTGCTGCGCGCGTCAATTTGCGCATCGAGGTTCGGGAGCCCGTTGAGAATTCACGCCCACAAAGGCGCGTTTCAAGACGCGTGACTCTCGAAAGCCCAAAGAAGGCAATTCGCCTCCAGAAAGAAACATTGTCGTCCGATGACGATAACGTTATACCTGGGAAATCGTGCCAACACGCGATAGGTTGCTCCGACTTTCATACGGACGAGCTGTACTATCGTGCTGGGGGTACGAACAGAGCCAGAAAGAGAAGTCCTCGTAGGCTCGAGACTCAGTGCCCCTGTTCCAAACTCGTTCGGGCGGTATTGTCTCAGTGTAATTGCACTAAGACGGTCCCCGAAAGGGTTTCGGTGTTCGAAAGGCTCAGCACTGAGACGCCAAAGCCAAGGCCTAGGCGTTTCCGACGAAGGAGAGCGTGGTCGAAGATGGAGAATTCCCGAGGGTCACCGCTAATATGACCAACAAGGGGACATTGGCATGGGATGATCTCGAGTCGATTCTGAATGCATCTCGGTGTCTAACCCGTTTGCAGTCCGGAGCCATCTCACGAAGGACGTATGGCAGGGTTCGGACAAGATTACCTTCAGAAGATGAAGAGTCGGATGCTTGCTCTGCGGTTGCATCTGACAACACCGTATCCAGCGAAGGAGAACCCCGCGAGTCATTCATGATAAGCGCGGAACAAGTGGCCAAGATGCTCGAAGAAGCCATGGCCAAACAACAGGAGAGTTTCAGGCTCAAGATGCAGATGGCCATGCAGACTATGAAAGAGATGCATGACCAACAACTCCAAGCACTGAGGAACCAACAAGGTGAATCAAGTCGTCGTAACCAGAACAATCTGGAAGATGAGGACATAGGTGCAAATGAAACTCATAATGCCAATGACCCTCCCATCAACACAGGGGGTGGTAATGAGGATGCCAACGAAGATACAAGTGAAAACTTGAAGATCAAAAGCCTCGAGAGCAAAATCAATACCTTGATTTCTGCTCAAGAGGTGAAGAAAACGGGCATTCCTTGTCCATACCCAAGGGAGTGGGAGTCAATCCCCTATCCGGCGAAGTTTAGTCTAATCAACTTCACACCGTTCGATGGGAAAGGTTCCCCCACTCAGCATTTGATTTATTTCAAATCGCACCTGGGTGTTATCTCCGGCAATGAGCCTCTGATGGTGCAGTCATTCGTTGGCACTCTTCGCGGAGCCGCCTTCGATTGGTACCGCCGCCTCAAGCCAGGTAGCGTGAGCAGTTGGGACGACATGGAGACAAAATTCCTCGCTAACTTCTTCGACGACGATACCGAGATATCCATCGGAACGTTGCTCGACGAGAAACAAAAGGACGGGGAACCGGTCGAAACCTTCGTCAAGAGGTTCCGGAATAAAGTAATAAACTGTCGGGACCCGATCACTGAGGAGTTCATTCTCCAGACTTGCCACAACAACCTTGCATTGAACGTGTTGGAAGCAATAGGGACAGCACCATCCAATAATTGGAAAGACTTGAAGGTCCGAGGGGAACAAGCTGAACGCTTCCTCCGAAGGAAGAAGGCCGAGAGGGGTCAATCGACGACGAATCCTCCGAACTCGAACTTCGCCTCCCGTGGTGAGGGCAAGACACCCGCAACGACTGTCGATGCTAATCAAACATCACAACAGCAGTCCCGAAGGTAGCAAAAGACTTCGGATCAGAGGCCTCAAAAAGAGTGCTCCTTCAAGGACGAAGATGTTCCAGCCATCTTCAAATCTCTCCTTGACAATAACAAGATCAAGCTCCCACCGATCACGAATCAGGAGGAAGCTGACGATACTGCCGATCCGAAGTACTGCGCGTACCATAGAAGGATCCTTCATCCAACCAAGGCGTGCTTTACTCTCAAGAATAGCATCCAGACCTTGGTGGAAGCCGGCGTTATATCGCTCAATTAAGTCAAATGTAAAACTCCGACCGGTATAAGAGTATAAACTGCTTCCTGAAACTCCAAAGAGTATACGAGTATAAACTGTTTCTCAATCCTCCGACCGGTATAAGAGGTTAAACTGCTCCCTGATACTCCAATAGGTATATGAGTCTAAACTATTTCCTTTCTTCCACGGGAAGTTCCTGGAGAGTGACACGCGTGGTGTTCTTAAGGATAACCCGATCGTGCATCTAATTCAATGATACACCCAGTTTTGTAAAGAAAGCTGGGGGTGGATAATTCCGGTAACGGGAAGTTCCCGGAAGAATGTTAAATGTAATATTCTTAGGGATAACCCGGTCATATAACTGATTGTAATGTCAAACCCAGCGTTGCAAAGAAAGCTGAGGGTGGATAACTAATGTATCGGGAAGTTCCTCGAAGAATATTACACTTAATATTCTAGAGGATAACCCAAATTCATTTTCCAAAACCCCTCACTGGTCAATTCCAATCGACAGTGAGTCCACCAAGAATGTTCTTCTGGCCCTCTTGATTCCTTCCATGAACAAGAGGTCCACTTTCAGTCCGGAGTCCCCTTTCGATAAACGAAAGAACTCCCTTTCTTTTCTCTTTGGTTCAACCTTCTCATGGTTATAACCGAAGTAGAAATTTTACTTCGATAAACGAAGAATTCTTCTTTCGATCAGATAACTCATCCTATGAAAGGTAAAGTTTATCTAGATCTTCCGGATTCTCGAAGTGGAGATCCCACTTCTAGTTTCTTTCTTGCACTGGAAATAGAATATAAAATTCTTCCTTTCCAGAATCAAGGAATAGAATATAAAATTCTTCCTTCCTTGTTCGGGGAATAGAATATAAAATTCTTCCTTTCCCACACCACTTCTTTTCCAAAATTTGTCAATATTAGGATTCATCCTAGGAATTTTATCCCGAATCCTAAGCAGGGATAAGTCCGCGCCTAACACGCGCTGCTGGTTTAGTATTTTTCCGATTGAAAAAGACATCAGAGTTCGATTCTAGGAATTTTATCCCGAATCCTAAGCAGGGATAAGTCTGCGCCTAACACGCGCTGCCGGTTTAGTCTTTTTCCGATTGAAAAAGACACCAGAGTTCGATTCTGGGGTATTTTATCCTGAAACCTAAGCAAGGATAAGTCTGCGCCTAACACGCGCCGCCGGTTAGTTCTTAACCGTTTAAAAAGAACACTCGTCCACATATTCAACATTGTGGCAGGTTGTTATTAATAACACCAAAATCCATGTCTTACACGCATGGGGAATTTCATCCTGAACCCTAAGAAAGGATAAGTCGACGCCTAACACGCGTCGCCGGTTTAGTCTTCTTCCGATTGAAAAAGATACCAGAGTTCGATTCTGGGGACCTTTATCCCGAAGCCTAAGTAGGGATAAGCCAACGTCTAATACATGTTGCTGGGTAGCCTATTCCCATAATAATGGCAAAGTCTACATATTCGAAGTTGTAGCACAAAGTCTAAGGGAGTTCATTCCTTTAGCACAACGTCACATGCGGAACGGACTAAAACAATCCGCACGTAAGCCCGACTCAAACGGTAGTCGGTAAGAGCATCTCAAACCCGTTGAAGGCTGGGGGTTAGCCAAAAACCCTAAAGTCAACGCCTAACACGCGTCGCCGGGTAACCTATTCCCGTAACAAATGGTAAAGTCTATGTATTCAATGTTTGTTGGAAATTTGCAGTAAAAAGACAATGAAAGAAAATTTGACTTGTATTCTCTCAAAATCGATTACAATTTGGATTCCGATTACAAAAGAGAAGAGAATGGATTTGATTCTCCCCTTTGTTTAATTCTGGGTTCTTCACGGTGGCGATGGAGTGCCTCCTTCGATTGATCGCGTCGAACTTGCTCTCCGTTGATGATCCGAACGTCTTGATTCACTGGAACGTGGTCTTCTCCTCACGATTTGACGCTGTGGAGAACTTGCGTGGCAAGTCTTAAAACTCTGACCGAGTTTAGAAGAACTTACAGGGCAAGTTTGAAACTCTGACCGAGTTTAGAAGAACTTGCAAAGTAAGTTTTAAAACTCTGGACGAGTTGATAACTCAGATCGAGTTTGAAACTCTATGAAAGAGTTGATTTAAACCGAAAATTCGATTAATAAGCCAAAGCCGAATAATCTCAAAGGCTTCAATAAAAGCCTTCCAAAATGATTCAAGAGCTCCTTCAAGTCGCTGATCTCCAAAGCTCCTTGTTGCTGCAGAAAGTGGCAAGATGCCCGATCAAGGATCCCCCAAAAGTCCGCCCAAAAAAAGAGGATCTGAACTCAGTTGAGTTTTGAGGTATTTATAGGGGATTAAGGGTGTAACCGCCCCCTTAAATATCTCCTTAATGAGGGTTTAATGGGGTGTAACTGCCCCTCATAAATCTCTCCATGATAGGGTAGTGATCCCCTAAAATCTTGGGGAGAAAACGGTTCTGGAACCGTTCAAATGTGCTTGAACGAGTCAAAACGCTGAAAACAGCGTTCTGGGCCCGAACTGTGCGTTTCTGGACCTGAAAACGCACAGCTGAGGCTGAAAACGCACAGCTGAGGCTGAAAACGCACAGCTGAGGCTGAAAACGCACAGCTGAGGCTGAAAACGCACAGTTGGTGCTGTTTTAGAGATTAACTCTGCGTTTTAGACTGAAAACGCAGAGTTGGACCTGTTTAAAGGCTGGAAACGCACAGTTGGTGCTGTTTTAGAGATTAACTCTGCGTTTTAGGCTGAAAACGCAGAGTTGGGCCGCAGCTATGCGTTTTGATGTTATATTACAAGGGTAAACTCCGCGTTTTGATGCTATAACGCTGGTTCGACCTATGCGTTTTGACTCTGTAATGTAGAGGCGAACCCTAGGCGAGCTTGGCGAGCTTCAGGCTAAGTCCAATGTTCTGATGAAGCCCAGTCTTGCAGACGGACTTTAGAACATAACTTGCTACGAAGAACAGGTCATAACTTTCAAACCGTACGTCGGAATTGGACGAATTATATATGAAAATCGGCAATCTCGACGAGACGGAGCCGACCAAACAGACCCCATTGGGTTCGGTTTGCTCTGTCAATTTTGCCAAATTCCTTACGGTTTGAGAGATATCTGCATTTTTAGTATGAAGAGACCGTTGATTTGTAGTCTCTTTTGCTAGGGCGCCGTAAAGATCGTCATCTTGTAACCTTCGTCTTGGCTCCTTGAAAATATGAGAGTCGTCAGATTGTAACTCCCGATGTTGATTGTGAAAGCTGTTGAATTGGGGCTTTCATTAGTTGTTGTGAAGGTCGTCAAGTTGTGGCCTTCTGGAAGTCGTCAGATTGTAACTTCCATCATCGGTGTTTGACGGGGGATCAACTATCTGTTGTGATTTTTAGACAGCCTACAGAACCCCCTCCAAAGTTTTCGAAAGTTCGCGGTTGACTGGGACGAATTTTCGGAATACTTTGGATCTCAACTCTGATCTTGGAGCTGTTGATTCCTTGTCACAAAGGAGTTGTTCTCTGCACTCGCTTTGAAGGCAGCTTGGTTGAAGGGATTTACCACGCAGGACCTTTGTGAAGGTATGCGCTATAATCCTATTTCTGGAATGTGGGGGTGGACCCTGCATTTTGAACTTGAGACGCGGGTCTGACCTCAACGTTTTGACTTAAGCTATGGAAGTGGCTTCCGTGCATTTTTGACTGAGTCTTAAAGACTTGTCTTTGGCTCATCTGCTTTAAGTCTCGGCTCACACCAATTAAGCCGGGCCTGTAAACATGTATAGGATTTTTGGCAAACCCTCAGCCATCAACGGATTTGGTAAGCCTTTACCGACTACCGTTTGAGTCGGGCTAGCATGCAGATTGTTTAGACCCGTTCTGCATGTAACGTTGTGCTAAAAGAGTTAACTCTTTTAGTGCTACGATATTGAATACGTAGACTTTGTCTTTCTCAAGGGAATAGACTACCCGGCAACGCGTGTTAGGCACTGACTTAGGATTTTTGGCAAATCCTCAGCCTTCAACGGATTTGGCGTGCCTTTACCGATTACCGTTTGAATCGGGCTTGCATGTGAATTATCTAAGTCCGTTCCACATGTAACGTTATGCTAAGAGAATGAACTCTCTTAGACTTGATGCTATGATTTTGAATACATAGACTTTGTCATTTTCACGGAAAAAGACTAACCGGCGACGTGTGTTAGACGTTGACTTATCCCTACTTAGGATTCGGGATAAAATTCCCCATGCGTGTAAGACATGGATTTTGGCGTTATTAATAACGACCCGCTACGATATTGAATACGTAGGCTATTGTCCTTTTTACGGTGAAAGACTAACCGGCAACGTGTGTTAGACGTTGACTTATCCCTACTTAGGATTCAGGATAAAATTCCCCATGCGTGTAAGACATGGATTTTGGCGTTATTAATAACGACCCGCTACGATGTTGAATACGTAGACTTTTGTCCTTTTTACGGTGAAAGACTAACCGGCAACGTGTGTTAGACGTCGACTTATCCCTACTTAGGATTCAGGATAAAATTCCCCATACGTGTAAGACATGGATTTTGGTGTTATTCGAAACACTGAAAGGAAATTGAAAACGCCAGAAGTATAATGTTAACTTGGCATCTTTAATCCGCTGGGGGTTTTATAATGAAAACCTGTTATTCTTCTTGAAAAAGGATTAACAAGTTCATTGGGGGGTTTGACTGTTAGAGGTGTGATGTTAATCTAACACTATTTTATGGACCTATCGCTCTATTGAAGAGAGTCGATAAGTTGATTTGGTCGTCAGAGGTGTGGTGTTAACTTGACGGGTTTATGGACCTATCACTCTATTGAAGAGAGTCGATAAGTGGATTGGGTCGTCAGAGGTGTATTGTTAACTTGACGGGAATATGTTGCGATTGGAGCAACTTTGTGGACTTATCATCCTATTGATGAGGATTGACAAGTGGATTGTCAGAGGTGTAACGTTAACGTGACAGAAGGACGTTGCGATCGGAGCAACTTTGTGGACTTATCATCCTATTGACGAGGATTGACAAGTGGATTGTCAGAGGTGTAATGTTAACGTGACAGAAGGACGTTGCGATCGGAGCAACTTTGTGGACTTATCATCCTATTGACGAGGATTGACAAGTGGATTGTCAGAGGTGTAATGTTAACGTGACAGAAGGACGTTGCGATCGGAGCAACTTTGTGGACTTATCATCCTATTGACGAGGATTGACAAGTGGATTGTCAGAGGTGTAATGTTAACGTGACAAATTGTGAGTGATGCGAGTTGCTTGCATACTCAGTGAAGGTGATGATCGTCAGAAGTGTAATGTTAACTTGATGATATGAAAGATTCGTTACTCTTAATCTAATGGATTCCAAGTAACCAGCCCCCAGTCTTGATTAAGATTTAGCAGGGGAAGAAAAAGAGGTAGATAAGGCACACCGCCTAGTGAGGCACTATCCATGAAGTCGGAGTAGAGGCACATCACCTGTTAGGCCATTATCTGATGAATTTGACTATCAGAGGTAACTGTTAACGTGATAGTTTTATGGATCTGCCATCCTGTTGAAGAGGATTGGCAAGATGATGGACTATCAGAGGTGTATTGTTAACTTGATAGTTTTAGTGGACCTGCCATCCTTTTGAAGTGGATTGACAAGTTGATGGACGTGATAGTTCTGGTAGATTTTATGGTTGACAGAGGTATTCTATTAAACATAACAACTCAGAAATTTTATTACTCATAATCCAATGAGCTACCAATAAACCAACCCACAGTCTTGAACAAGTGCAAGGGGGAAAAGAGTTTGACTATCAGAGGTAACTGTTAACATGATAGTTATTGGATCCGCCATACTATTGGAAAGGATTGACTTCAGCGGCCGTAGTATCTTCCGGTTCTGACTGGGAAGAGTGAGCTTGGTTCGATTGTTCAGGAGAAGATTGGGCTTGGTCCGATTGCTCGTGCTGATCCTGCCTACTTTGTTCTTCAGCTTTGATCCTGGCGATAATCTTTTGAGCCTGTTCGCCTTGAGAAATTAGTTGTCTCCAGGAACGGCATTCTGCAACTCCTATTCTAGCTAGGATGTTGGTCTGCAGGTTGTGTCGACAGGTCTCCACTAAGGTAGACTGTGTCATACCTGTCGGGCATCGAAGAGCCATGTTTCGAAACCTTTTGACGAAGGCTTTGACGGACTCCCTCTTCTTCTGCTTAGTGGCGAGAAGGGTCTGGATGGAGACTTCTGTATCCTCTTCAAAGAATCTTGACAGGAAGAGTCTCTCAAGATCTGCCCACTTTCGGATACATCCGGCAGGCAGTTTCCTGAACCATTCAAAGGCAATTCCCTTGAGGGTGCCAATAAACAATCGAGCCAGTATGGCGTCGTTTGATATCATATTTCCAGTCTGTGACTTGAAATGATAGATATGTTGGTTCGGTGATCCCGTACCGTCAAAAGTTTGTAGCGTCGGGACCTCGAATTTTGGAGGATAAGGTGCTGCATCCCATTCGGCAGGGTAGGGTCTGACAACACCCTCATCTTGGAGCTCGCTTCTGTTGGCAATGGCGTTGAGGCGGGTTTCCAATTCTTCCATTTTGGTAGATTGGAGATTTTGCTCGTTCTCCGTCTCTCTTCCTTCATCAGAGGAAGATTCCAGGTTGTGGGCTTCTTGGTCAGAAGTCGTGTCATCAACCACTTTTCCCTTCCCTTTGCTTGTGTGAGGTCGGGATGAAGACGCTTTTCCTCTCCGGGAAGATTGTTGCCTAGGTGGTGAATCTGTCTTCTGAGATTTGGCTTTGTCTGCGACGATTTGAGTCAACAAGGCCATGAGTTCATCGAGGGTCTTTTGCTATGATTTGAGCATGGCCTCTTGCTCATCAACCCTCTTTGAAAGATCTTCAGAATGTTCTGTCATGTGGGCGAAGCTCTCATGCCCAACAAAAGAGCTTGATGATTGGGACTCCGCAATAGCTGAGTGTTCGTCATCGGAATTAGTTCCTCTGGCTAAACTCCGATAGTTGATAGGAGGGATGACTCCTGTTCGAGTCCGAGTGCGTTGGTAGATTCCTTCACACTCGTTAGCGATCTTTCTGACGTTTGGAGAATGATCTACCTCTGACTCGTCAGAACTAGGGGTTGATGATCTCCCTATGCCAACCATGTTAGAAGTGACTCCAAGGTATTCATCCTCTAAAGTCTTCTTCCTGTGAGAATGTCGTCGATTATTGAAGAAAACGACGTTCGTCGGTCGGTTGAACATTGAAAGCAATTCCCGCAAGTCAGAGACTTGGGATGAACCTCTCACAAAGCGTGAGGGTAGAGATGGAACCCCCTGTTCATTAAAGGATGGGGCTGGTTCTTGGCAAACATGAATTTTAAATTCATGTTGATCATTTTGAACACGACGAATCACATCGCGTTCCAAAGAAGGAACACGAGGGTCGTGTTCAACTTGATTAACGCAAGACAAAAGTCTGCGTTTTGCTAGTGAAACGCAGTCCTGCGATCTGCGTTTGGATTCCAAAACGCACTCCTGATAGTTGCGTTCAATTTGTGAAACGCACTCCTGAAAGTTGCGTTTTGGTTCAGGGACGCACTCATGAGAGTTGCGTTCAGCCTGATCAACACAATTTTGATGTCTACGTTTAAATGTTGGAACGCACTCCTGAGAGTTGCGTTTTGGTTCTGAAACGCACTCCTGAGAGTTGCGTTTAGTTTGTGAAACGCGACCCCGAAGGCTGCGTTTTGATTCTGGGATGCACTCATGAGAGTTGCGTTTAGCCAGATTAACGCAGTTTTGAAGTCTGCGTTTTGATATTGGAACGCGTCTCTGAAGGCTGCGTTTTATCTGGGAGACGCACACCTGAGGGCTGCGTTTAGCTTGGCTTATGCAGAGCTCGTGTTGAGGCTCACAAACGCGGAGTTCGCGTTGATTGGAGGGTCGGCTTTTTGGGAATTGTGCCGAAGCTAAGTCTTCTCCTTTAGAGAGGGGACTGTATAAACAGTGCAACCCCCAGGGGAGATAGTCTTTAGATGAGTCGGCTACAACTGAAGCTTTAGTTTCCTTAGAAACTTTATGGATCTTGCGCATAGCCTTGGGGCTAAGGGATCCAGAGGAGAGGGCCTCCTCAAACTTGGCTTGATCGAACTGGATGATCAGAGTTTCAACGGTCGTTCCAATGAGCATGACGTCGGATTGCGCCACCACCTCTTCGTCAGAGAAGCTAGTCCCCAGCAGAGTCGCCATCTTTTGTTTGTTGGAAATTT
>BQKN01000351.1:182129-199374 GCA_022839385.1 Asparagus kiusianus | reverse complement strand
TATGTTGATTATTTGGTTTGCTTTCCACCCCTAACCAAGGGTGTGATAATGGAAACCTACCATTCTCATCTAGTATTTAAGCTCTCCTTGCTGCAAAAATATTTTTCATATTACACTAAATATATTTTTCATATTACACTAAATATATATAAGAAGATCAGTATCCTTTCAGTCCATCAGAGATCTAAAATTATGCATTTAGTTTTAAGCAGTGGAGACTGTCTACGTATAGGCAATCTCAGTAATTCTAGTGCGGTTAACAGAAGAGAAGATTAGATTTAAAGGAAAGATGTCTGGATTATATATTGCTTTAGAAGTATCTTCTTCTTGACAATACTCGACACAAGTAGAATATTTTCATGTCATCAATGTTGTACGCAACAGAAATTTCGGCAGAGTTTCTGGTGCACAATAAGAAAAATATCGCAATAAGAATTCCCGTCTCACTAAGGAAACAAGAATCTGAAGCGAATATCTCAACAAAGTGAGATATCGGCTCTTCCTCTCATTAGTTCTAGGACTGACTTGTTGAGGGATCCTAATAAACTATTACAATGGCCACAAACACAAACAAACCAATTTTACGTAGTTCGGCAAATTGTCTACGTCCACGGGGCAAGGAGGGAGGAGATCTACTAATAGAGGGAAAGAGAATACAAATAGGTTTACAACCTCTCAATATCTCACAAATAAACCCTTAATCTAATTTCTCAATTCCTCTCTCAACCCGACACAAGAAACTGCACAAACTCTCTCAAAAAGCAGCATTTTTTTTCTTCTCCAACCACAGCTGATTTCCGCCTCTACAATTTTCTTTGCCGCTGTTATTTTTTTGGCCCCTGCTTACACACCCAAAAAAACCCTAGAACCTAGGTATGTACTTATAGCCTACAAGCTATCGGGTGGGCCGCACACTCTTCACGCAACTCTCAGCCTCCCATGTGGTTTTGTAAACCGCTACTGATGTGACCCTCACGAGACCTTCATGAACCTTCATACGGTTTCCCTGCTCTTCACATGAATTCATTCACGTGGGTTCACAATTCTCTACCTCGGCGAAGTTTTCTCAAAACTGAGCCGACACCAACCAAACCAAATGCCTTACTTTTTGCGTCAAGTACGAAGTGAAACGATTCACGACAACGGACTCAATCCACAACAAGTCGAGACCCAAACAAGAATGCAAACACTCTCCAAATGTCGGTATCAACTCACCAAATCGGCTGCATCATAAAGACTGCCTACGTATCCTCTTGCCCAAGGAATCAAGCCTTACGTAGTTCACCTAAATGGCCGCGAACGACCTCAATCCAATAGAAGAGTTCGTAATCCTTTTCCAATATCATCAACTCTGCGGCTGATAGCACCTCCAATGGCCTCAAACACCTCCACCTGAGGTGAACCAATGGTCGTATCCCAGCTACATCCACCAGCTGCACTCAGATCTATCAACTCATCATCCGCATCCGAATCCAAATGAATCTCACGTTGTGTCACCTCAGCTGGAATCCCAATCAATGAAGAATGATCTAGAGTAATTTTTACCTAATGTGGAGTAGCATCACTCTCCACCCGCTGCGATACATCTAAGGTATGTCCAAAACTCTCCACCTGCTGAGAGTCAATTGGTTTCCTCATCGAAGCCTCAATCAAAGTGACACTACCAGACCTATCTTCCAATGGAGTTTTACCTCCAATCACAGCAGTTGACAACTCTTTAATAGGATGACCCAAATATATCAAAGCCTCAGTCCAGAAACTCTTCTGCAGACCATTGCTTGACAACAAACACCGATCCTCCTCCAGCAAGGCACAATTCTCCGAATTTGTCACCCTATCTAGTTGTCCCAAGATTTTCTTTTCAACGAAGTGTCTTGAAATGCCGTGAGCTCGGCTCCAATACAGAAATAGGTCCATCTTGTACCTCCTACCAAAATCAGAATGAAGTACATTCACCTTTTCTGTCCATCTTACACTTCTTCAAACTGTTAGAGACTACTAGGACTTTATCCATAGGGGATTTGGTTGTAACCCAAACACGCCTAGGACAACCACCAACAAAGAAAACCAAATTTCTATTACCTCCCAATGATGTCCCCTTGGAAGGCCCCCAAACATCCACGTAAACTCCTCCAGAACAACCCTTAGCACGGTGAATAGAGGTGCCAAACTTCACCTTGATCTTCTTGCTCACATCAACATGTTCACTAGACTTCAAATTGCAGGTCTTCGCACCCTCTTTCAATCTATGCGAGGAATCAATACTGGAATGGTCAAGCCCCAAATATCGCAGTCTAGTCAAATTAATAGAAGTCGATAGTTCTTCACCTGCCAATATACCTCTAGTCAAGTAATACAGGTTATTTCTCCTGACGCTCTTCATCACAATCCGAGAGTTTTCCACAATCTTGAGAACCATGTCCTCAATTCGAACATTCAGACCCTCTCCAACCAAAGCTCCAATCGAGATCAAGTTATTTCTCAAAGAAGGAACATATCTCACATCATTTAACTCCCTAACAGTCCCGTCAAACATCTTGATATGAATTCTTCCTATCCCAAGGATCTGACATGCACGGTTATCAGCCATATACACCACACCACTATCCAGTTTCTCAAAACTAGAGAACCATTTCCTTCTAGGACACACATGATAGGTCGCACCACTATCCAACATCCACTCAGATTCCTCCGAATAGCTACATGTAGGACTGATAGAAAGCGAATAAATAGAAGAGTTAGAATTATTACCATCCGATATAACGATGTTTGCTTCTGATGATGGTTGTTTCCCTTTTCCCTTCTGCTTATTCTTCATCTATTCGTCGAGCTTTGGGCAGTCTTTCTTCCAATGATCAATCTCCTTGCACCAAGCACACTAATCTTTTCCAATTGTAGGATGTCCTACTCTAGACTGTGACTTTCAATTCCTTCAATTTGGACCCTTCCCTCTTGCGGCCAACGCCTCTGCTACCGACTCAGTCGAAGTCTCCTTATCCTTCTTCCGAAGCTAATAATTCACCAGTACAGTAGTGACCTCACTATACGAAAGAGATGTCTTCCCATTAATCAGAGTAAGGACGAATATCTCATATTCCTCGTCGGGCAAGGAACTCAACAATAGCAACGCCTTGTCCTCATCTTCAATCATGACATCCACATTCGTCAAATCCGTAAGAAGCTTTGTGTAGGTGTTCATGTGATCTCTAATTAAGGTTCCCTTCTTCAACTGGAAACGATAAAGTCTCCTCTTCAAATGCAAGCGGTTCTCAACACTCTTTGTCAGATACTTGCTTTAGAGAATCTCCCAAATCTTCATTGCAGAAGTCTCATTCATCACATCATATTTTAGATCTTGAGTCAAACAAGACCTAATCACACCACACGCCGTTTAATTCATCTTCTTCCAAACCTTCTCTTCAATTTCATCTGTCTTGCCATCTAACTCCAAGGTATCCTCCAAATTCTGCGCGTTCAGTGCATCCAAAACCTCGCATCTCCATAATCCAAAGTTGTTTGTGCCATTAAACTTCTCCACATCTATCTTCATAGAGTGGATATTCAGACTTTGAATGGTCTTCACGCCAGAAGCATCACCCTCGACATCCGAAGCACCTTCTTTTCCCGACATCTTTCTCAACGCACCAACGAACGAAGAATAGATCCAAATCTATAAAGATAGAATCTTTTACCAAAAGATCTTACCTTTATCACCAAACAAAGCCCTAGACGAGCTTTCAAATCGATCTACACCTCCAAATAGCCCAAGCGTAACCCGAGCTCTGATATCACTTCTTGTGCGCAGCGGAAATTTCGACAGAGTTTCTGGTGCACAATAAGAGAAAGATCGCAATAAGAATTCTCGTCTCACAAAGGAAACAAGAATTTGAAGCGAATATCTCAACAAAGTGAGATATTGGCTCTTCCTCTCATCAGTTCTAGGACTGACTTGTTGAGGGGCCCTAATAAACTATTACAATGGCCACAAACATAAACAAACCAATTTTGCGTGGTTCGGCAAATTGCCTACGTCCACGGGGCAAGGAGGGGGTAGATCTACTAATAGAGGAAAAGAGAATACAAATAGGTTTACAACCTCTCAATATCTCATAAATAAACCCTCAATCTAATTTCTCAATTCCTCTCTCAACCCGACACAAGAAACTGCACAAACTCTCTCAAAAAGCCGCCTTTTTTTTTCTTCTCCAACCACAGCTGATTTCCGCCTCTGCAATTTTCTTTGCCGCTGTTATTTTTTTGGCCCCTGCTTACACACCCAAAAAAACCCTAGAACCTAGGTACGTACTTATAGCCTACAAGCTATCGGGTGGGCCGCACACTCTTCACGCAACTCTCAGCCTCCCACGCGATTTTGTAAACCGCTGCTGATGTGACTCCCACGAGACCTTCATGAACCTTCATGCGGTTTCCCTGCTCTTCACATGAATTCGTTCACGTGGGTTCACAATCAAGAGTCAGATGCTTAGTTATAGATCCATGTGAAGTTTGCCATGAGAAACTGGCGTTCAATTCTGGAAACACCAGCGATGTTTCAATGGAAATCGAAGGGAAGGAGACAGAAGAAAACCTATTTATGAGGAGGGAGCAACAGCATGAAGCAAACCTAGAAAGCAACTTGCCTCTCTCTTGGTAGCTACCTTTGTTTAATAACTAAATCCATGTATCGGATTAGATGATGAAATGTGGATCCTGTTATCAAGCCAGAGATGTAACTATACAAACTTGTGCAATTTTCTTGAGCACTCAATAGAGATCTTATCTTTTAATATATTGAATATCAAGTAGCCGATTTCTCTTTGTCGACAAATAGCACATTCTTCCTATTTATAGGCAATCCGATGGCGCCAATTATGCAATACAAGAAATTACAATGTATAAAAGACAGGACATACTATTAAAACAACAGGCGCACACACCTCTTAAAATTTCGGATCAACGATAATGATCCCTGTGTTTTTTTTTTTTTATGTAGAGACCTGGTTATCTCTAGCAGGTTCAATGATTTTTGAGATCGATGAATCTTAGGGGAAGTCATCACAGTGTAGTGTACGGTGAGAGTGATCGTTTTAGTGACTTCTTTGTGATCAGAAAAAGTCTTCGAGGGAACATACGTGATAGGAGATTTTTTGAGGAATTGTATGTTACTGTAATCTACTCTCTGAAAATGGGGGAAAGGCAATGAACTGAATTATCAAACTTGAGCTACGACCTATAGTTCTTGGGCTTTACATAAGAGTGTTTTTTTTTCCCTCCTCTCGTTCATGTTCTCGCCTATGTTTCTCACAACTTAGGGATGCTCAAGTCCTCGTCATTTTCCTTATAGAAGATGCCGGCAAATTAAGTTCATTCATAATGGAATCGCATCAATAGTTCTATAAGGTTTAAGATGAATCAAATAGCCAGGAATTGCGACATTTGTGGCGGTTAAAGACAAGATGAATACAATATGAAGGGTAAACTTTTCAAATTTACGGTGAAAAGTGTTGCCCGCCTTGCGGAAGCGTGCTCGCACACCAAACGAGTCGATAAGACACGAGAGAAGAAAACCAAATCAAATCACGAGTGCAATCCACCAAATATGATACAAATCAAACCAAACACAGAGGTTTACGTGGTTCGAAATTGCCTATGTTCACGGGGAGAGGATGGGGAGATTTCACTATGTGAAGGAGAAATACAACGGGTTACAACTCACAAAATCACTCAAATATAACCCTAACCAAAGATCTCAACTCCCTCACAATATCTCCCTCTCAAAGTGCTTAAAAGTATCTCCTTTCTCTGCTTCAAACGCTCTCTCAAATCTCTAGAAACATGTGTTTCAATTTATATCAAAACTCAATCCAAAACAGGCAAGAAACAAAATTCGGCCCATATCTGCTTTCCGGTCGACCGCACACATGCGACCGGTCGACCGGCCAGAGGGCTGAAAATAGCCCTATAACGTGCACCTTTTCGGTGGATCGGGCATACCCGTTCGGTCGACCAGGCATACCCGTTCGGTCGACTGACCATACTACTTCAGTCGACCGGCCAGAGACAGGTTTCAAATCCTGTAATTCCACAGTTTGTCGGTCGACCGGGCCTATGCCGTTGGTCGACCAACTCGTAGTCAATCCTGTGCACTTCAAATTTCCTGTTCTTCTTCGTCATTTCTTCAATTCTCCACCTCAGCGAAGTTTTTCCAAAACTGAGCCGACACCAAACATGAGCACCACTGCGTCGTCTCACCAAATTCGGTTGCACCAATGTGGTTGCCTACGTACCCTCTCTCCCAAGAGATTAAGCCGCCCGTAGTTCATCCAAATGGTCGCGAACAACCTCAACAATCACGAATTTGAACAAGTTTCTACATTGATCTAACTTGTTGCTCGAAACCACATTTGTGAGCATATCTGCCAGATTATCTTTCGTGTGGACTTTCACAATCTCCACATCCCTATCTTCAAGAACATCTCGAACGAAGTGATAACGAATGCCAATGTGCTTCATCCTCGCATGAAAAATCTGATTCTTTACCAAATAGATAGCACTCATGCTATCATAATGAATAGTGATGGATCGCTGCGAAACACCAAGATCCTCCAAAAGTCCTTAAAGCCAAATAGCTTGCTTAACAGCCTCCGTAATTGTCATATGCTCTGCCTCCATCGTAGACAAAGCCATTGTAGACTGCAAGGTGCATCTCCAACACACCGACACACGTGTCAAAGTGAACACATATCCCGTAGTAGACCGACATTTATCCAAATCTCCAGCATAATCCGAATCTACATATCCAATACATAGCTACCCACCGCTAGCGTCCTGCTCAAAAACCAAACCAATATTGAGAGTACCTCGAATGTACCTTGTTTTGTGGGAAAATTGAAGAAGAAAATAGAGAATTGAATTTTTATTATTCTCTCTGACAAACTCAAAAAAATAATTAATTATAATTATCTCAATACAATCTCTCTCTAACTAACTTAGAAAAAAAAATTATAATCTTCTTATATCAGAATCCCGATTTACAAAAGAGAAGAAGATCGACGAAGATCCTCCCCTTTGTTTAAAACTGGATTCTTCACGGTAGCAATAAGATACCTCCCTCGACGTTAGTGTCGAATTTGCTTCTTGTTAACAATCCGACGTTTCACCTTGCTGGATTACAGTTGATAAAATTTACGTGGCAAGTTTAAAAATAACTCTTAATGAGTTTAAGAACTCCGTGCGAGTTGACACTCTGTAACAGAGTTAATTTGAACCGAAATTTAGTTAATAAGCCAAGTGCCAAGACTCCAAGGAGTTCTGTTGCCGAAGAATGCTTCCAGATCGGATGATTGAAGAATCCCTTTGCTAATCTCTAGATCCAAAAATGCTTAAAAGATCTAAAAAAGATCCGAACTAAGCTGATCTTTCAGCTATTTATAAGCGATTAGGGGGTGTAATCGCCCCTAAAATCACTCCTTTATGGGGCTTATGGCATGTAACTGCCCCTTAAATCACTCCTGAATGGAGTTGTGATCCTCTCAAATCGTGGAAAACGGTTTTGAAACTGTTCAACTCGTGTTTGAACGAGTAAAATGCAAGAATTGCATTCTGGCATAAATTTTGCGTTCAAACGTAGCATTTGGAAGCTCGAACGCAATGTCTGGAAGCTGCATTTGTAACGTTTTGGAAGCTGCGTTGGCAGCTTGGAAGCTGCGTTTGGCAGCGCTTGGAAGCTGCGTTGGCAGCTTGGAAGCTGCGTTTGGTATCTTGGAAGCTGCGTTTGGTAGCGCTTGGAAGCTACGTTGGTAGCTGAATCTGAGCTACATCTGTAGTGTTCGGAGGCTGAATGTGAGCTACATTTGCGGCCAAGTTTGAGCTGTGTTTGCATTGCTTTGACTTTGGAACGAGGCCACTTACGTTTTGATTTGAAGAGACCGTCAATTTGTAGTCTCTTTTGCTAAAGCGTTGCAAAGATCGTCATCTTGTAACCGTCATCTTGGCTCCTTAAAATTATGAGAGTCATTAGATTGTAACTCTCGATGTTGATTGTGAAGGCTGTTGAATTAGAGCTTTTATCGGTCGTTGTAAAGGTTGTCAGATTGTAACATTCATCGATCTACGTGAAACTTTTTAATTTGTAGCCTGTTGGAAGCCGTTAAATTATAACTTTCATCCTTGGTGTTTGATGGGGATCATCTATCTGCAATAATTTTTAGATAGTCTACATACCTCAAAATCCATCTCACGACATCCTAATAACCCGGACCTGAGTCGTACATGTATCTAGAAACCATGCTCACTACCTGTGACAAATCAGTCTCGTACAAACCATTGCATACATCGAACTCCTAACTGCACTCACATATGGAGTCTTCAACATCAATTCTTGATTTTCAACTGCCTTCGGTGAAAGGTCAGCTGAAAACTTCAAATGGGCTCTCAATGGTACACTAACTGGCTTCGTTATGTTCACATTGAACCGCTGTAGAACCTTTTTTAAATAAGCCACATGTGTCAAACAAATTCTGCCATTGTCTCTGTCTCTGCCAATCTCCATTCCCAAAATGTGCTTCGCTTCACCCAAATACTTCATCTCGAACTCGCTCGAAAGCTGAATCTTCAATCTATCTATCGCGAATCTGAAAGTATAATAAGCAACTAACATGTCATCGACATAAAGCAATAAATAAATATACATACCTCCATTCAACTTGCAATAGTACACGTAAGGATCAAACTGGCTCCTAATGTACGAATGACCGATCATGAACCCATCGAATCGCTTATACCACTGTCGAGGAGATTGCTTCAAACTGTATAGTGATTTCTTCAATCTCAAACCAAATTATCCTTCCCTGTAGCTCGGAATCCCAATGGCTGAGTTATATAGATTTCTTCATTAAGATCACCATGAAGAAATATTGTTTTTACATCCAACTGATCTAACTCTAAACCATATTGTGCCACCAAAGCTAGCAAAATCCAAATCGAAGAATGCATCACCAACGGAGAGAAAACCTCATTATAATTAATACATTCCTCCTGTACATAACCCTTTACAACCAACCTAGCTTTGAATCTCACGAAAGTACCTTCAATGCCCTCCTTCTTTGTATACACCCACTTGCAACCAATTGCCTTCCGTCCTTTTGGAAGCTCGACAAACTCCCATGTGTCGTTCCTGTGAAGAGATTCCATCTCCTCCTGCATAGCCACCTGCTACAGATCAGCCTCTGAATTCTGCTCGGCCTCTCTGAATTAGTAGGAACCATCTCATCGACACTCTCTACCGAAAGTGCATACGCAACAACTGTGTCTGTATACCTAGCTGGCATCTGTATGTCTCTCCTCTGTTTCTGAACCACAATAGAATTATGAACCTAAGCCATCAGTCCCTGATTCTTCTCAACTATACTTGTATCCTCCAAAACATCACTGTGCTTGCCTGACGTCATCTCAGTCGGCACTCTAATAGATACGGCCCCATCTGGACAATGTGAAACTATATCAATCTCCACCACCTATGATGACTCCAATATCGGGTTGCTCTCCATCTGATGAGAGCTGGGAAGCTTCCAGATAGAAGCCTCATCGAATGTGACGTCTCTACTCAGCACAATCTTCTTAACAACTGGATCCCAAAGCTTGTATCCCTTGACATCACGCTTGAATCCCACAAATATGGTCTTTCTAGCTCGAGGTTCTAATTTATCTGTTTTAATATGATAAAATGCAGGGCACTCAAATACCTTGAGCTGATTATAGTCGTGTGCTAACTCTCCCGACCACATCTCCATAGGGGTTTTCCCCTCAATCGTAGATGAAGGTAGCATATTAATGAGATAGCTAGCATAAGAAAGTGCATCAGCCCAAAAGATCTTCTTCAATCCACTTTGCGATAATAAACATCAGACCTTCTTCAGCAAAGACCGATTCAATCTTTCTACCATCTCATTCTGCTACGGTGTGTAACTAACTGTGAAGTGTCTCTCTATGCCCTCGTCTTGATATAGCTGTTGAAATAGGTCAGAAGTATACTCACCGCCGCTGTCGGATCACAACGTCTTAATCTTTTTCTCAGTTTGTAGTTCTAATCTTTTTTTTCACCCCACAAATATCTCTAGGACTTCACTCTTCTTCATCATGGTGTACACCCAACAACGCCTAGAATAGTCATCTACAAACGTGATGAACCATTATCGATCACCAAGTGATGTCGTCTTGGTGGTACCCCAAACATCTGTGTGCACGTTGCCCAAGATGCTCCTCGTCCTATAGATAGCTGTCCTAAACTTCACCTTCGTCTTCTTGCCAAGAACACAATGCTCACAGAACTCAACTTTCTCACTCTTGGCTCCCTTTAATAGTCTCTGCTTGCACAAAACTTACAGTGATTTTTTACCTGTGTGCCCCCAACCTATAGTGCCAAAGCCTGCTCACGTCCGCCTCTGAAATAGCTAAAACTATCTGGCCAATCTCGGTGCTTCCCTTTAGATAATGCAAATTCCTATTGCAGACTCCCTTCATCACCATCAAAGATCCTTTATTAACCTTCGCTACAGCGTTCTCAAACGTCACCTTGAATCCCTTCGCCTCCAAAGCTCCAACTAAAATAAGATTCTTCTTCAACTGAGGAACAAATCTCACTTCATTCAATTCATGAACTACTCCCTCGTGCATCTGAATCCTAACGGTATCTATCCCACAAATGCTACAGGATTGATCATTTCCCATAACTACCACATCCCCATCGAGTCTCTCGAACGATGCAAATCAATCTCGCCAAGGAGTCACATGATAAGTAGAACCAGAATCAAGCATCCAAGCAGATGCATCCACATGATTCACCTCTGGAGTAATCAATAGAGAAAAACACGAATCATCAGAATCATCACCTCTCACGACGTTCACCTTATTAGCCTTCGAGCCCTTCTTCTTGCTATTCTCCTTCTCCTTGAGCTTCGGGCAATCTCTCTTCTAATGTCCTTGTTCCTTGCAGAACGCAAACTGGTTCTTCACTAACTAGTGGTGGCCCCTTGACTTTGACCTATTCCTATTACCACCTCTCGGATATGGACTTCTACCTCTCGTCGACAAGGCTTCTTTTAAAGTTCTAGCACGGGAAGTCTCTTTGTACTTTCTTCTCAAATCATAGTTCGTCAATGCGTTAGTCACTTCACATTAGGTGATGGAAGATCTCCCTTTTAACAAAGTGAGCATGAATGTATCATACTCCTCATTGGGTAAGGAGCCCAAAAAATAATTGTCTTGTACTCGTCTGTTATCTTCTCATCCACATTCTCCAAGTCCGACAACAACTTTGTATAGTTGTTCACATGATCTGCTAGTGAAGTGCCCCTGGACATCTAGAATCTAAATAATCTCCGCAACAAGTACAACCGATTCTCAACACTCTTGGTAAGATACTTGTTGTTAAGAATCTTCCACATTTTCATCGCAGACGTCACCCCAATCACATCGTATTTCAGTTCTTGTTTCAAACAAGACCTGATCACCTCACAAGCGCTCATATTCATCTTGTTTCATATCGCCTCATCGTATTTCGGTGGCCTCATTGACCATAATAGTCTCTTCCAAATTTTGAGCATTTAGAGCGTCCTGTACGTCACTCATCCACAAACCAAAATTAATTTTTCTGTTATACTTCATCACACTAATCTTAGTGTTTTAAAATCCAACTTGAACTGTACTCGCCGTCGTCTTGATGCTTTCACCAACTTCTTCTCCCATTGCAAACTGCTCTAAATTATTAAAAAAAAGGTCCAAACTTTGATAAAAATTAAGAAATTACCCAACTGAACCCTAGATAGGATTCCAACACGATCTCCTAACAACACGAGGAAAGCGAGATCTCCAACGGCAACTCCACAACGTTATCTTCATCAAAGCCAAGAACTCTAAGAACCAAGTTTCCACAATGAATCTTCCTCCACCCAATGTCAAAACCCTAGATCTCAAATCTAGAGCTCTGATATCAATTGTTGCACGCCTTGCAGAAGCGTGCTCGCAAACCAAACGAGACGATAAGACACAAGAGAAGAAAACCAAATCAAATCACGAGTGTAATCCACTAAATACGACACAAATCAAACCAAACACAGAGATTTACGTGGTTTGACAATTGCCTACGTCCACGGCAAGAGGATGGGGGAGATTTCACTATATGGAGGATAAATACAATGGGTTACAATTCACAAAATCACTCAAATATAACTCTAACCAAAGATCTCAACTCCCTCATAATATCTCCCTCTCAAAGTGCTCAAAAATCTCTCCTTTCTCTGCTTCAAACGCTCTCTCAAACCCCTAGAAACATGTGTTTCTATTTATATCAAAACTCAATCCAAAACAGACCAGGAAACAAAATTAGGCTCATATCCGCTTTCCGGTCGACCGCACACATGCGACCGGTCGACCGGCCAGAAGGCTGAAAAACGGCCCTGTAATGTGCACCTTTTCAGTCGACCAGACATACTCGTTTGGTCGACCGACCATACCAGTTCGGTCGATCGGCCATACCAGATCGGTCGACGACCAGAGACATGTTTCAAATCATGTAATTCCACAGTCTGTCGGTCGATCGGGCCTATGCCGTCGGTCGACCAACCCGTAGCCAATCCTTTGCACTTCAAATTTCCTGTTCTTCTTCGCTGTTTCTTCAAAAAGTGCTAGTCTCATTGCACGACTGACATATTAACACAGTTCAATAATTTCAAAACTTAGATTACGTCTTAAATTTGTGGCATTAACATTGTTATGCTAACTAAATCAATTTGTAATATGATTGTACAATCTGGATCAAAAAATAATCAGCGCCCACAAACAACTTGTTGACTAAATCCTACAATGTGGGAAAGAGCAAGACCATTGACAATGCTTGAACACGGAATCTAGTACCACTCTATCCATAGCTTTAGACCCTCGTCTTCTGAGCAATGATAGAGCAAACTCCATGAGCACTGAATCACAAGGCAATCTGATAGGACCATCACTCGGCAATCCAAACTCAGCTTCAGCCATGTTGAAGAGCTCTACGAAGATAGAGCTTTGGAGGTATGATAAAGGGATCGTGAACCTCCTTGCATCTGAAGTACATACATTGAAATGGCCTGATCTGTTGGATTCAAGTTGAGCATCATTTAGCGCCGACGAGACTCTCTTAGCCAAGGCAGACACCTTCTTTGTGAGTTTCCTAGGGTTCACCATTGCTAATGTATAGATCTACAAACAATTTTATTCCTTGTTTCTAAGATTTGGAATATGATGAGAAGAATAGTGGGATAATTGCCACTTATAGAGATATATAGGGAGTGGGCCATTGACAAGCTGGAGAGTTATGTACTTTGTTTAAGAGAGGAAACAGAGACAAATGGCTAGTACTGGAATGGTATCATTTGAGCGAGAGATATGTTTGGATTTACAAAGCATTGCCTTATCTTGTTCCTTGAAATATACTACATAACTCGTGACCAGTGGAATTTTTGTAGAGTGAGGAGCGAGCATTAATTTATATTGATTTTAGGTGGAGGTCGAATGATAATTCTAGCAATCCTTGTACTTTTAATATGTATGTATCACTTACGTTCAACCTTTACTTGAAGAAGAGATTGTTAAACTGGGTGTTGATTTTCAAATAGGCTGAAAATAGTCTGTATGCTTTACTAGACTATAGGCATTGTGTGGCAGACCTCTGTGACTAATGATCAGAATTTTTAATGATGAGAGATAACAATCATTTTTACTCGAATGCTTCCATATATATCAAGAAGAACCAAGATTAATAAAGCTTCATTTCTGACGATAAATCTGACAAGTTTTGGACCCTCTAAAATTAAACGTTGTATTTCCATTAAATGATAGAGGATGTAGATTTCAGTTTGTCCTAGTAACCAAAGTTTTAAAGCAGCACCATTATTCTCTTGCAAACTTCCATTTTTGTCTTAGAAACAGTTTCTTGAGTTGAAGAGTCAGAGACAGTGAACTATACAGTCCATTAGAGCTTTGTCGTAATCGTTAAATCTAATAAAACATGCATGGACCAAGCAAACCTTTTATACAAATAGCTGAAACACTCAAGTTCTCGTCAAACATGTAGAAATAAAGAAGTTACAAAGGGAGAAGACTTAGAATATATAAATATCTATTATAAACAAAAATTTTCAACTTCAGTATCATCTATTTCTCAACAACATAATTCAATAGCTTCCCATGTCTAAGCTTGTGATCAGCATGACAATAAGTGAAGATAACAAGCTATAGAATGAATTCAATATCTATTTGACTTCAGAGCTTCAAATCGGGCAGTAATGGCATCATAATCAGGCAAATTGGGATGAACACGAGCAGCAAAACTATCAGTTGATTTCCTTTCAGATTGATCACTACAAGACAGCACTGGAGCTGGTCGATTTGGTGGAGGGTGGCTATCTATCTCTTCATCAGAATCTAATCCATCAGAATCATCAAACCTTATATTTGAGTTTATCCTTCTATCAGCATAACTGTTTCTTCTGAGAACCTTCTTATCGTCCAAATCAACAGAATCCATGTTATCATCATCATCATTCATAAAGTTCGACCTGTGGAAACTCTGAGAAGCGAAAATCTTGGAGGGGTTGTTGTTTCTAGCTGAGGATTGAGTGGAGTCTGAGGATTGTCTTCTTGAGTTCGCTGAGTTGGTTTGATGATTAGAATTTTGGTTGGCAAGAAATGCTGCAGCTTGTGCAGCAGCAGAAACTGCTTGAGCTGCAGAATCTGCTGCTGCTTGAGCTGCTGAAGCTACGTCTTTGAACTGCGTGGGGGACTGTTCTCTGCCACTGTGAGGTCTGAAAAGACCAAGTAAGGATGGATAAGTTAGAAGAAGTAAAATAAAGGGTTTTTCTTTTTCTTCTTTTTTCGTTTTTTATCCATAGAAGGGTCTTTCTGATATTGATCACCCCAAAATCATGTTCATTTTGAAATATTGACCAGAAAATACTTTTAAGTTACACCACATAGGTTCTCTAGTAAAAATCTTTTATTTTAACCTACATTAGTTAAGAGCCTAAAATTGTTTCAACATAGAAACCTTAAACTAAATGATTATTTGGACTCGAGACCATATTTTGAGGACAACTAACCTGGAATTATTGTCTTTCTCTTGCACACCATCCTGCAAAAAAGTAGGCTTCATCGGAATGCTGGAGGCACTCACAAATGAACAAGGTTTAGGAGACAATTTTAACATAAACATGATTTAGAAGAACATTATCAGGAGAGGGAAAAAAACCCTAAAATAAATGATTATCGGACTTGTGACCAAATATTTGAAGAGTAACTAACCTGACATTACTTTCTTTTGCTTGCATATTATCCTGTGAAAGAGTAGGCTTCACTGACATGCTAGAGGCACTAACAAAAGAGCGTGGCCCTTCCTGTGATATTAGTGATTAGACTAATAAACTGTGAACTAAAATGTAATATGATGGCTAGAGCGAGAAGTTATTAGCAAACATACAAGGAGTTCTTCTGGAGGTTGGAGAAGCTCTTTTTCAGATTCTGTTGCATCCCACTCTACCAGATATTCTTTAGCTATTTCCTTCATTACTTTCATCTTTACTTCACCGCTAGGCTTTCGGACTGATAACTTCTCTATTAGCTTTAGAAAACACGAATTTTAATGAAAGCTCATCAGAAATAGACAAAGACTATGGCACAATACAATGAAAAATTTTGCAGTGTGAAAATTAAGTGTCAATCCTCATGAAGTGCACCTCCAAAAATTATAAAAATAAAATCATACCATGCGATTAACACCAGATTCAGGACGTAAATCCCTTGCAGCAGATACAAAGTCCTTCCCGTACTTCTTTTCAAATATCTCAGTAATCCGACTGAGTTCTGGGATCTCTGAGCACCTTGGAGCAGCATATATCAAACTCGAAATCCCTTCTTTAAGATCAGCTGGGCAATCCCTAAAGAAGGGTGAAAATTAAACTAACTGAAAGCAGAAAGGAATATAAGGAACTTTTGTATGAGCAAAAGGTAGAAAGTGAACAAACCTCTGTTTTGCTATTATTGGGAGGCGAACCACAAGTAGTTCGCAGAAGAGCTCAATAATCTCGTTTGCTGCCATAACATTTTGTTCTCTGATCACATGTTCAACCTACAGGGTCATATGATTTCTTATAGTACCATAGACCTTAATGTTGCAGAATTCATTCAACTCTTTATCCCAAATGTTACGGACTTTAGACATGACATATAATTGTAAACATAGGCTCCAAGGGAATCACTGAATTTGTGAAGCTCATGCATAGGTAGAAGCCAAATCCAATAGCATTTTTATAGCAAGGCAAAGACTTACTGTCCTGATTTCTATATATATTACAAACTCAAAGTTACATGCTAAGTTTCATACAACCTATTCAAAATATCCAGTAACCTCGTCTTTATATCTCCAATTCAGCAGGAAGTAGGATTTCAAGCAAAGAATAAGTTTGTTTCTTATTTAATTAGCTTTGAACTGGCAACATAAACAGTTAAAAGATTAGAAGAAATCATCTATTATAAATTACTAATTCTCTTTATGCTTAATTTTCTCTCTTTTTTGGCAATCTAGAGTGTAATGAAACTCATCATCATCTGCTAAAAGAACATTACTTATTCAATGTTTCCTCCCTACTTGAATCGGGACTAGTCCTCTCCTTAATGTTAAAAATCTCGAATCCCCCCTTGGTACTGACTAAAGCTTGAAATAAAGTTGATTAGAATTGGTTGTTTGCTCCAGAGTCATTACATCAAGATGGAAAGCAACATGGATGAATGATAAGAAAAGATGATATATACTCCTCTATACTTAAAGGAGGATCGAAAAATTTATGGTTCATGCTACAGTAAATACTACAACTATAGCATGAATAGTAAATATCTGGGTCCTCCTTTAAGTATAAGTATAGAGGAGTAAACTTATTGTTCGTGCTACAGTATTTTACTATATCATGAACAGTTCCTTTTAAGTATAGAGCAATAGATATGATTTCTAATTTTAAGCATACAATAATCAAAATCAAATGTATTAAACCTTAGAGGGAGGTTGGGTCAAAATGCAGTGCTTAAAAAAAAAGGGGTCGTGCTTTGCATGAAGTACACACTAGTTTAATATCAAATTTTCGAATTCCGATTATAGGTAGACAGTAAGACCAAATATCATAAAATCCCCTTAGCTTTGGATGATTATCAGAACCCACCC
>BQKN01000351.1:113952-154134 GCA_022839385.1 Asparagus kiusianus | reverse complement strand
TTTTTTATTTTTTTATATTTTTTATATGTATTATATATGTATAATATATGTATATATAAATATATATAATATGTATAATATATGTATATATAATATATTTTTATATATGTATAATATATGTATATATAATATATTTCTGTATATGTATAATATGTCATATGTGTGTATATATATACTCTCTCTTAGTATATAAGTATATATAAGTATACTCTCTCATATATAAGTATATATATGTATAAGTATATATAAGTATACTTTCTCTTATATAAGTATATATAAGAATACACTCTCTTATATATGTATAATATATGTGTGTATATATATATACTAATATACTCTCTCTCTTAGTATATATAAGTATACTCTCTCTTGTATATGTATACTCCCTCTTATATAAGTATACTCTCTCTTATATATGTATAATGTGTGTGTGTATACTCTCTCTCTTCGTATATAAGTATATATAAGTATAGTATATTACAATGGCTACTTCTTCCCCATTGGCCCAACGGGCAACGGCTACTTATGCGATTCTCTCTCTCTCAAGTTATAACTTATAAATATATACAACATATTTACATATAATATATGTATATATAATATATAGTTACATAATAATTTGTAAGTATATACTAATACATAATTATATAAAATTTAATAATATTCAACTAAATTTTAGTATTTTTTATCATAAAAAAAGAAAAGAAAAAGAATTTAAAAAAACCTAGTTGGGATGTACTTATCTATTGTGATGCGATGAATTCCAAAATAAATTTATACTTGTAATTTGTAAATGATTTATTAATTATTAATAAAGAATTTATTTTTATAATTTTTTATTTGTAATTTATGTTATTTTAAATGATTAATAAAATTATTATTTTTTATTAATTTTTAATCTTTTTTTGTATAATTTAAAATTTAAATAAAATTAAAAAATTTTGATAAAAAAAAGAAAAAAAAGAAAATAAACCGGGCCGGCCCGGAACCCTGCCCGGACCCGGCCCGGGGTACCCGGGTCCGGGCTCCGGTTTTGCCCGGCCCGGGCCCGGATTTTCGGGCCGGGCCGGGCCGGCCCGGATGGACAGGCCTAATATGCAACAAAGAGTTTTTTGCTTGTCAAGAATAAATTGATAGGATTTTTGTCTCTGACATCTTTTAGAAATTAGAATCATCCATAGGTCTCAATCTCAGTAGAGAATCCTCCACCAACCTAAGACCAAAATAGCTTCAACCTGTGTTACATGGGTACTTCTATCTGAAGCTATACTCGTACCTGACACGTACATGTACCCATACTGAAACTCCTTGGCACTTCTTGCAAATATGCGTACATTCATTCGAGTATATATTCAATTAAACAATATGTGTACTTTAAAACACTTGTCATACGCTTCTTGGATGTAAATTCTACACTTTATATCCACTACTTGAAATTTATTGGACATAGGTCGAGTTTCGATGGTTTTAATGGGTCGTCTGGGTGTCTAGTTAAAGAACGAGCGATTTTCCAATTTATAATCCGCATAATGAATAAATATAAAAATGTTGTAGGAACTTTAATTCTCATAACATATGAATAAAAAAATCATTGATCAATTATTGATTTCATGTAAATTATTAATTTAAATATATAATACATGTATATAAATATTTATATTAGCCATTTCCCTGTACCCTACCTTTTATAAATTTATCATGTCCCGTGCCTATACCCGTGGCTATGCAATATAGATTTCAACCATTTGCTCCACGTAGGTTTATGGATACCCTATCATTATTTGGTTGTTTACCTACATCCTATTCGCATCTTGTTAAAATTAGAAAGCAATATCCAAATCCAACATGGATATCAAAATTCGTATCCATATCTAAATCATATAAGGATGTAGATATATCAACTGATATACGTATCCGTTTGCACTCCTAGTGGCAGGCCATCTAGGAACCTTTGTTAAGCATGATCCACTTGACATAATATGGAATGATAAATGGATGCTAAATTCCTAAGGAAGCACTTTGTGAAGCTTCTCATAATTTGATCGATTATTTACTCCTTTTCTACATGCAGAGAAGGGGCATTTGTTTTGAGAAAAGTTTGAATCTAAGACTTCGGAATAAGTCAATCCTAGGTATCAGATGATTTGCACTAGGGGCAGTGGGGACAGTTGCCCTTACTGACCCATAATAATAATTCAATTGAGTATTATGGTTAAGCAATTTGCCTCCAAACAATGATACCCATTGACTTCAAACACCCAAACTTTTTACTGTAACCAAAACACCCAATGGGTCAAACCCGACGCCTGTAGCCAAAACCCTTTGCTAAACTCTAAAACTTCATGCATTCCCAGTTCTCAATTCCATCTCCGCTAGTGACTTCCCTCTGCCCTAATTTTGAAAATTGAAATCGCCTCCGTAGCTCTCACCTGTGTTAAATCGCGAGACCTACACATGCTAGGGATTGTCGCCCCCGTTAGACGCCTGCCTCTTGACGGGACGCCCCTCAGCTTTAGCCAACAACTCAAGTACAACCTCATCTTATCATATCTTGGTTATGATAAATGCTCATATTATTTTACATTTTTCTGGGTATGACGGTTAAAGAGCCATTAACAAATTATCAAAAAAACATAACCAACATGAAAGAGAATCATGTGCAGTCATGATGGTGGGCTTTGGATCACCATCAAATTTATAGATTAATGGATCAATTAGAATTTACTCGTTAGTGACCATGCTAACTATGATATAAAATTTAGAAATTGCTCATTGTCATTATGAGATTTGAATCGGTATCAATTATATACATAGGCACCATGTTCTTCCTACTAATTATATGTAACTCGTAGGGTCTATAAATCATCATGATTTATTCATAGAGATTTCAGTGCATCCACATTCCACAACTAGACTAGTTTATACACATAGAAGCTAGATTGCTTAGAGAAATTAAAGAAAATACATTTGAAGCCTAGAATACTGAGATAAAGGGAAGGATGTGGAAAATAATTCTATAATAAATGGTTAAGATGCTAAATGATATGGGCATAGTTACCCTATGGTGAGTATATCAACCTATTGGGACAATATTAATTGTTTCCTCATTAAACTTTATTTATTCAAGTTAAAATTGATAATGTTTGGTTTCAAACCACTGTAATACGCTTCATATAGCTTGTAAAATATTAAGTATGTGAATTTCTAAAGTGTCTTTTAGGACAATATTTGGGAATGAGTAGGAGATGCAGATACAGCTGTGGAGGGAGGTGCTGGAGCTGTAGAAATGGGTGCAGGAGTTGTAGGAACGGGTGTAAGAGCTGTAGAAACAGGTGCATGAGCTGTAGAAATAGGTTGAGGAGCCATAGCAGCAGGTGTTAGAGCCATAAGAAGAAGAGCACACTTGACATTTTTGTCTTATAGTCTACTTGGGTTATAATTCACAAAAAGGATTATAAGCCAAATACTCGATAAATTTAGTGGATTACAAACCATTTTCAATAGTAAAGTGTTTGACAAGTGAGTGGCTTATAATCCGCTATTGTTGTGAAAATGATAAAAAAGGACATTACTCTAAATTTACATTTGAGCACTTATTAATAAAAATTTTTAATAACAATTTAAATGAATATATTCCTATTACAACTTTAATTTAAGGGGTTTATTTATTTATTTATTTCACTACAAGTTAATTAATATTTTTTTGTAAGAGTTTATATTGAAATTAATTAAATTTCATCATATTTATTTATTTATTTATTTATTTGAGTAATACTTTTTTTGAAATTATTCGAGTAATACTTAATTAATAAAATAAAATGCTAAATGTTTATTGTATTGATATTTACTAAAGTTTAGTATATTTTTATAAAACTTGAAGGTACAACTCTGTTAGCTAAAATATAATATTAGTATAAAGGAACCAAACTAGAAAGTAAAAGAGCACGAGTTCTGTCAAGAATATGACAATATCTCATCTTCGTTACTCTGTTTTGCTCATGAGTATGAGGACAAGATTTTTGAGAAGAAAATCATGAGATTTAATGATGGTGAAATGAGAATAGTTGTCAACAAAGCAAACATAGTACTTATTACCAATCATGGAGGGTAAAGGAGTTGGGCTCCAGATATTAAAATGTACGAAGTCAAAAGGTTTAGAAGAGACATGAGCACTAGATGCAAAGGATAAGGTAGACTGTATAGCTAAACGACATCTAGTGCATTGAGATAATTTATAAATTGAAAAGAAGCCAACATGCCTAAGGCGGATAAAACCTTGACACGAGGACTAGAAAATGAAATATGTCCTAATCCGCGATGCTATAGGTTAGAGGTGGATAAACCAAATCAGGTGGATGTATAGATGAATGTGATATAGATGATAGAGGTTGTTCACTCTACGGCCTGCCCCAATTTTCTTTCTGCATGGCCCTACACGAGACAAGAAGAGTATGTGAGTGTCTACTAGAGAGCAAATCACCGGTAGGTTAAGAATATGTAAAATGGAAGAGAGGGTTAAATAACCTGAAGTAGAATTATCAGATTGGCAGACTTACCATTCGTATTTGAACTAGAAGCAATATCATTTATCTTGAGTTTTTGTACAACAAGAGTGGTGATCTCTGATATCTGAGTAGAAGATAGAGAAGCTAAAACTTGTTGAAATTGTTGTGATGACTGAACTTGTGCAGACGATTTGGATAAACTAGCAAAGACATGCTTCTTGAGCTTTGCGTGAATGCGTGAATAAGTTTTGCGTTTCAAGTATGTACTACCTACAGGTTTCATACATTTTGAAGATTATCCTCCAAGTTATTTGTGGCACTTTGATACCCAATTTTTTTTTGTCATCGAGTTAATTAAAGTCTTGGGGGTGAAAACTTTTAACTTTTTCAACTAGGGGGTAGCGTGTTTTAAATGTCCAGGGAAGTGAAAGCATTTTTTTCAATATCCCCCCAATAACGTAATGAGCTTTTCTAAAACTCTATAAAAAAATAATAGACTTAATTGTATTAACCCAATATATAGTGAAAGATTGTTGTTTTTAGTCATACACTGTTTTTCATTTAGTTGAATGTTGTGATTTGTTTTAAATGGAAATGAGTCTAATACTTGGGAATATTGAAAGTGCTAAAATCTAAATTGAATCTCAACTGTCCATAAACAACAGAAATTTATGATTAAAAATAGTGGTATCACCATTAACTTTTTGGAGCCAAATCCAATTTACCAAGGCTTTCAATATATATCTCATGGTATATTTGAATTGTAAACAATAATTATAGTAGTACACATTATCAAAGCAATATCCTTAAATTAGCAAGCCTGATCATGTTGTTCAAGCAAACGTTAAAACCCAATTACACTCAGTTGTTCGGCAATCAATTTTTGCAATTTAATTTTATATTTGGGTTTTTCAATTATATCACATAAGTTCTTCGATGCGCGTCTAGTGATGCTTGTCACTTATTATTGGAAACTGCAGGGTTTTAAAATAAAATTGAGCTCTGAGCCTTAGAGCTCTGTAAGGGAACAAAAAAAACGAAAATGTTAGTTCTAGTGAAAACGTCACCCATCACCACACACACTCTCTCTCTCATTCCTTTATCTCTACATTTAGAAAGAGAGGCAGTGACCGCCTGTCTAACCCATGAAAGAAGCGCCATAGCTACAAGAAATATCATAATGTATGCCAAGTGCTATGGATAGTGAATTGTTTTCTCTAAAGTTGACCGCTGGCCGCTAGGTAGTGACAGCGCTAACTGAAGAGAAAAATACTCCAATTAGAAGTCCCTCCTGATTGAAAAGTCGATAATATGACTTGGGTTGTGGAATAGATAAAATGCACAACCAAGTAAAATAAGAAGTTGATTTGATGTATTGAAGCATCAGAACAAATTCACTATTTAACCAGCCCTTAATATCAATACTATCTTGATGTAACTACTGCTGCTGCTATAGATCAACTTAAATGAAATAATTGCAAAAGGAACTCAATGACAAGTGAGTAGTTTAAACTATTCGATAGGGGTTGACCCTCCGAGCCAAATTGATGGAAAAAGCAATAAAGTGTGAGAAAAGTAAGTTGCATTAAAATAAAGAAATGAACTTAAAAACTATCTATGATAGTCTGAAATAACTTGGGCAGCATGTCCACAAAGAAATTAAATTGCAACAGAAAATATAAACAACAGGATAATAAAGTAAATTAGAGTTTTGATTGATTATGTTTGAGCCGGCTCTACTTCACTGTCATCGAATCATCGAATATACAGGGATTTAGCATGATCCCATTCTGCAACTACTCACCCCTTAGTCCAGAGCCTAACCGCTCACTCCTGCAATCATCGTAATTTTAGGCTAGTTAGGTGGTACACATTCAATTGTAAGCGGGGCCTTCTTAGTTTCTTTCAAGTAGCCATGGTCTTTGGAGCCGATGGAGCGATGTTTGTTGATGGGTGTCTGACATATAGTCGAATAGTGTCTGATTCCTTCTTTATTCTATCGGTTAACTCGCCTTATTTTCTAGCGGATGTCTATCCCCGAAAGTTGGGTGTACATAGTTTTACTTCTTTCTTTTCTGTAACCATCAAACTTATTGAGACAATTCAACAATAAAATAAACAACACAATAATCTCACAAATGTTGATTAACTTTTATAAAGTTTTTATTTCCAACTTTCAATTATTTTTCATACTTCAAAAGTGACTTTAATTGTATCAGTTTCATCCCGGAACATGGATTTTTAGTTCTTTTAGATTTTAAGATTATTTATATTTTTCTACCATGAAAATCTATATATATTACTTGGGAAAAGTGCTTCTAATACAACACCTTTTTAATCATGTTTTACCTTCCAAATTGGCTAGCCAAATAATTAATATGCCCTTTTCAGAAATAAGTAATGCATAAGAAGAAGAATGAAATCAATGTCACTACAATTGCGTGGTGGCTTCGATGAACCAACAACAAAGTCGGAGCCGATGGAGTTAGTTAAACAACAATTGTTCAGGAACAATACACAAAAGAAACAATATTCAAATTGATTTCTGGTGTCTTGAGTTTATGCTTATTGCTTTGTGTAGTCTGTTTAGCATTTATCTGTGAGGTATACTTCTCTATGATAAATTTTGAATCATTTGCTTAATTGCGGCTTTTTCTCTCTAACATAATTTACCTTTAGTCAAAGACATTAACTACAATTTAATTTAATTTAAAATCAGTTTAACTGGAAATTAATTGGAGAAATGGTATTTTTGTCTTTAAATATTAGCCACTATAACGGTTGGGGGTTCTTTGGGAAAAATAGAAAGTTTAAGGGTAGTTGTGGCCTGTGGGTTCGTCCCAAAATTCATGGTTTCTAATGGAATTTCAAAGATCACGTTATTTGAGTGCAAGCCCCCCCCAAAAAGTTACATGTGTTTTGTGCAAGCCCCCCCAAAAAGTTACATGTGTTTTGTGAAATTAACCCTATATATAATCTATTTTTCGATGAAGATCCTTTTGTAAACTTTTGTTTGATACCTAAAAAGACTTGACTTAAAATTTGAAATATGTAGTATATACAAACAATAAGTCATCGATGGTATCAAGGGTGGATCTACAGTGGGAGCAATGTGGTCAATTGCCTCCACCTATGTTATGTGGGTACTTCTATTAGGAAGCCGTACGCGTACTCGACATGTACCCATGCCCATATCCATACCCAAACCTCTTGGACACTTCTTTAATATATGCATATGTTTATTCAGGCGGATACTCAATTATATAATATATGTTTTAATTTAAAACACTCCTCATATAGTTCCTGGATGTATATTCTACATTGTACATCTATTTCTTGTATATTGATCTTATGTAAATTAGTAATTTTAAAATATATAAATATACATAACATGCATATATATAGTCGTGTTCTTGGTACCCTACCTTTTACAAATTTTCCGTGTCCCCGCACCCGCATCAGTACCCATACTCGTGCAACCTAGGCCCTCCACTGACCCCCTAAGATATATATTTAGCACTATACCCAAAATGTCACCCCCCTCCCCCATTTGAGCCCAGTGACCCTCTAGCCCCTTAGTTTTTTTTTTCAAGATAAACATCTAAGCAGGCAAAACTCGACCCGTTTACCCAAAACCCATTATCCAATGCCTAAATTCCTGTCAGTCATTTCCCCGCAAATTCTGAAATCTCTGCTCTCTGTTTTTGTAATTGCCACTCGCGAGCCTTCTTTGTTATGAGTTATGATTCCTGATCAGTGCAACACCAACCTCTTCGGACCACTGATCAACGAATTGTAGACTTATAGTCTTGCTTCCAATAACCAAAGTTTCTAGATCCGTCCTTGATCCTAGGTATTTATTCCATTCTTTCCCGTGTGATTGTTTACCATCTAGTGTACCAAATCTAGTGTTTGCAAAGCTACACTATAGGATATGAAAAAGAGTTGTCTTCCAATTTCTCTGGTACATCTTAGTATTGTTACAGAGCGATTTAGAGTTTCTTAATGGCCTATTTTCTGGGAAGATATTATGCACGTCCCCTTCTTCTCAACATACTGAAAACATGGGTGTAGTGTAGAGGCTGACACCAGATTTTCATGGATCCAAGTCAACTTTTTTACGAGACCTCTTCAGTTCATTTTTATTTTCAATTCCTGAATGTCAATTTCTTAAAGATGACTTCCATTCTGAAAACAACCCAAGAGAGCGGTTTTCGGCAAGGTGGTGTTGAGCTGAAAAAGCGTTGAAAAGGTTTACGGGAGACTAGATCGACTTTTGGAGATATCCACTACTCCATGTCATTTTTTGATATAATGATCAGCTAGCACCAAGCTGTTCCTAGGCTTAAAAGTGCAATATTCTCATGTTAGGGTGACTGGCAAGGTTTTATTTTCACCTAGGTAGGCATACCGCCCCCCCCCCCCCCCCCCCCCAAAAAAAAAAAAAATCCCACAAAAAAGCAACGCGCACACACACCCTGAAGGGTAAAAGAGACATACGGCCACACCCATCAGGGAAGCAGGAACACCAATTGGTATTAAAAAAACCACAACCCCTGAGGTTATTCTGAGTAGAAAAAGGAAAACGAATACAGTTATAGTTTACTGTCCGCCGCTGTAAATATGAGTACCGAAACTGGATTTCTACTGTAGAATAACTCTGAAGGAAAGAATTGATGCTGATGCTTGACCATGAAACTTCTTATGATTGTCCGACAATGCTATCTGATAAACTGTATTCATCTACCTCTCTCTCTTTCCTACCTTTCTTTCTTTTCAGTTCAGTATTTGTTCCCTCTTTCCCTGTGTTTCCTCCTCTTCTATTCTTTCTCTGTATTGCTCCACATCCAGCCATTTTTTTCACCCTACTTTTCCTCGCCTCTTCTCTTGTTTGGTTCTTTTCTCAGTTCTTATTTCTGTCCTTGCATTTTTCTGTTCTTCCCTTCATTTTTTTTCTTCCTCTCTTCATTTCAGCTCTTTTCATCTTCTTCATTTCGTTTTATCTTTGATGCTGCTGTCACTGTAGAGAATACACAATCTTGTGATCTCCTGTCACTGGAGCAACACTCGTGGGGACACTCCCATTCAGTTAATATCTTCGCATTATTAATTAAAGATAACATGATTACGGGAATTCTAAGTTAAGTAGAATGAAATTCTGATTTGAAATTGTGTATATTATCAATCATGTAATATGTTCTATATAGTTGAGTATCTGGTCAATTGATATTTTTGATATTTGCAATTCAGTTGCCGAACCAATACCTTGAGCAATTTAAGTCAAAGTTGAAAGTTATTGTTTGATAAACTGTACAAGTTACTATTCATTATATTTAGCTGTTATGATGACCGTGGTTTCTTTTCTCATTTTTCCAGGCTGCTCACTAGAGAAAATCTGTGCATGATGATGAAAAATAACTTTCACCTCTTGATGTATGATGGGTGAACCGGGTGTAACTGTATCATGAAATTCTTCTGCTTGTGTTGTTTTTTCCTAGCTTTCTCTATCGACATACTGGGAACAAATTTGATGTGCTCATTGCTGGTTTAAGCATTTTGCGATTCCTGAATTTCCTGTATACTTGTGGATTGTGATCTGGTATCAAATCATCGATTATGGAATACTGTGGTTTGGTTTCTGTGCGTCGGCCAGATTGTAAATTTCTTTTGGGCAACGGTTGTATTTTTGTGATATTTGCAGTATTGATTGACCTTAATTCTTTGGTAATCTTGCACAGAAGGTCAACTATTTTTTGTATGCATATCAGTATGCGGGAAGGTATATTCATTTCCAAGCAGTTTTCTAATCTCGCCAAGGAAACACAAGCCACATTGATCGACCATCAAAATGTTTGGTAAGTATCGCATGGTGCATCATCAGCATCAAATATAGCAGTTACACCTATGTTTATATGGCTATTACAATCAAGGACAGGTGCCATAATTTATTCAGGTACAAGGATTAGCACGTATGCTATGTAACCGATGGATGATACAAGTCGAGACCCTTATTAATGCCAACACACGTGCTATAATCAAAACTTTAGACGAGACTAATAATGATAATATATATACTAAAAATAAAAATGACGCTACTCATTACTTATTTGTTTTCTCCTGCTTAAAATAAAAAATATGACTGAAATTTTAGATGAATCCCCACGGGGGATACTCTATTGATATATGTATGTATGCATGTATATAAAAAAACAGTTTGACGAATTATGTGATACCTTACCCTTCACAGTGATTTCTCCAATTCTAGTATTATTTCGGCTAAGTATCAGAAAACCCGCTTCACTTTGAATGACTATGAGATAACCCCTAATAACCGTCAAAGTATCAAAAAACTCCCCTTTGCCCCCCTTAACTTTAAGATTTTATTAGAGAACTTCACAAGACATCCTTAACCGCTATCTCTACATGGGCGGGGGGAAATCACGCATGAGAGTATTATTTTTAGGCGAAATTAGTGGTTTACGATCTTTGGGGGTGCCTCTGATATTTGACCATAATAAAAGTTGAGGGATTTAGTTTTCTGATAACCCCCTAAAACTATCCGTGATTGGTCTTGGGCCCTTGCCAATTCCATCTAATGAAAGTAAAGCCCGATTGCTCACTCACGTTTCTCAAAGGCCAGCTCCATCGATGAAGGGCATTTTCGGTAGGGTGAAACCACTACTAATAGGATCATCGTGGCCGATCTAGGGTTTTCTTCTGCGGCCGCTAAAGCTCGAGAATTAGGGTTTTTGTAGGGCAAGCTCTAGGTCGGCGACGATGGTGGAAAAGGGGAGCAAAGGGAGGAAGGAGGAGGTGGTGACCCGAGAGTACACCGTCAATCTCCACAAACGACTCCATGGATGGTACTGATCTCCATTTTTTCCTTTTTATTTTTTATTTTTTTACAGGTCATTGTTCTGATCAATTAGAGAGAAAAAAAGGGTTTATGCGTTTAATCTTCTGCTCTTCTGTATGATACCTGTTGTTATTGTGCATAGTGTTTTAGATCATATTTTAGTGGTCTGGGAGCCTAACCGGTTTGACATTTTTCCAATCAAGTTCTCTGGTTCTTCAGATTTGCAGTAATTAATTCGTTCGATTAGGGAATATGGTCATCATTAAACTTCATCTCAAATTTAGAATTGTACGCTAGCAGATGTTATCTAAGCCGAATTATTGACTGGTCCTTAGCATGATACCATGTTGGTTACTCTTATGAAGACGGATTATTGTGTACGTTATTCATAATTAGATGCTCCCTATATTTCTCATTAATAATTAAACAAGATCGTTGTTAAGCTGAACTGATGGAGTGAAATCGATGTTTTAAAGTTCACATCCTAATCAAATTCTGATGGGGATACGAGTCTAAATGGGTTTATGCTTTCTCCTCCATCTTTCATTTAGTGATCCTATTCATAATCAAACTCATGCTATCCCATCACTAGAGCATACTTGATACTCTTTTATAGACTATGTCGAACCCGAAACTTTATAATGGATATTTTTTTTGTTTCGTCTCCCTTTTGCGGAGTTTGGCTTATAATAGTGGAAAGTGTGGAAAAAGGTTAGGTTGCGATTTGGGTATAATTGGAGAAAATGAGGAAAATAACAAGGGGTTATAGCTAATAAGATGAAGTGATTAGTTCAGACCCCTTTAGGATTGTATACTAACCCATCACTACCTTAGGAATTGATGACAGATGTTCCTATACGATACTATATCTGCTTGAAGCTTTAGGGAAGTTTAGTGAAATTTCCTTTACGAGGTTATAATTATGATACAATCGTTGTGCTTAAATCAAGTAAATTTTTTTCTTGCGTGCAATGTTCATATTCAACCCTTGTTCAATTAATAAAAAAATAATTTGTTATATTTAAAATCATTGCTTAGCTTTTTATTCAACCAACTTGTGCTCCCATCTCGGTCTGTGTCCTCATCGAGTATCCAAAACATCTGATTTGTTTCATAACTGTATCCGTTTTAGTGAGTGTGAATTGTATTAATCAGTGTAAATTTATTCTGGTTATTGTAGTATCTGCTTTATCTAATATTCATTCTTCCTAAATAGTATCAGTAATTTATCTACTATTATTTACAAGAAGCCCCTTCTGGTTTGTGTGAACTCGTCTTATTCTTTTTTTTTTTTTTTGGGGGGGGGGGGGGGGGGGTATGTCCACACACTTATGTACAACAAGAAAGACTGTTTTTTCCCTTTAACCAAAATAATTTTCCTTTTAAGTTTTAACTTAAATGTGAATGTTCCTTTGTTCTCTATTATCTGTAGCAATTCATACTTCTTCCTTAGCTGTGTTTTGGCCTAACAAAATTATCATCATTCCTGTGTGACTGACTCCAAACCTCCCTAACTTTGTTATACCATGTCTGCAACCATAAAGCCTATTGAATCGTGTTGAAGATGGTTCAGTATCATCAACGACATACTTACAATATATTTTTTTCGTGGGTTGTTTGCATTTTTTGTCAATTTATTATCGACATATCTTCCCCCTTTTTTCACGAGAAATCAATCACATATCCTCATTTTCTTATGGGTTTCTTCTGATGCAGCACCTTCAAGAAAATGGCACCAAAGGCCATTAAGGAGCTCCGCAAGTTTGCTCAGAAAGCAATGGGCACTAACAACGTGAGGGTTGACGTCAAGCTCAACAAACACATTTGGAGCCGTGGGATCCGAAGCGTTCCAAGGCGAGTCCGTGTTAGGATTGCTCGCAAGAGGAATGAAGAAGAAGATGCCAAGGAAGAGCTCTACTCTTTGGTCACAGTTGCTGAGGTACCCCCAGAGGGGCTTAAAGGGTTGGGAACTAAGGTCATCGACGAAGCAGATTGAACCTTTCTACCCAAGAATATCACTTTAGTTTCGATATTTGGTTTGGAAAATTTGTTAGTTTTGGTAGTTTACATATTTGGATTCTGGTAATTTTTTTTGCATTATCGCTCGCTGCAGTTGTTGCTTAAGTTTTTTTATCTATAGCTCGAACTCTTGTACTCTATAATGTGTTCTGCATCAGTGCATTGTTTGAACGCTTTGTGTCGAGCTTTGAGTTTGAACTTCCAGAAGCTTGCTAGATGTACGCTCATTTGTCAGGCTATTTACTGTATTAACTTCTTGATCTTAGTCAGGACCTTAACCGATCTTCCTCTTCCTACAACTCGAGCATTTAACAACTCGTCAATATGATGATTAGCTCCAACAAGTCTCACTACTTATATGGATCTTTCTGATACTTGAGCGTACATTCCCTAGTTTCTTGCATATGTTACAGATGACAAAACAAAAATTAGGTATAATTATTATTTACTTAATTCTCCTCTCTTCCGGGTTTTGATGCAAACTGTCCCATGTACAATGCAATGCTAATTAAGAAGAAAGGAATATGTACATAAGTTTACGGAGCTTTGCAGTGTTGAAACAGATGAGAAGTACATGATAGAGTTCAACCTACAGTTATTATCAAGATGACGTACCGCATTTTACATGGAGGAAAAATAAAAGCCCTACCAAATAGTACACGAAGTAGCTTCATGATCAATTCGAAAAATCAGCGACACTCATAATAAACAGCGGGGGCTAAATTTTATAAGCTAAGATACAAATGTAACTACTGTGATTCAAAACTGTGCCGCTCACCAGAAATCGTTGCAAGAACACTCGCCATGTCGAAAGTGGTGGAACCTGCTTCGGTCCCTAACCACAATATCCCGTCTCCAAATCTTTGCAATCATCTTAATAACATCATGGCAATCCTCACAAACCCTCAGGTTCTTCACAATGTGAATCGGCACATTGGCCCCCAATCTCATGATGCCGAAAGCAATGGCCATCCTCTCGCTATGACCGAACAAAGCCTGCTCCTTCTCCTCCTCATCCATCTCCACCGACACTCTTGAAATCATCGGCGAATAACCTGCTTCCTTCAGTCTCCTAGTAATTTCTCGCATCATCTCCTCGATTTCTGCACTCTCTGGATGTGTTCGATTTCCCGCAATGAATTTATAGACTTTGCCCCCTACTGCAATAGAACTGAACCCTGCGATCTTTCGAATTCCCCTCTCTTCCATTAATCTTCGTATTCTGGATGCATCAATTTTCCTACCAGAGTCCATATATATGTTGTATAATTGTACATATCCGGCATCAAGATCAGGTTCCAACTGGAGAACTCGCTTGGCGACTGCCTCAGCTAATTCTGTATTCTTGTGAAGCCTGCAAGAATTTAGCAAAGAACCCCATATGACTGCATTTGGCTTCATCGGCATTTCCTTTATAATCTGTTCAGCCTCGTCTAGTTGTCCGCAGCGCCCGAAAAGGTCAACCATGCACCCGTAATGCTCGATTTCAGGCTCTATATTGTGAGAATCTCGCATCTCCTTAAAATATTTCCGCCCTTCTTCTATTAAGCCAGAGTGGCTGCAAGCATTTAAGACACCAATATAGGCAACTGCATTGGGTTGTATTCCTTCTTCATTCATTTTATTGAAGTGTTCCATTGCGATCTTTCCCATTCCATTCATTGCGAAGCCAGTGATTATTGCCGTCCAAGTGAGCACATCTCTTCGACTCATTCTATCAAAGACGAGCTTAGCTTGATCCATCTTCCCACATTTTGAGTACATGTCAACTAAAGCAGTGCCAATGAAGATGTCAGGCTCAATCGAGCATGATTCTACGTAAGCATGCATTGCTCTGCCTAGGATTAGTGAGCCTGAGCTCGCGCAAGCTGTGAGCAAGCCCACAATAGTGAATTTATCAGGGCAAAGACGCGAAGCTCTTAGCCCTGTGAATAGGAGTAACGCCTCATTTAGCCGACTACCATGTATGTAACCAGTCATCATCGAGTTGTAACTGATAATATCACGATTCTCCATTTGATTAAAGAGAGACCTAGCTGCATCGATATTTCCAATCTTGCAATATCCATCGATTAAAGCATTCCACGCAGGCAATATCTTTCTACCCATCAAATGGAAATACCGGTGAGCCCCTTCAATGTCCCCACACTTTGCATACATATCAACCAAAGCAGCTGCAAGGTTATCATTCACCAAAATCCTCTCTTGATCAATCAACCGATGAACCCACTTGCCATATTCCAAGTCTCGCAACTGGGTACAGGCAGAGAGCGCGGAAACCATTGCTGCAGAATCCGGCACGATGCCGTCAGACAACATCCTCTTGAAAAGCTCGATGGACTCAGAAGCTCGGCGAGCCTTCGAAAAACCACCAATCATACTAGTCCAGGAAACCACATTTCTCTCTGGCATTTCATCAAACAGCTTCTTGGCCTCCTCCAGCATACCGCATTTCACCAATCCCCCAATCATAGTTGTCCAAGAAACCACATCCTTCACATCAATTCCAACAAACACCCTTCTAGCGTCACCCAAAAGCCCAAACTCGATGTACATTTGTATCAGAGCGTTCAAAACCCAAGAGCCCAAATCCGAAAATAACTTCACAAACAGACAGTGAGCTAACCGGCCTTCAAGAATCGAACCCAATTGGCCACAGGACTTGAACAAGAACCGAAAGGTGTAGGGATCGAAGGGGACCGACTCGCGATGCATTTGGCGAAAGGAGAGGATGGAATCGAGAGGGCGGTGGGATCGAGAGAAGGCTAGCATTAGGGTGTTATAGTGGAAGGTTGATGGGGATGGGATTTGGGAGAAGAGGGTTAGGGAGAGGGAGAGGGACCCGGTTTCGGGGTCGGAGAGGGATTTGAGGAGGTGGGTTGATGAGGGAGGCGAATGGAGGGAGCCGGTGGTGAGGATTTGGGCGAGGAGTTGGAGAGATTGTCGAAGGGAGCGAGGAGTTGGCCATTGATGTTTGGAGTTTATGAGGAGCATTCAAAAGGGGACATAGATCGTTGGTTTCTTTTTCTTTTCAGGTTTTAGTTTTGGAGGTTGGATTTTGAAACAAATGGAGTTCTGTTGGGTTCTGGCGGGAGGATTTGTACCGCCGCCTCATAGCATGGCTTTTCTAACCTATACACCCACTAAGAAAATTATATTCGTAGGTTTAACCCATCATACTTCCCTTTAAAAACACGAGTTCGGAAAAATCTTTCTATGAAATATTTAAAATAGTACGGGGTGATTTTGACTATGAAAAACTTTTTCCAAACTCGCACTTTTAAAGAGAGTTCATGATTTTTATTTTCCTTAATTTTTCTGTTTAATAATTTTGAGAATGACTTTTGTCTTTTTAGTTTGTTTGGTGGATTTTGTAAATATCTCATTCATATTATGTACATTTGTAGGTCTACGTTATTCTCAGGTTCGGCCTTTGGGATAGACATTATTTATTTTATTAATTTATTTGGTTTTTGCATACTTGCCCTTCATTTTATAGACATTTATAAATTTGACATTTAATAATTTTATTTATATTTACAATTCTATTTAAATTGTATCGTTATCTTCATACTGTATATATCCAATAGGAATTCATTAATTTAGCAACTTACTCTTACTTAATAGAATAATATTTAAATTCCAATGGTATTTTTGTCTACCGAAAGATTTTTTTAAGCCCGTGCTTTTAAAAGGAGTATGATATGATATAGCTCACTACGAAAATTATATTAGTAAGCTTAACCCGTAAGTTTAAATTTGGATGTTTGCTAATTAGCCTCCAGTTCTACCACATTGAAATAGATCAGAAGCTTAATTGTACTTAAATACCCTATAGTTTCCCCTACTTTTCACACTTAGATATCCACATTTGTTTTGACACCACTTATGTACCTTAAAATTTCTAAAATTTGTACTTAATTAAGTACTCTAGCACCGAATAAATACTCTCAGTCATACAAAATTTCTTACCCTTATTTATTGTATTATTTACTATATTACCTACCCCCCCCCCCCCCAAATTAGATTATTTTCATCACTATCTTCTTCTTTTCGTGGCCTCTGATATCTTCTTCCTCTTTAATATGGGTAACATTAGAAAATAAGAGCTTTCACTATGTTGGAGGGTGTTAATTCCTAAGGAGGGGCATTTTTATCCTTTCATGTATTTTTTAACACCATTAGCTAAATTTAAACAGTTACCAACTCAAGGTATTCTTTTGCTATGTTTTGTAACTTAGGGTATATAACTCCTACAAGAGCAAAATAATAGGGTATATAAGTGCCATTTAGCCTTGTTTAAATTAAAAAAAAACATTCTAAAATTCAGAGATTTTAAAACTTAGAAACAACACAGACGGATTCCAAGGATTAGCATTAGGCACATAGAAGTTTAAAATTAGTAAAAAAAAAACTTCAAAGTTACAAAAATTATAAAAACTCTCTCAAAAGTAAAAAAATATTAAAAAATTCTAAAATTTAAAATCTTATAACTGGTATACATCAAATTTAGAAATTATCAGCAGATTGCTAAAATTTTAAATTTTTTTAAAAAACAACCCAAAATTTTAGTAATTATAAAAATACCTTCAAACTTTCAGAGTTACGAGAAATATTCTAACATTTAAAAACTTATCAATAATACATGAAACATAAAAAATTATAAGTGTCCAACTTAAAATTTAAAATTTTCATAAAATACTATCAAAGTTTAAAAATTGCAAAACACACCCTCAAAAGTTCAAATCACAAAAAGGCTAAAATTTGGCAAAGAAAAGAGGAAATGTTTGATATTATTATATTATGATATAATAGGTTAGCATTAATTGATTATAATGTTTAAACATTTATCTCTAATGTTGATAATATTTATTTATAAAGTAAAAAAATACAATGAGTTATGAATAGAAACTATCAGAAAGTTCAGAGATATCCTTTAAAAGAACTAAGTTGTCTTCACTTCAAATAGAGAAGTGAAGGAAATAAACTCAAAATTCAGAAACATTCATGAATCACCTGAATTGACATTGATAAAAAGCATATCGAGCAAAGAAGCACTAACCGAGTTCTCCTTGAAGAACATATTGAACAATTATGTCCAAATTAAAAAATATTATTCATGAAAAGTACAAGAAAAATTAGTAAGTACTTATAAATTTTCATACTTTATTCTAAAAAAATACATATTGAAAGGTACAAGAAAAATTAGTAAGTATTTTAGTAAGTACTTATAAATTTTCATACTTTATTCTAAAAATACTAAAGGAATCATAAACTTAATATAAAATTTCATATAAATAATCTTGCAATAGAAACTAAAGTGAAGTCATTAATCAACTACATTACGAGATATAAAAAAACTAGATAAGATGAGAAAAATCACTATAATGGACAAAAAATATGCACATGATACTTAGTTACCATAGTGTAAGTAAAACAAATAAAATTAATATTTTTTTCTCTATATAGTGGCACGACTCTATAATATCATTATTTGGGGATATGACAACCAACGCAAGATTATTTTTTAAGAACACGATCAAAGATAAGCATGTAATAGTACTGTCAGATTTCAAGATCTTTAAATATAAAGGTAAAATATTTTACAACTAAAATTCTTATTAAAAGCTACTAAATATAAAATTCATCTTATACATGTCTCAAATTTGTATGAAAGATATGCATGTCATCGTAAATTGTGTTAATAATATATCAACTTATAAAAAAATAAGAGATAGATAAGCAAACCAAGCAAACATCCATATAACACGATAAAGAAAAAATATTACACTTTAGAAGGCTCATTGAGAACAACCTGCTAAAACAAAAGCATCTCCATCAAGGCTCTTTATAAATACAACACAAATTTAAATTATTTAATATTTTTAAAAATAGCTTAATTTTTTTGAGTAAAATCATGAATCTTTAGAAGTGATTTTCATGAACTCTTTTAATTTTTTATATGGTTATGTGGATGCTTTTATCATATAAAAGTGTATTAGAGTTAGCATTAATATTTATTTTATAATTTTTTAAAAGGCTGCCAGTGATTAGCAACAAAATTTATATTCTCATTAGTTTCATTCTAGCCCACTTTTAATTAATCATTTTGTCTTATTGGTTTTAATTATTCATCATTCTTTTATAACTTTATCTTTTTAAGTGTTTTTTACTTTTACAATATTATACCTTCTTAAGTCAAGCTTGGTTTCATGCCGATCTAAATAACGTGAAAATTCATAGCTTTAGATTTAGTTATTTCTTGTCAATTCAATTATTACATGAAAATTTTAAATTTAGTGTAGCCCATTCAAACAAACATTTAAAAAAATAAATAATCACAATAGTAAAGTTTGAAAACATAAGTGAGAAAAACAATCAAAGTGGAACTGAGAAACAAATTTTAGTAAAAATTAAGTCAAAAATACTTAATCATAATATTTAATCACGTGCATTGCACGTGCATAAATCCTAGTAAATTTAAATTTGGGTGTTTGCTAATTAGCCCCCAGTTTTACCACACTGAAATAGATCTGAAGCTTAGTTGCACTTGAATACCCTATAGTTTCCCCTACTTTTCGCTTAGATATCCACATTTGTTTGTTTTGGCATCACTTATTACGTGCCTTAAGATTTCTAAAACTTGTAATTAAGTACCCCTCAATTTTTAAATCTGCACTTAAATACCCTCAGTTATACAAACTTGAGGATACTTAAGTGCATGTTCTAAAAACTTTAGAATAAACTTTATAGGATATATAATTGCTGCCGAAAATATATAGGTGAGCATATATAAGTGAAACCGTAGGGTATTTAAAAAGAAGCAACCGAATTATGAAAATTAATTGAAGTTTTGTTTTGATTGAAAAGATAAAGTTTGCGTAAAGACTGATCCATATACATATGCTAATGCATGATATCTCGGTTCCAAAAACCTTCTAGTGGTGGTCTTCCCTTCCCCTCATGTCTTCGCGGTCTTTCCTTAATAAAAGATGGCTCCATACTTTTCCCCCCCAAGACCGCTTCCAAGATCGAAAATTAATAGTTGGAAAATAGAGGCCAGGGAATGAATCGCGTCCTCTTTATCTCCACAAAGTCCACGATACAAAACTTCCGTCGACTTGGAAACAATCAAAGGAAGCCGCGTGTTCAGTTGCGGCCACAGAAGACCATTGACTCCCATCCCCCCCCCCCATCAAAACAGAGAGGCTCAGTCCAACTCCTCCCCCGCCCCTATTTAAACGCCTCCGCTGGCTCCTCCCCTCTTCAAATTAAACGCAAATTAAGAATATGATCAGGCTCTTGATCCTAGCAGTCTCCACCTTGGCCCTCTTCTCCTCCTCCTCCACCTTCGCGCAGCAATGCGGCAGCCAAGCTGGCGGCGCGGTGTGCGCCAACGACCTCTGCTGCAGCCAGTTCGGCTACTGCGGCTCCACTGACCAGTACTGCGGCAGCGGATGCCAGAGCCAGTGCGGCGGCGGCGGCGGCCCCACGCCGGACCCTCCGAGCAGCGGCGGCGGCGGAGGTGTAGCTTCTATCGTCAGCGAGGCTCTGTTCAACCAGATGTTGCTGCATCGGAATGATGCGGCCTGCCCTGCGAACGGGTTTTATACGTACGATGCGTTTGTGGCCGCCGCGGACGCTTTTGGCGGGTTCGCGACGACTGGGGATGATGAGACCAAGAAGAGGGAGGTTGCCGCGTTCTTGGCGCAGACGTCTCACGAGACCACCGGTTAGTATATATACATGCATCTCTCAAGCCAAACCGGTTAGTATATATATGCACGTGACTTGATCCCTACTACGTGCTAATACATGTAGGTGGGTGGCCAACCGCACCGGATGGACCGTACGCATGGGGGTACTGCTACCTCCAAGAACAAGGCAGCCCCGGGGATTACTGCGTCGCCAACGACCAGTGGCCGTGCGCGGCGGGGAAGAAATACTACGGTCGTGGACCCATCCAGATCTCATAGTAAGCTCACACAGTTAACCCTGATCAACTTGCATGCCAAGCTTTTGTGGCGCTTTGGTAAAAATTATTAATTTCAAATTAAAACTCTAAAATTGAGTTGAGAGGACTTAGGGGTTACCATGGTCTTAATTAGTACTCTAATAGATCATAATCCCTAGGGTTTAGTTGCAAACTGATCGACTCAAGTTTCTTATTAGGCTAGCAACCACTAAGATCTGGTCAACAATTAATTTAACCAGCAAAAAATTACGACTACTTATTACGATGTTATAAATTATTATACACGCACTTGATAACAAAAAATTTTCAATTCTCGTTGCAGCAACTACAACTACGGACCATGCGGCAGCGCCATCAACCAAGACCTGCTGAACAACCCCGACCTGGTCGCCACCGACGCAACCATCTCCTTCAAGACCGCACTCTGGTTCTGGATGACCCCGCAGTCACCGAAGCCCTCGTGCCACGACGTCATCACCGGAGCCTGGACGCCGTCGTCCGCTGACACGGCCGCCGGGCGGGTCCCTGGGTTCGGAGTCATCACCAACATCGTCAATGGAGGCGTGGAGTGTGGGCATGGGTCGGACTCCAAGGTTCAGGATAGGATTGGGTTTTATAAGAGGTATTGCGATTTGCTGGGTGTGAGCTACGGCGACAATTTGGACTGTGGTAGCCAGAGCCATTTTTAATTTGCATTTTAACTGCGTGCATGGTTACTTGTTGTATTCGGAATAAGATAAGTAAATAATTGGTATAATTTCGATCGTTGTAAAATAAGATGGATCGAGATATACGAATATTTTTGCCCCTGTAGGGCTGTAAACATGTGGTCATGAATTTTGCTTTAATTTCATGTTAACTAATTAATTATGTCACCCGGTTGATTAGTAATTATTTCTCTTACTTTTTGGCCTACTCTGCCAGTTACATGACAAGGGAATCCTTAACAAGAAAAAATAACGTATGATCACGGATTCACTTGTTGTGAATAAAAAACGCACATGTTTCTTCAATCAAAATTCTTTTTTATTTAGTTGAAAGTTATAAAACGGGTGTGATTCATACGAGATAAAACGATGGTTTATTTAGAATGAACTATTTATTCTAGTGGAGGATTGCAACTTGCAAGTTATGAACATAGGATAGGAGAGCATTAAGAAGAGATGATCTAGAAGCTGGCTATATATTTTTTAAGTAAATCAAACATTTCAGAAAATTTGACTTCTTAAGGGATCTATCAAGCTTCACATATATAGGTGCCGTTTATTAAGGATTATGCAAATTTTTTTTGTTTCATGCACCTTTACTTGATCTCTACAAAAAAAAACAAAAAACAAATAAAAACCAAAACAAAAACAAAAAATAACCCGCACCCCAAAAACACCCCGGAATAAGTTAAAAAAAAAGAACAAAGCAAAAGAAAAAACATACCCACACTACCCAAAAAAAAGCTTTCTGAAATTTACACATACGTACACCCATAAATCTTAGGCTGTGTTACATGTTGAACTTGCTACACAAAGAAATTTATTGTTTCAATTCCGTTTGGCTTACCTTTTCGTAAGTGGGACCTACACTTGACCCTTTCCGAGGTCAAAGTCTAGTAAGCCGCCAATCTTAACACAGGTTTTTGTCTATTACCCCAAAGTTTTTTTGTCTATTACCCCAAAGTTTTACTCTAACCTATTTTTAAACTCGTGTACTTATAATATGCCTCTTAAACCTAAAAATACAAAGAGCACTTATTTTTAAATCCAAGTCTTCATAAAACGTATAAGTATACATTAATATATACATATTAAAAACTCAATAACCCCATATTACCCTCTTCTTCATTCTCTCTTCAACTCTCTGCTCCCTTCCAAACAATTTTTCATCATCCCATTAATCACCGATCTCCTCCTCTACTTCCTAACTTACCCCTTGAACCCTTTCCTCCTCCTAATTGAGATTTATGTTATTTCTCCTACCACTCCTCCACTTCCTCCACCAAAGACTTCACCTTGAAGCTTGCACGTGACATCAAGTCCACCAGCTTTCCCTCCACTCTTTGGCCAACAAGCTTAAACACTCTAAGCTCGTCCTCAACTACAAACTGCTCCAATCAACTCTCTCCGATCTTCTATCTTAACTTTAACCGTTCAACGAGGTCCTCGCTTAAAGGTCAACTTCACCACATTTGCCTACAATCACAAGATTACTTTTATGCCGGATTGAATTAGACTTTAAATTTAAGGCTTGGAATGCAAAAATGTATAGACAAAGTTTTTTGTATATTGTGTGCTTGATAAAATGCTTCAAAAAGATTTGTAGTTGATTTGTAATAGTTTAAAGGATTATGTGTATTAAATAGAATTTATTTGATACATATTACATGTTTGACTAAATGCTTTAAGAAGTTTTTTGGTCGATTTGTATCATTTATAAAGATTATATAGCAAGTCGTCAATCGCCAATGGAGTTTATGAATGATATAGAACTCATAACAAGTCATATGTTGTTCTGAAAGGGCTATAACCCTTTATGATACATTATAGCTCTTATGATATATTGTAGCTCCTTGTATGAGAAGTATAGCTCTTTTAATGAAAAATATAGCTCTATATCATTTATAAAAAATATAGCTCTTATGATACCATTTATAAAGAACTACATTTATCATTTATAGCTCTTTATATCGTCAATCGACATGAATAATTGATCAAACAACACATTGTATACATCATCACACATTTACATTGATCAGAAAAAACTGATTTGATTTATTCCATAAAGTTTTAGATTTTTTAGCGGCCATAAAGAACTATACTTTATCAGTCGGCTATACTATGGTCATAAAGAGCTATAATTTGGCATAAAAAGCTATACTTTCATGATAATGTGCTACATTTTAGTATAAAGATCTATATTTTTCAAAAACTAGAAAATTGAGAGTGGACCTTTCGTCGACATGATAATTGATCAAATAACATATTTTATACATCATCACATGTTTACGTTGGTTAGGAAAAAAAACTAATTTGATTTGGCAAAGAGGCGGTCGAAGATGGTGGTTCGCCGGAGTATTTGAGGCTCGGTGGAGAGAAAAAACATCACTTTCTCCAAGTCTTCATCTTGAATAGCTTTGAAGAATTCATGTTTGTCACTTGATTGAGTGCATTTTAGAGATGAGCCTATTCCCACATACCCCCCTTTTGCAACCACTGCCGGAGCTTCACCTTGACACATGATAAAGCCAAATGGTATTTCACGCCAGGAGAGAGTCTAAGGAGTAGGGGAAATGAGAGTTTCATATTGGTCGCTCCTAGATTTTGATTTTGTAAAACGAATGAAGGAAAAAAAGAGAGAGATAAGTTTATTTGGGGAAGAAGGTTAATTTTGGAATTTTATATTTATTAGGGAAATATAGTATAAGGATTGAGGATATTGTACAGATTGAGTTTAAAAATAAGTGGTTTGGGGTATATTAGGTTTATAAGTGTTCATACAAGTTGGTGAGTTTTTAGATAAGTTGCGGTAAAACTGTAGGGGATTCGAAACAATCAAATCGAACCATTGTTTTTCCAGACCTTGTTAGAAAGTTGAGCAAGAAAGAAATTCACCATAAATCAAAGATAAAAACTTGTAGGAATAGTAAAAGAGATGAACACACAGATTTAACGAGGTTCGACAATGTGCCTAAGTCCTCGGGAGCCACACCACACAATCTCTTTTGATTAATTAAAGGAATACAAGCACTCAAACTAGGGTTTAATCTCTCTGAGATTCTCTCTCTTTTCTTCTCTTCTGATAGTTTTTTTCCTCGTCCTTAATTAGTCCTAGAAACATATAGGTATATTTATGAATCCTAACCCAAACAGAATTCAAAACAGATTAGGAAAACCGCCAGCTCGACTCGCGGTCGACCGCCGAACTAGTCGCGGTCGACTGTGAAAAGTCCAGAGACCAACTCAACTCCAGGGTCCAGACGCGGTCGACCGCACCAACCGCCACGGTCGAACGGAAAAAGTCCAGAGACTTTTTCTTTTTCTTTTGTGCACGTTCACGGTCGACTGCCGAGAGCACCGCGGTCGACCGTACTGTAGTTTCCTGTTTCCTTCGTTTTACTTCATCTTTTTGATTTCAGCTTCGGCTTCAGCTTTGGGTCTACACTTAGACTAACAATCTCCCACTTGGAGACCAAAGCGCTACCAGTAAGCTCTCCCGAACTCTCTCCTTCTTCGCAAGTATCTTCTCCTCCCTGGAGAATCCTTTCTTCAATCATTAATATCTCGGCGATCTTGCCGATCCTCCTAGTGTGGTTCCGTCTTCATCTTCTACTCGTGAAGGCCAACTAAAGTTGCGTACAACTCCAGTTTTTTAATGGTGACTGCCTTCGTCAATATGTCCGTCGGATTTTGACTCTCCAAAATCTTTATTAAGTGTAACTTTTCGTCTTCAATCAGCGAGCATATGAAATAGTATCATATGTCGATGTGCTTTGTTCTGGCATGATAGACTGGATTCTTGGCAAGATGTATAGCGCTCTAGCTATCATAATAAAGAACTTCTCTCCCTTACTTCAGATCCAACTCTTTTAAGCACCCGTTCAACCAGATCATCTCCTTACTTGCTTCAGTCATCGTGACATATTCAGCCTAGGTTATAGATAAAATCACAATCTTCTGCAGACGTGAGACCCAGCTCATTGCTGTCGATGCTAAGGTATAAACATACCACGTGGTGCTTCGCCTCGTATCATGATCACCGACGAAGTCCGTATCCACGTATACCTACAGCACCAGCTCCTTCCTCCTGAAATATAGTGGCTTGTTCGTTGTCCCTCTCAAGTACCACAATATCCACTTCACAGCCTCTCAATGTTATTTCCCTGGATTGCTTGCAAACCTGCTCATAACTCCCACTGCATGGGTAATGTCCGGTCTCGTACAAACCATCACGTACATGAGACTCCCAATGGTCGAAGAATATGGCAGCCTGCTTATATTCTCTCTCTCTCTCTGCATCTGTCTTAGGCTATTGCTCCTCAGATAACTTGAACTGGCTTCCAAGGGGTGTGCTAACAACCTTAGCATTCTGCATATTGAACCTCTGAAGTGTCTTCTCGATATATTCAGCTTGGTTCAACCTCATCGTCCCTTCAGCTTTATCCCTACTGATTCACATTCCTAGAATATGCTTTTCTACTCCCAAATCCTTCATTGCAAACTCCTTTGTCAGCTGCTTCTTCAAACTGTTTATCTCCTCTAAACATGATACTGCTACTAACATGTCATCAACATATAATAACAATATAATAAAGCTGAACTCGAACCTCTTGAAATAGCAGCAATAATCCGAATTGTTTCTTCTGTAGCCATTGTTTTATATGAAGTTATCAAACTTCTTGTACCACTGTCTCGAGGCCTGTTTCAAACCATATAAGCTCTTCTTGAGCTTGCACACCATCTCTTCCTTTCCTTCTTCAATGAAGCCAACGGTTTGCTTCATATAGATTTCTTCATCCAAGTCACCATGAAGAAATGCAGTCTTCATAACTAACTGCTCAAGGAAGAGGTCTTCTACAGCCACCAAGCTCAACATCACCCTGATAGTTGTGAGCTTTACAACAGGGAAAAATATCTCTGTGTAGTCCACTCCTTCACGCTATTGGAACCCCTTTACAACTAATCTGGCATTAAACTTCTTTCTTTCATCACTCTCTTGATTGACCCGGTAGACCCATTTGTTATGCAAGACCTTTTTCTATGCAGGTAGCTGGGCTAATTCACATGTCTCATTGGTGAGTAGAGAATCTATCTCCTCCTGCATCACATACTCCTACTGCTGAGATTCACTCACTTGCATTGCCTTCTTATAGCACTCAGGTTCACCGCTATCTGTCAACAATAAGTAATCAAGATATGAAAGATATTTAGGATTTGGTTTGGGTACCCTGGATGACCTCCTAAGCTCCACGCCCTGGGTAGTTATTACTGTACCTGGAGCCTCCTTCGTTTTTCGATCAGAAAAAACATCATCACCCCTATCTGGAAGTTCCTTAAATACATGTACTCGAATCCACCTATATCCGAAGTGCTGCTCCCACTGCTTTGGCTATCCTTGGCATTTTTCATGTCCTTGTACATCACCTTCTCATTGAATATGACGTCTCGGCTTCTGATGATCTTCCTGTTCTTCTCATCCCAAAGACGATATCTAAACTCATCAATGCCGTATCTAATGAATGTACACTTCTGTGACTTAGCCTCTAGCTTGTCCCTGATATGGTCGTTGATATGAACATAAGTCACATAACCAAATACCCGTAAGTGTGAGAGTTTTATCTTCTTTCCACTCTAAACCTCCTCTGGAATCCCAAAATCTAATAGAACTGATGGCTCATGATTAATAAGGTAAGCCGTCGTATGCACCGCATCCGCCCAAACTGTCTTAGGTAGACCTGCATGTAATTGCATGCTCCTGGTACGCTCTGTCAAGGTCCTGTTCATCCTCTCCGCAATGTCGTTCTGTTACGACGTCCCTGGAGTAGTCCTCTCTAAGCGAATACCATTCGTAGCACAGAACCACTTGAACTTCTCCAGCTCGTATTCTCCACCATTGTCTGATCTCAGACACTTCACCTTTAAATCTGTCTTGTTCTCCATCATGGCCTTCCACTTCTTGAAGACTCTAAACACCTCTAACTTGTGCTTCATGAAGTAAACTCACACCTTCCTCGAGTGATCATCGATAAAGGTGACATAGTATCTCGAACCGCCAAAAGAAGACACACTGACTGTGTTTTCGTCAAAAGTTGGTTTCATTATGGAATTCATTATATCTTCGATCGATTACAACAAATTCAAAAGAAATAGCCTTTTTATAAGACTTCTTTTACACAACAAAAGAAAAATTATAACTTTTTAGAAATAAATGTAGGATCGTTATTTGGATCGCTGCTTACGTGCGATCTTTGCCTGTGCCGGGGGTGCGTTAGCCCGTGGACCACCGAATCACAGATTCTGATTGAATCGTGAAGGCTTTAGGGATTCTTTCTTCGTTTATCGAAGTAGGAATTTGAAGTGAATATCTTATCAAAGTAAGACGATCACTCTTCTTAAGATTAAGTCAAAGCTCGAATCTCAAGGAATTGCCAGAAGCTCAAGTACTCTCCTCTGTCTGCTCCAAAAATGCTCAGCTAATGCTCTCCAAATGCTCCGCCCCTTCAAAAATGATCTCAGGGGGTATTTATAGCCCCTTGAGCAAATAGTGTTTCGAGACAGTGTTTGCTGTCTCAGCGGCCGAGACAGTAAAGACTATCTCGAGTTCCGAGATAGTAAACACTATCTCGGGTTCCGAGACAGTAAACACTATCTCGGAAAACTTCAACTACCCGACAGTTTTTTGTAACTGCCTTGCCACGTTTTAAAACTCCGTTATTTTGGCAGTTATCACGTGATTCTCGCCCACGATGTTTCCCACGTTCCTGAACAATTGGTGGCCATGTGTCAGCGGTTATACAAACAGTTTCTGATCATTCAAGAGCTGTCTCACGTGCGAGACAGTAAACACTGTCTCGCATGATGAGACAGTAAAAACTGTCTCGCGTGTCGAGACTGTCCACACTTGTCCTTGTGTTCTTTTGATCTCTTGAGCTGTATTTGGATATCTTTCAGCATTTTTTTACGCCTATAGATACCCCCTCCAAAGTATTCCAGACGCATTCCTTTATAGAGGAGTCTGGGAAACTTTGGATAAGACGGGTTTTGTTTGCAATCATTTCAGTATTTAGCTGAGGAGATCGTATAGAAGGACTTGTGAACGGCTTCAACTCTTGACTTCTTCATCTTTTAGTCTACTCAGTTCTTTGTAGAATAGCTAATATTCTCCCGGCATCACGTTTATCGCTTAACCGTTGTCGAGATCTTGATTCGAAGCTGGTATTTGTTCTTGTGAGTTCAGTTTTTTTGTCACCAGATTAATACTTATACACTCGTTGAGAATTGGTCAGGTTATCCTTAAGAATATTCAGATTAATATTCTCCAGAAACTTCCTGTTGAGGGTAGGGAAACAGTTTAGACTCGTGTACCTATTAGAGTATCATGGTCTCTTTTTTGTTGGTAGAGATGAACCCGATGATAGAGAAGAAGAATTTTATATTCTATCTCCTGGTCTCTTTTTTGTTGGTAGAGATAAACCCGATGATGGAGAAGAAGAATTTTATATTCTATCTCCTGGTCTCTTTTTTGTTGGTAGAGATAAACCCAAAAAAATCGGAGAGGAAGAATTTTATATTCTATCTCCAGGTCTCTTGTTTATTGGTAGAGATAAACCCCAAAATTGGAGAGGAAGAATTTTATATTCTATCTCTCGATGTAAAAGAAACTCAAGGTGGGATTTCCACTTAGAGAATCTGGAATGGTTTGGAATAATCCTAACTGTCATAAGGTTTGATTATTCAACTGAAAGTGGACCTCTCGTTCGTGGAATGAATCGAGAAGAGATTTTGGTTGTGGTCCTAACTGTAGTAAGGTTTGACCAAGTGGGAGTTTGATACGATCCTAACTGTTTAAAGGTTTGATCGCTCAAGTTGTGGACCTCTCGTTCATGGATGGAATCGAGAGGAGATTTTGGCTTTGGTCCTAACTGTTTAAAGGTTTGACCAAATGGGATTTCGAGACGATCTTAACTGTTTAAAGGTTTGATCGTTAAATTTATGGACCTCTCGTTCATGGAAGGAATCGAGAGGGGATTTTGGTTGTGGTCCTAACTGTAGTAAGGTTTGACCAAGTGGGGGTTTGATACGATCCTAACTGTTTAAAGGTTTGATCGCTCAAGTTGTGGACCTCTCATTCATGGAGGGAATCGAGAGGAGATTTTGGCTTTGGTCCTAACTGTTTAAATGTTTGACCAAATAGGATTTCGAGACGATTCTAACTATTTAAAGGTTTGATCATTAAATTTGTAGACCTCTCGTTCATGGAAGGAATCGAGAGGGGATTTTGGCTTTGGTCCTAACTGTTTAAAGATTTGACCGAATGGGGGTTGCTAATTATCATGAATTGAAATTTTGGGTGTTATGTCAGAGCCCAACAGTGGGAGTGTTAAAGGCTTGGACACAGCGGGAGTTTTGGTGGATTTAACCACGTAGTATTTTGTTGGACCCACCATCAGTTGATTTGATCGGTGAGGGATTTTATGATAGAGGAGTGTGAATTATCAAGCACTCCACAATTAGATCGTAGGAGTTTCGTGAGAAAAGACTGACCCAATGAGGTCATTGAATATCATCTCAACGAAAGAGTGCTTGGAAAGTCATAGTAGGAGTTGGCGAAACTGATCCCGACGATTGAGACCAACCAAGAATCAAATGGGAGAAAAGCAAATGGGACATGTTTCACCCTTAAATGATTTCAGAGTTTTGTGAGGGAAGATCGACTTGATGAAGTCATTGAATCTCATCTCAATGAAAGAGTACTCTAAAAATCACAGTGGGAGGGTTTTAATCATTTTGGACATGATTAAATAGCCACAGCGGGAGGTTCTTAATCATTTTTTTGTCATGATTAAGGGTGGAGTATTCAGATGATTGGTTTTCATCTTAAATAATTGATTAGGTTTGGGTTATCCTTAAGAATATCATATATAGTATTCTCCAGAAACTTCCCGTTAAACAGGTTACCTTGAATGTACTAAGGATAGTACTTTTTTAGGAATTTCTCGTTTGTGAGCAACGTTGCTAGCTGTTCTTGATATAGAATCAGGTCTTGGTTCCTGTCTTCGTATTTAGCCATGATAACCTTGTATCCACCCCCAGCTTTTAGGTGAACCTGAGTCTAATCACATTTGGAAGCAATTTTTAACCTCTTATATCGGTCGGAGGTTCGGGAAACAGTTTATACTCGTATACCTTTTGGAGTTACATGGAGAAGCAGTTTATACTCGTATACTCTTCGGAGTTAGGGGAAACAGTTTATACTCGTGTATCCAATGGAGTAAGGGGAAACAGTTTATACTCGTGTACCCAATGGAGTAGGTCGTCTTTATTTGGCTTGTTTCGCCGTTATGACACCGGAATCAATTAAGACTTGGATTTTATTTTTGAGTCTAAAGCAAATCTTGGTGGGATGAAGAACCCTTCTGTGGTATGCACAGTAATTTGGATCCATAATCCTCTTAGCTCCCTCCTGATCTTTAATAGATGGTAGCTTGATTTTGTCATTGGCGAGGAGGTATTTCAAGATGGCTGGAGCTTCATCATCTTCAAAAGAAACTTCGGATCGAGAGTCGCATTCACAGCGATTGCAGATATCGTCGGTTGGCTTCTCTCAACTTTCTTCCTTTTAAGAAAGTGTTCAGCTTGTTCACCACGCATTTTTAAATCCTTCTAAGTTTTGGATGGTACAACCCCCAGGGCTTCCAGGACATCGATGGAGAGATTATTGTGGTATGTTTGCAGGATGAACTCCTCTGTAATAGGATCTCTGCAATTCATTGCTTTGTTGTGGAAGCGCTTGATAAAATTATCAACTGACTCTCCGTCTTTTTGCTTTTCATCCAGAAGGGTTCCGATTAACACTTCGGTGTCATCATCGAAGAAATTGCTGAGGAATAAACTTTCTATGTCATCCCAACAATTGATGCTCCCTGGCTTGAGACGTCGATACCAATCGAAGGCGGGACCACGAAGGGTGCTAACGAATGACCGGACCATTAAAGCCTTGTTTCCAGATATCATGCCCAAATGAGATTTGAAATAAATCAAGTGCTGAGCAGGCGATCTCTTTCCGTCGAACCGTGTGAAGTTAATCATATGGAATTTTGCCGGGTATGGAATTGAATCCCATTCTCTTGGATAGGGACACGGAATACCCGTCTTCTTTACTTCCTGAGCGGACATCAAAGCATTGACTTTGTTTTCAAGATCTTGCATTTTCTTATCCTCATCTTCATCCCTTTTTGAGTGATATTGAGGAGAAATAATTGGGTCACCCCCAGTATTATTAAGAGGTGCGATTGAACTACCCCCAATATCGTTGTTGGGAGGATCGGTTGAACCACCCCCAGTGTTATCGTTATTAGGAGGTGCATCAGCAAAAATGACTTTATCCACTTCCGGATCACTGTCATCTGCAATATTTTGAGTGCGGTGGCTGGATTCAGCTCGCTGACTGGACTCAGGAAGTTGAGACCGTTGAGCTAGCAATTCTCTTATTTGTTGAATAGCCAACTCCATCTCCATCTTCATCTCAGCTCTAATTTCTTCGCGTTGTTTGGCTAGAGCTTCTTGAAATATTTGAATGAACTGATCAGAGGTGATTGTGAACACTTCTTTGGTTTGCCCCGTGCTAGATATTGTATCATCCGAATCGATCGCAGAACAAGTGTCCGAGAGTTCATCCTCCGAGGACATTCCTTTATGCATTCTCTTGTAGTCCCTACGTCTGCTGGCTCCTAACTGGAGTCGAGATATCCGTTGAGCAATTCTTGAATTGACTTTTCTTCCCGGAGAAAAGTCAGGATTTGATTCACTTGAATGCCACTTAGATTTTCCTTTATCAGCCATATTGATGGTGACTTCAGGGAATTCATCCTTTTGAACAGCAAGCTTCTTGCAGAAATATCTCGGCTTGGGCTTTGACATTTTGGTGAAAAGTCTCTAGAACATTGAGATTCTTTGTGGGATGGCTTCTCGTTTGGAGTAGTCATATTCTGACAATACTGCTCTAATAAGTCGCACACAGGAACAATGAGAGTTTATTTTTTGAACAATTCTCTTTCGAAATTTATTCACACCCCCAGCTTGATAATACGATTTATCGGTATGATTACCGAAAAATCCTATCGTCTGTTGATATGACCTCATAGGTATAACGATGTCTTTTGGAGAGCACGTCTTCTTCTGAAGGTGTAAAGCCTTGTTGGCATTCTCAGGGTAACTTATTGTTGCCTTTGAGTGATCCAAGGTTATGTCAACAGTCACACGTTCAGAACCACCCCCTTGCGGGTGTAGAGTCTTAACGGGCTCCGAATGCTGATTTTGTACAACTCTAGACTTTGGAATCCAAACTTTGTAGAGTTTTGGTGGTTCTTTAGCCACCGTTTCCTTCTTCCTTTCTCGTCTTTGTTGTGAGAGAGCACGGGCATGAGCAGCGTTTGTACGACGCTTTTGTGTACGTTCTTTGAGGGTCGAATGAGCCCTTTTGACGAGAGTCCATTCCTCCGTCGTAAGCTGTGCAGAAATATGATTATTTTACCGTTAAGGCAACTGAACCACCTTATGCTTCCTCGACTCTAGGTCCGCATAGTAACGGACCCCGTCGGTTTGTTGTAAGGCCTTAGCCAATTGACGAGTACGGCGCTGGCGCTATCTCTGACAAGCCCTCTTCGTCAGTACCGGTGAGCCATTAATCAACGACTCCTTAATTGATGCAGAGTCGTTTGGAGCAAGGATGCTGCAGGCATATTCCTTAGCAACGATCGGGCAAGAACCTTCATCTGCGGTCTTCATCGGCATTGCAGACTTGAAAGTTTTCTTGGAAGATGAAACCTTCCTACACTTACGAGGTGAGGAAGGTTTTGAGGATGAGGATGATAGGTACTCCTCGAATTTCGTCTGATCGAACACATATTCGATCTCTTTATTAATCACGATCTTGATCGGTTGCGACACTGCGGCCTCGGCAGCGAGGCCGCTGGCTCCCACTGTGGTCGCCAGTTTGTTTTCATCAAAAGTTGGTTTCATTGTGGAATTCATTATATCTTCGATCGATTACAACAAATTCAAAAGAAATAGCCTTTTTATAAGACTTCTTTTACACAACAAAAGAAAAATTACAACTTTTTAGAAACAAACGCAGGATCGTTGTTTGGATCGCTGCTTGCGTGGGATCTTTGCCTGTGCCGGGGGTGCGTTAGCCCGTGGACCACCGAATCACAGATTTTGATTGAATCCTGAAGGCTTTAGGGATTCTTCCTTCGTTTATCGAAGTAAGAATTTGAAGTGAATATCTTATCAAAGTAAGACGATCACTCTTCTTAAGATTAAGTCAAAGCTCGAATCTCAAGGAATTGCCAGAAGCTCAAGTACTCTGCTCTGTCTGCTCCAAAAATGCTCAGCTAATGCTCTCCAAATGCTCTGCCCCTTCAAAAATGATCTCAGGGGGGTATTTATAGCCCCTTGAGCAAATATTGTTTCCGAGACAGTGTTTGCTGTCTCGGCGGCCGAGACAGTAAAGACTGTCTCGAGTTCCGAGACAGTAAACACTGTCTCGGGTTCCGAGATAGTAAACACTATCTCGAAAAACTTCAACTGCCCGACAGTTTTTTTGTAACTGCCTTGCTACGTTTTAAAACTCTGTTATTTTGGCAGTTATCACGTGATTCTCGCCCACGACGTTTCCCACGTTTCTGAATAGTTGGTGGCCACGTGTCGGCGGTTATACAAATAGTTTCTGATCATTCAAGAGCTGTCTCGCGTGCGAGACAGTAAACACTGTCTCCCGTGTGAGACAGTAAACGCTGTCTCACACGGCGAGATAGAAAACACTGTCTCACACGGCGAGACAGTAAAAACTGTCTCGCGTGCCGAGACAGTCCACACTTGTCCTTGTGTTCTTTTGATCTCTTGAGCTGTATTTGGATATCTTTCAGCATTTTTTTGACGCCTACAGACTGGACCCCATACATCTGTATGAATCAACTCTAGCTTCTGAGTCTTAGGTGGCCTTCCACCCTTCTGGAAACTAACCCTCTTCTGCTTCCCAAAGATACAGTCTTCACAAACCCCAACTTCCATGGAGTCGATCCCGGTTAGCTTTCCTTTTGAATGTAAGATCTTTATCCCCTTCTCGCTCATGTGCCCTAGCCTGTTGTACCACAGATCTGTACTCTCTTTACCAGCTGTAATTGCGAGGGTGTCACTCGCGTGTGAGGTGAGGTAGAGAGTGCCTAATTTGTTACCTCGGGCAACTACCATCATACCATTGGAGATTGTCCATGAATCCCTGGTGAATGTCGAAACATAGCCTTCTGCTACAAGCTGTCTCACCAAAATAAGATTTTTCTCCAGCTTTGGTACGTGTCTCACGTTCTTCAAGTTCCACTTAGAACCCTTCATCTGAATCTGCACATCGCCCTTTCCAACAATATTACAGGGTTCATTGTTCCCCAAATGCACTCTTCTAAAGTCCCCTGCTATATAATTCTGAAGAAGCTTCTTATTAGCAGTCGCGTGAAAAGAGGCTCCTGAGTCGATGACCCAAGAATCCGAATCGTCGTCCATAGCAAGGATCAAAGCATCCTGTATGATATGAGCCTCCTGCTCACCCACATCCTTCTTTGGACTCTTGTAGACTGAAGACATATGGCCATTCTGGTCGCAGTTCCAACACTTTCCTTTGATAGGCCTAACCTTCGAGTTCGACCTCTTCTTCACGGACTTCGACCGATTCCTATTCTTATTCCCTTTCTTCTGGCTTCTGCTTCTCTGCTCGAAGTTTAGAGCTGAACCTGAACCTTCTAATTTGGATGATTTTCTTCTAACCTCCTCGGATAGAATCATACTGACCACCTCACCCAGCTTTAATTTTTCCTTCCTCGCCGAATTACTAATTGCCATCACACAACCTACCCAAATATCTGACAACTGCGATAGTAATAAAAGGTCCTGCACTTCGTCATCGAACATGATGTCTATAAAGATAAGCTGATCAACAATCGTGTTGAGCTCGCTGAGGTGCATCGTGAAGGATCGTCCTTCTGCCATCTTGAGGTTGAAAAGAGTTTTTACCAGATGCACCTTGTTTGCTACAGACTGTTGCTCGTACATCTTCGCGAGTTCTTCCATAAGCCCTACCGTCGTCTTCTCCTTCAAGATATTGTGGGCTACTGTCTTGGCGAGCGATAACCGGATTTGCCCTAGAGCATTTTTATCTAGTATCTCCCAATCATCGTCTGACTCCTCTTTCTTCTGTCCCTTATCCTTGCCCATCAACGGGCGATACAAGTCCTTCTGGTATAGATATTCCTCCATCTTCGACTTCTAATAGGCGAAGTCTGAACCGTCAAACTTCTCGATCTTATATTTGATTTCCTCTGCCATAGCTTTCTCACAAATTGCTGAACGAAGCTCTGATACCAGTTGTAGGGGATTCAAAACAATCAAATCGAACCCTTGCCCTGCCGGACCTTGTTAGAAAGTTGAGCAAGAAAAAAATTCATCACAAATCAAAGATAAAAACTTGCAGGAATAGTAAAAAAGACGAACACACTGATTTAACGAGATTCGGTAATGTGCCTACGTCCTCGGGAGCCACACCACACAATCTCTTTTGATTAATTGAAGAAGGAATACAAGCACTCAAGCTAGGGTTTAATCTCTCTGGGATTCTCTCTCTTTTCTTCTCTTCTGATAGTTTTTTCCTCATCCTTAATTAGCTCTAGAATCATATAGATATATATATATATATGAATCCTAGTCCAAACAGAATTCAAAACAGATTAGGAAACCGCTAGCTCGACTCACGGTCGACCGTCAAACCAGTCGCGGTCGACCGTGAAAAGTCCAAAGACCAACTCAACTTCAGGGTCTAGGCGCGGTCGACCGCACCAACCGCCACGGTCAACCGGAAAAAGTCCAGAGACTTTTTCTGTTTTTGTGCACGTTTGCGGTCGACCGCCGAGAGCACCGCAGTCGACCATACTGTAGTTTCCTGTTTCCTTCGTTTTGCTTCATCTTCTTAATTTCAGCTTCGGCTTCTGCTTTGGGTCTATACTTAGACTAACAAAAACTTTGAGTTAAAAGACAAAACCCTTTTATTTTAATAAATCTTTGTAGGGCAATTGATGCATTCCTTTATGTACGAACTTAATGTGCCGTCATCTTCTATAAGGAGGTAGATCACCCTAAGATGTAGAAACGCAAGCCTTAACATGGATGGAGAAAAAAATCTTATGTAAAATCTAAAGATTTTAGGTCCTATTTTGAAATACCTAAAAAGATCTTATGTAAAAGCTAAGTCATCATCAAACTAAAAACATAACACTTATTTCAAAATACTTTTTAGGTATTTTGGGTGTGATTTTTTGGTTTTGAGTTTGAAGGTTTTAATATAACATCTAACATAATATATTAAATATAATTAATATATAGTTATTATCAACATGCTTACTATATTATATTATATTATACTATATTATTGTTAATCTAATATATTAATAACATTTATTAAATAATATAAAATATATTAATAATTAAAATATATTATATGATAATATAATAACATATTAATACTAATATATAATTTGTTGATAATAAATTACATAATAATACAGTTAAAATAATACAATAATAAATACTAATCTATTATATAGCATGTATTATATAGTAAATGTAATCTAATATATAAAATATTTATATCTTATATGATAAATAATATAATATATTATAATGTAAAATAAATTATTGCTAACAAATGTTAATATAATAATAATATATTTATAGTATAATAATATTTATTTATATCATACATTATTAATATATTATTAAAGTAATTATTATTAAACTTTTATTAGTAACAGTAATATATTATATAATGAAAAAATATTTAACATATATTAATTTATTAATAATATACTAGCAACAAAATAAAATAATATCAATATTATATTATATTTATAATTTTATAATATTATTTTAATGATATAGTAATGTTATTTTAAAATATTATATAATATATAGCAATAACAAATTGATACTCCAGTATAATTAAATATATTTTTATTTGAAAATAATATGTAATAATTATAAAGTAATATTATACATGAAAGTACCATATAATATTATAATGTAATATAATATATTAAAATTCTATATAATATTATAATACATTATACAATATTATGTTGTATTATACTTACTATTAATAATATATTTAACACAAATGTTATAATTGGTCAAATAAGTCTTGATAAAAAAACTCAGCATATATAGTGTTTTGCAAACACTTTAGAGCGAAAACACAATATCATGATGTTTTTTTAACAAAAACACAATAAGAAAAACATCATGATATTTAAACAAAGCCTTAGTTCATTAACTTTTTCTCCATGTTCAGAGTAACATTATAGTTACATACAATAACTCAAAAACCTCCCATTAGATATGTCGACTCTGACAGTGTCTAGTCTGTGACAGTGTCTAGTTACAAAGAAGTCACATAGTCAGCGAGTTGTTTGTAGCTTCTAATTGTTTTGATGCAATTACAAGTTGATATATATCTAGTTTAAGGTAGTGATGCAACAAGCCACAGATTTAAGTCAAAGCATTATTTTTCAGAAGAATTATCAAACGTTTTAGGCTTAATTGCACTGTCGTACCCCAAAGTTCACCTATTTTGAACTTTGATACCTAAAGTTTATTTTTGTACTTTTAGACCTAATGTTTATTGCTCATAATGAACCCGATAACATTTTAGTTATGCACTTTTTATAGTAAGATTTTGGAGTTGGTCTCCCAAGTCTTCTTGAGAAGTTACCCCTCAAATATTTAGGTATTATAAAATTAGTCCCCGGAAGCTTCATATTTTGAAATTAGCTCTTCAAGTATTTTAAGTGCTTTGAAATAAGTTCCTCTAGTTAGCATCAGGTTAAAAGATTTGAGGACTAATTTTAAATATATGAATGGGGACTAATTTCAAAATATAAATATCTGGAGATTAATAGAGTTTAGGGGCTTCCTGAGACGCCATGAAGTTCGTAACAAGAAAAAACTTACGCACAAATAAAGTTTTGAGAGAGGGCTGGCTTCAAGAACTGAAACCTAAATTCAAATTTCAAACTTCAAAGCGCCATTAACCAAATACCAAAGTCTCCCTTCTACTTCTTCCACAGACAGCGCTGGAAATCTCGGTATGTCAATGGCTTTGTTATCTCTCTTTCCGCGTCTATTACCTGCTCGACAAAGTTCCTGCTGGATATAAAAATTCGTTTTACATTCTTTTTGCAAGTATTATGGGCTTTGATTTTGCTTTTCCAGTTACCAAACACCCATTATTCTCACTCGTGAACGCCATTTGAAATCACATTCTCGTCTTCAGACAATGATTCTTTTAAAAGAGGCTGTGCTTTCAAATATTTTGATCACGAGGAACCTTGGCTAAGGTCAATCGGGTATCAGGAATGAGGTCCAGAGTTCGAGCACTCCGAACCACAGAGGAACGAGATTCAGAGTCTAAGCTCTCCCATCACAAGGGAGCACACCCTACTACTACCGGGGCTCACCACCACATATCATGGTCATCTCTGGAGGGGTGGGGGTGGGGGTGGGGTGGGGGGGTACTTTCACTTTAGTCATGCGTTTGACGTTTATATGAACGTTATCTGTTAGAAAAGGAGAAAACTTATGCATGTTTTCAGAGACAATGTCACATGAAGAGAAAACTTATGCATGTTTTCAGAGACAATGTCACATGAAGAGAAGACTTATGCATGTTTTCTGTTGATAATAGTGTATTGTAGTGGGTTTTAGTCCCACATTGCTTGGGAGAACAAACCTCATACTCCTCTACTTGTATAAATATATGTGCACACTAAATATTCAATTCAATGGAAATTTACCCAAGATTCTCTCTCTCTCTCTTACTTTAACATGGTATCAGAGCTAGGGCTATTTCCCTTCCAATAAAATTTGAGCGATTGTTTCCTTGGTGAAACAATCCCTCCGGCTATTATCAGAGCTAGGGCTATTTCCCTCCGGATCTCAGATCTACGTCGTTATACTCCGGATCAAAGCTTGGTCTTTGACCCCGAGATTTGAGCGATTGTTTCCTTGGTGAAACAATCC
>BQKN01000351.1:102026-113942 GCA_022839385.1 Asparagus kiusianus | reverse complement strand
CCCCGAGATTTGAGCGATTGTTTCCTTGGTGAAACAATCCCTCCGGCTATTATTTCCTTGGTGAAATAATACCCGTTAAATTAACGGCATCGTCGTTTCAAGCCGTCTCTCGGCCTCAAACGAACAATATTGCCGTTTCGTAGTCAGTAACTGCATCTCGACGTCTTAACATTGCCGTTATGGCTCCTTCAGAGAAAATTCCCAAACCACCTTTGCCCCTCAATGATCAAAGTGACTGGGCAGGGTGGTCCACCATTGTCACCAATGCCTTGCGTGGCGCTGGTTTGCTTGATCATCTCACCAGTACGGGACCGGTTCCACCGTCCATCAGTACTGTTACTTCATCCAGTACTATTGCCTCTGGCAGTGGTGATGTCGATCTTCAGACTGCTCGTGCTCTCTATGTCAAGGAGAGTTCGGATTGGCAATTGCAGGAATTTCGTGTCATGGATTATCTCACTCGATGTGTTGGCTCTGGTCTCACTGTCGAGATTGGCTCGCTTCCCTCTGCTCGGGCCATGTGGACTCGTCTCACTGAGCGTTTCACTGAGTGCTCGGGTGCACGGGAGGCACATCTTCTGCAATGCATTGCTCTACAACGCAAAGGTAGTTCATCTCTACAGTCCTATTTTGGACAAATGCAAGCTTTTTGGACAGAGTTACGCTCCATGCTTCCTGGACGTAATTCCACATATGAAGACTGGCTAGCCTGGTACGAACGACATGAGGTGCATCAACTGTTTCAGTCCCTTCCTGAATATTCAACTATGGCTGATCAACTACTTCATCAGCCTCAATTTCCGACTTTGGCCTCAGTTATGGGAGCTCTCACTGCTTATGAGACCCGGCAACAGACATCACGATTTAATTTGTCAACAGATACTCCTACCTCTTCACTCGAGACTGTTTTGTCTGTACCTATCACTGCTCCTGTTATGAATCATACTTCTCCACAGGCTCCCTCTCTACAGGCTCGATCTAAGCCCTGTTATGAATCATACTTCTCCACAGGCTCCCTCTCTACAGGCTCGATCTAAGCTCTCTTGCAAATATTGCAAGAAGGAAGGACACCGCATTGAGACATGCTTCAAGCTTCATCCTGAGTTACGTTCCTCAGGTACTGGTCGTGGTCGGCGACCCCCTCAGTCTCAACCCTCTCGTACACCGGGATTGTTGGCCAATGCTATTCCTTCTACTACTTCAGACTCTACTATTCAAGCTATTGAAAGTCTTCGCCGTCAACTTGATGCTTTTCAACATATCACCTCTACATCCGCCGGACAACTCTCTGGTATGCATTTTGCTGGTTCTTCAGCTAATCCTTCGGTCTCTGGTATGAATGATCTCTGGATTTTTGACTCTGGTTGTTCCTTTCATATGACTTGTAATGCCTCACTTTTATCCTCTGTCTTTACTTCATCCTCTCTTCCTCTTATCTACACGGCTGCTGGACAACCATTGTCCATTACTCAGTATGGCTCTATTACCCCACAAAATGATCCATCTGGTCGTCTAACACTTGGTCCCGTTTATGTGGCTCCACAGTTGTGCTTGAATTTAATTTCTATTAGCTCTTTATGCATGGCGGGCCTGTTCGTCTCATTTTCTTCTGATACTTGTATTGTGCAGGATCCACAGACGGGCAAGACGGTTGGGGCGGGTCATAGGAGGCACAAACTGTATTTTCTGAAATATCTTCACCTTCCAGAGTCCATACATCCACGTTCTCTTGTTGCTTCTCTTCGTTCGTCAAAACCCTCTACCTCGTTTCCTGCCAATTTATGGCATAGACGACTTGGTCATGTGTCTAATAAAAAGCTGTAGAGTCTTATTCAGTCTGGAGTACTTGGTCCTGTATCATCTAGTTCTAGTATTGAGTCATGTACTGGTTGCAAATTGGCTAAATTCACTGCTTTACCATTTAAAATGAGTACATCCGTATCCACTTCCTTATTTGATTTAGTACATTCTGATATTTGGGGGCCAGCTCCTTTGCCTTCTTCATCTGGCTACTTATATTATGTTAGCTTTATCGACGATTTCTCTCGTTTTACATGGGTTTACCTACTTAAGAATCGTTCTGACGTACTTACTGCTTATCAAGCCTTCACTGCTATGATTTTTACTCAATGGCAATCTCGTATTAAAGTTTTTTGTTCTGATTGTGCCAAAGAGTACCTATCATCTACCATGCGCTCTATCATGTCCTCTCATGGGACTATCTTTCAACAGTCATGTCCCTACACTCATGAGCAAAATGGTGTTGCTGAACGCAAACATCGTCATATCCTCGATACTGCCCGATCAATGCTCATTTCTTACTCTGTTCCTCGTCGTTTCTGGGCTGAGGCTATTCTCACTGCGACTCATGCCATTAATATCACTCCATCTAGCTCTCTTTCCGGGGCTACTCCTTATAGTCGTGTTTATACTCATCCTCCCCGTTATGATCTAGTTCGCGTTTTTGGTTGTCGATGTTTTGTTCTTCTGCCATCTCACGAACGTGATAAATTGTCTCCCAGAGCTGTTTCTTGTGTTTATTTAGGAATTAGTTCAGAACATCGAGGTTATCGTTGTTATGATCCCGCAACTCGTCGAGTTCATATATCTCGTCATGTTCAGTTCGAAGAGGATTCTCCATATTATTCTGCTTCTGATGACTTTAATTTCCTCCACTCTACTGATCATGCTTCCCCGTCAACTGCATCACCCACTTCTTCACCTCAATTTTCCTTTCGAGATCTCCCTGACATCTCTCCCTCTCCTTCTGCTGACTCTTCCTCGCCTGAGTCTTCTCTTACACCATCTAATCCATATCCCGTGGACACAACTCTCACTCCAGAAAATACTGTTGATCTCCACGCACCTGCGCCAGCATCTCCCCCGCCTGAGGTTCCTCTTGCTTTTCGTCGAGGCAAACGCCCACATGTCATGCCTGCCCGGTATGCTTCTGTTACTTCTTATTCACCTATCTTTCATAACTTTCTTGCTGCCATTCATACTATTGTTGAGCCAAAGTCCTTCCAAGAGACAGTTCATATTCCAGAGTGGCGACAGGCTATGGCTGAGGAATTTCAAGCCTTTCAGCAAACTCATACCTGGGATGTTGTTCCCTGTCCTCCTGGGATCTCTCTTGTTGGCAGTAAATGGGTTTATAAGGTCAAGTTTCGTCCTGATGGCACCATTGAACGTCGAAAAGCTCGTTTAGTGGCTCGAGGTTTTACTCAGCAACAAGGTATTGATTATGAGGAGACCTTTGCTCCTGTTGCTCAGATGCCCACTGTTCGTACTCTCCTTGCGGTCGCTGCTGCTCATCGTTGGCCTTTATACCAGATGGATGTCAAAAATGCTTTTCTTCATGGCTCTTTATCAGAGACCGTATATATGCAACCGCCTCCAGGGTCAAATATTCCTTCGGGACATGTATGTCTCCTTCGCCGTGCTGTTTATGGTCTTAAGCAGGCACCCCGCGCTTGGTTTGAGTGTTTTCGCGATGTCGTGCTCAAAGCGGGCTTTATAGAAAGTCATCAAGATGCTTCTCTGTTTGTTCGCACTACATCGCGTGGCAGAGTTTTATTACTCATCTATGTAGATGATATGATCATTACAGATGATGATATGGCAGGTATACAATACGCAAAATCTCAGTTGCAACAACAGTTCCACATGAAGGATCTTGGATCTCTTCGGTATTTTCTTGGTCTGGAAATTTCTCAAGGCCCCCGGGGTGTATTACTGTCTCAACAGAAGTATCTTTCAGATATTCTAAATCAAGCTGAGCTAACTGATAATACAATTGTCGATACTCTACTCCAGCAGAATGTCAAACTTTGCTCCACTGACGGTGAGCCTCTATCTGATCCTACCCGATATCGACATCTTGTTGGCCAGTTGGTCTATTTGTGCATCTCTCGACCAGATATCTCTCATGCTGTTGGTATTGTCAGTCAATTTGTTAGTGCCCCACGTTCTGTACACTATGCTGTCTTATTACGGATTCTTCGGTACCTCCGGGGTACTAGCACTCGCTCTCTTTTGTTTCCTGCTACATCTAAGTTAGAGCTTTGTGCATATTCTGATGCTGATTGGGCTGGTGATCCAACTACCAGAAAGTCTACCACAGGTTATTGTATATTTCTTGGTGATTCCCTTATTTCTTGGCGAAGTAAGAAACAAGATGTTATTGCTCTTTCCAGTACTGAGGCAGAGTATCGTGCAATGTCCACAACGGCTAAAGAGATTATTCATCTTCGTCGCATTCTCAGTGATTTCGGTATTTCTATTACGACTCCTACTCCTCTCTACTGTGATAATAAGAGTGCCATCCAGATTGCTAATAATCCAGTATTTCATGAAAGGACCAAACATATTAAGATCGACGCTTATTTTGTCCGTCACCAAGTTATCAAGGACAAGACAATTCTACTTCCTCATGTTTCATCCGCTGACGAGCTTGCAGATTTCTTCACAAAGGCCTTACATGTTCATCGGTTCCAGTTTCTTGTACGCAAACTCACTTTGTTTGATCCAACATGAGTTTGAAGGGGCTGTTGATAATAGTGTATTGTAGTGGGTTTTAGTCCTACATTGCTTGGGAGAACAAACCTCATACTCCTCTACTTGTATAAATATATGTGCACACTCAATATTCAATTCAAGGGAAATTTACCCAAGATTCTCTCTCTCTCTCTTACTTTAACATTTTCAAAGACAATGTCACATGAAGGTGGCCCCTAATAGTTCTTTCATCATCTATAATTAAGAATCCAGTACACTGTGAGTGGGGAGTGGGGACCACGCCCACGTGAGCCCGCGATTTCATTTCCGCGTAATGAAGGCCGGCCCACCCGTTTCTTATGTATAAATATATTTCCTAGGTTTTTGGGTGGCTGTGCGGGAGAACAAAAGCAAAAGCAGAGGTTAATTTAGGCGGCGGCTGCAGAGGGGTTAACTTTAGGCGGCGGCTGCAGAAGAAAAATCCAGAATTCAAGAGGAGTTTTGTGTGTAGGCTTTTGTCTTTTGTAGAGAGTTTGTGAGGGATTTGAGAGTTTGTGTGAGGGTTTATTTGTGTGATTCTTGTGTAAACCCTAGTTGTATTCTCTCCCTCTATTAGTAGATCTCCCCCCTCCTTGCCCCGTGGACGTAGGCAATTTGCCGAACCACGTAAAATTGGTTGTACTGCTTTTGTGTGATTTGTAATAGCTTTTTAGGTTACCTCACCGCGCAGTCCTAGAACTGACGAGAGGAAGAGCTAATATCCTACTTTGATAGGATATAAGCTTCAGATTCTTGTTCCCTTTGAGAAACAAGAATTCTTATTGCGACCTGACTCTCTTGTTGTGCTGCCGAAGTGCTGCCGAAATTTTCGCTGCGCGCAACAAGTGGTATCAGAGCCCAGATTTCAGATCTAGGGTTTTTTTGGTGGAGGAAGATTTTGTGTGAAGCTTGGTTCTTCGAGTTCTAGGCTTCGGTGGAGATAGCATTAGGAGTTGCCGTTGGAGATTTCGCTTTCCTCGTGTGGATAGGAGATCTATTTGGAATCCGATCTAGGGTTCAGTTGGGTAGTTCCTAATTCTATCAAATTTGTTCTTTCTCTACAATTTGGAGTTAGTTCGCAATGGGAGAAGAAGGTGAAAGCAGCAAATCGATGGCGAGTACAATACAAGTTGGTTTTCAGAACACTAAGATTAGTGTGGTGAAGTATGATGGTAAAATCAACTTTGGTTTGTGGATGAGCGACGTACATGATGCGCTCAATGCTCAGAATTTGGAAGAGACTATCATGGTCCACGAAAAGCCACCTAAATATGATGAGGCGGTATGGGAGAAAATAAATAGGAACGCTTGTGGGGTGATCAGGTCCTGTTTGGAACAGGAGCTGAAATATGATGTGATTGGGGTGACGTCTGCGATGAAGATGTGGGAAATTCTCAACAATAAGTACCTTACGAAGAGTGTTGAGAACCGATTGCACTTGCTGCGTAGGTTATTCAGATTTCAGATGTCCAGAGGCACCTCGCTTGCGGCTCATGTGAACAACTATACTAAGTTGTTGTCGGACTTGGCAAATGTTAATGAGAAGATATCGGATGAGTACAAGGCGATTATTTTGTTGGGCTCCTTACCGGATGAGGAGTATGATACCTTCGTGCTCACTTTGTTGAATGGGAGATCTTCTATCAGCTATAGTGAAGTGACTAACGCTTTGACAAATTACGATTTGAGGAGGAAGGATAAAGAGACTTCCCGCGCTAGTACTTCAGGAGAGGCCTTGTCGACGAGAGGTAGAAGCCCATATTCGAAAGGTGGTAATAGAGGGAGGTCAAAGTCTAGAGGCCGCCACCAATTAACAAGGAACCAATGTGCATTCTGCAAGGAGCAGGGACATTGGAAGAGAGACTGCCCGAAGCTCAAGGAGAAAGAGAATGACAAGAAAAAGGGCCCGAAGGCCAATGAGGTGAATATTGCGAAAGGCGATGATTTCGATGATTCGTGCTTTTCTCTATTGATTACTCCAGAGGTGAACCATGTGGATGCATCAGATTGGATGCTTGATTCCGGCGCTACCTTTCATGTGACCCCTAGGCGAGACTGGTTTGCATCTTTTGAGAAAGTCGACGGGGGTGTTGTTGTCATGGGAAATGATCAATCCTGTGGTGTTTGTGGGATAGGTACCGTTCGGGTTAGGATGCACGATGGAGTAGTCTGTGAATTAAAAGAGGTGAGATTTGTTCCTCAACTGAAGAAAAATCTTATCTCAGTTGGAGCTTTGGAGGCAAAGGGATTCAAGGTGACTTTCGAAAACGCTGTAGCGAAAGTTACTAAGGGATCATTGGTGGTGATGAGGGGAGTCCGCAATCGAAATTTGTATTATCTGAAGGGAAGCATCGAGATTGGCCAGGTTGCTTTGGCTATTTCAGAAGCGGACATGAGCAGACTTTGGCACTATAGGTTGGGGCACACAGGTGAAAAGTCACTGCAGGCATTGTGCAAGCAGGGGCTATTGAAGGGAGCCAAGAGTGGGAAGATTGAGTTCTGTGAGCATTGCGTTCTTGGTAAGAAGACGAAGGTGAAGTTCGGGACTGCCATTCATCAGACGAGGGGCATCCTGGACTACGTGCACACAGACGTTTGGGGTCCCACCAAGACTGCATCACTTGGTGGTAGACATTGGTTCGTCACTTTTGTAGATGACTATTCTAGGCGTTGTTGGGTGTACACCATGACGAAGAAGAGTGAAGTCCTAGATATATTCGTGGAGTGGAAGAAGAGATTGGAACTACAGACTGGGAGAAAGATCAAGACGTTGCGATCCGACAACGGTGGTGAGTATACTTCTGACCCCTTTCTGCAGCTATGTCGAGACGAGGGCATAGAGAGGTACTTCACGGTTAGTCATACACCGCAGCAAAATGGGGTGACAGAGAGGTTGAATCGGTCTTTACTGGAGAAGATCCAATGCTTATTGTCGTAGAGTGGTTTGGAGAAGATCTTTTGGGCTGAGGCACTTACATATGCGAGCCACCTCATTAATAGGCTGCCTTCATCTGCGATTGAGGGAAAAACTCCTATGGAGATGTGGTCGGGAAAGCCAGCACATGACTATGACCAGCTCAAGGTATTTGGGTGCCCTGCATATTATCAATTTAGAACTGATAAATTGGAACCTCGAGCTAGGAAGGCCATATTTGTAGGATTCAAGCGTGGTGTCAAGGGATACAAGCTTTGGGATCCAGTTGATAAGAAGATTGTGCTGAGTAGGGACGTCACGTTTGATGAGGCTTCTATCTTAAAGCTTCCCAGCTCTCATCAGGTGGAGAGCGACCCGACGGAGGAGATATCGCAGGTGGTGGAGATCGATGCAGCTCCACATTGTCCAGATGGTACAGTATCCATGCAGGTGCCGACTGAGGTGACGCCAGGCGAGCACGACGGTGACACGGAGGATACGAGTACAAATGTGCAGGATCAGGAACCGACGGCTCAGGTTCAGGATTCTATTGCGGTTCGGAGACAGAGGAGAAACATACAGATGCCAGCACGGTATGCCGATACAGTTGCGTATGCACTTCCGGTGGAGAGTATCGATGAGATGGTGCCTACTACATTCAGAGAGGCCGAGCAGTGTTCGGAGGCTGATTCGTGGCAGGTGGCTATGCAGGAGGAGATGGAATCTCTTCATGAGAACGATATATGGGAGCTTGTTGAGCTTCCAAAGGGACGGAAGGCAATTGGTTGCAAGTGGGTATACACAAAGAAGGAGGGCATTGAGGGCACTCCATTGAGGTTCAAAGCTAGGTTGGTTGCGAAGGGCTATGCACAGGAGGAAGGAATAGATTATAATGAGGTTTTCTCTCCGGTGGTGAAGTACTCTTCGATTCGGATTCTGCTAGCTTTGGTGGCACAGTATGGTTTGGAATTAGATCAGTTGGATGTGAAAATGGCATTTCTTCATGGTGATCTTGATGAAGAAATATATATGACTCAGCCATTGGGATTCCGAGCTGCAGGGAAAGATAAGTTGGTTTGCAGGTTGAAGAAATCGCTATACGGTTTGAAACAGTCTCCTCGACAGTGGTATAGGCGATTCGATGGTTTTATGATTGGTCATTCGTACACTCAGAGCCAGTTTGATCCTTGCGTATATTTTCGCAAGTTGAAAGGAGGTGCGTATATTTATTTGTTGCTCTATGTCGATGACATGTTGGTTGCCTCTAGTTCCAGGTCGGCTATAGATGAGTTGAAAATTCAGCTTTCAAATGAGTTTGAGATGAAGGACTTGGGCGAGGCGAAGCGCATTTTAGGGATGGAGATCGGCAGAGACAAGAAGAAGGGCACAATTTATTTGACACAGGTAGCTTATTTGAAGAAGGTTCTACAGCGATTCCATGTTAGTATGGATACGAAGCCAGTTGGTGTACCTTTGGGAGCCCATTTGAAGCTTTCAGCTGGTCTTTCACCGAAGTCAGTTGAAGATCGTGAGTTGATGTCGAAGACTCCATATGCGAGCGCGGTTGGGAGCTTGATGTACGCAATGGTATGTACGAGACCATATTTGTCACAGGCGGTAAGCATGGTATCAAGATACATGCACGATCCAGGAGTAGGTCATTGGGACGCTGTGAAATGGATTTTGAGGTACATTCGAGGTACGCTTAATGTTGGTTTAGTTTATGAGCGGGACACTACAGGTGGGCAGTTGTGTATTGGCTATGTTGATTCGGATTATGCCGGGGATTTAGATAAGCGCCGGTCCACGACGGGGTATGTGTTTACTTTGACCCGTGCGCCGGTGTGTTGGAGATGCACCTTACAGTCGACGGTGGCTTTGTCTACGACGGAGGCAGAGTATATGGCAGTTACGGAGTCTGTGAAGGAGGCTATTTGGCTTCGAGGACTTTTGGAGGAACTTGGTATATCGCAGAGGTCCGTCACTATTCATTGTGATAGCATGAGTGCTATCTATTTGGCGAAAAATCAGGTTTTTCATGCGCGGATGAAGCACATTGATGTTCGTTATCACTTCATTCGAGATGTTCTTGAAGATGGCGATGTGGAGATTGTGAAAGTCCACACGAAGGATAATCCGGCGGATATGCTCACTAAGGTGGTTCCGAGCAACAAGTTTGATCATTGTCGAAACTTGTTGCACATTCGTGATTGTTGAGGCCGTTGTCGGCCATTTGGATGAACTACGTTCGGCTTGATTCCTTGGGCAAGAGGATACGTAGGCAGTCTTTCAGATGCAGCCGGTTTGGATTAGTTGATGGGGTGAGATTGTTTGGACTCTCGTTCGGGTTCTTAACTTGTTGTGGATTGAGTTCGTACTGGACGCAACAAGTGGGACATTTGGTTGCTTTGGTGTCGGCTCAGTTTTGATAAAACTTCACCGAGGTGGAGAATTGTGAGTGGGGAGTGGGGACCACGCCCACGTGAGCCCGCGATTTCGTTTCCGCGTAATGAAGGCCGACCCACCCGTTTCTTATGTATAAATATATTTCCTAGGTTTTTGGGTGGCTGTGCGGGAGAACAAAAGCAAAAGCAGAGGTTAATTTAGGCGGCGGCTGCAGAGGGGTTAACTTTAGGCGGCGGCTGCAGAAGAAAAATCCAGAATTCAAGAGGAGTTTTGTGTGTAGGCTTTTGTCTTTTGTAGAGAGTTTGTGAGGGATTTGAGAGTTTGTGTGAGGGTTTATTTGTGTGATTCTTGTGTAAACCCTAGTTGTATTCTCTCCCTTTATTAGTAGATCTCCCCCCTCCTTGCCCCGTGGACGTAGGCAATTTGCCGAACCACGTAAAATTGGTTGTACTGCTTTTGTGTGATTTGTAATAGCTTTTTAGGTTCCCTCGCCGCGCAGTCCTAGAGCTGACGAGAGGAAGAGCTAATATCCTACTTTGATAGGATATAAGCTTCAGATTATTGTTCCCTTTGAGAAACAAGAATTCTTATTGCGACCTGACTCTCTTGTTGTGCTGCCGAAGTGCTGCCGAAATTTTCGCTGCGCGCAACATACACAAGGTTGGTCGTTTGAGAAATCATGCATCCACAGCTTGACCTGTATTTACCCAGTTTCTCTGCCGAAGCTCATCAAGACTCCAGAGAGACAATGTTACACTAGGATGGCCCTTCAATTAAAGTACATGCATCCTTAGAATTATCAAACATTCAACCTCATTTACTACAAAAAATTCCACTTGCCCTAGTTCCCATTTCCATAAAAAAGATAAAAGATTTCCCTACAAAAAATTTGCTGGACAGCAGTATTGCAAAGAACAAGAGAGAAATTCTTTGCTCGCAATCATTCACTTAGTTTTGGCGATAGTAAAGAAGGTCTATCCGCAATTAACCCAGTGTACAAACAGTTGACTGGACCCGGCATGTTGCAGTATTGCAATGAACAAGAGAAGGAAATTCGTTGCTAGAAACCATTAAGTAATACAAACAAATATCTCCCTCAAATGCTTTCATTTCAGTACTAGCCATATGGTTATGTTTCCTCTCTTAAACATCATACATAACTCTCCAGCCTGTCAGTGGACCACTCTCTATCCCTATAAATCGTGTCTATACCGCTACTCTTCTCGTCATATCCTCAACCTTAGAAACTAGAAACAAAAGCATTTCCTTCTCAGAATTGTTTGTAGATCTAGAGATCAGCAATGGTGAACGGTAAAAAGCTTACTGAGAAATTGTCCGCCTTGGCCAAGAGAGTCTCCTCAGCACTAAATGATACTCAACTTGAATCCAACAAAGGACACTTCGTTGTGTATACATCAGACGCAAAGAGGTTCATGATTCCTTTATCGTACCTCGAAAGCTCTATCTTCGTAGAACTATTCAAGATGTCTGAAGATGAGTTTGGATTGCCAAGTGACGGGCCTATCACATTGCCTTGTGATGCAGTGTTCATGGAGTTTGCTCTATCTTTGCTCAGAAGACGAGGGTCTAAAGCTATGGATAGAGTGTTGTTAGATTCTGTATTTAAGCATTGCCAGTCTCCGTGCTCTTCAAGCACTGTAGGATTTAGTCAACAAATTGTATGTAGTTTCTGAATATTTTTTTTTCTATTCAGATTGTACAGTCAAGTACAAATTGATTTAGTTAGACAAAAATCTCTAGATTTTGAAGAATTATCAAACTGTTTTTGATGTTATGCAATGAGCTAGCACTTTTCACCATAAAGTTGTAAATTTTGCCCCTTACATTGTATTTATATTCTCCACAACCACCACATGAGCAGATTCTGAATTCTTAAATGTTACCATGTGAGGTATATGATATCTTATCAGTCTCAATGTTCATAGAAAATTGATGCGATTCGTTTATGAAAAAACTTACTGTGTCGACTTCTTCTATAAGGAAAATGATAGGGAGGACTCGAGCATCCCTTAGTTGTGAGAAACATAAGATTTAACATT
>BQKN01000351.1:87713-102016 GCA_022839385.1 Asparagus kiusianus | reverse complement strand
GTAGAACTCTTCAAGATGTCTGAAGATGAGTTTGGATTGCCAAGTGACGGGCCTATCACATTGCCTTGTGATGGGGTGTTCATGGAGTTTGTTCTTTCTTTGCTCAGAAGGCGAGGGTCTAAAGCTATGGATAGAGTGTTATTTGATTCTGTATTCAAGCATCGTCAGTCTCCATGTTCTTCCCGCGTTGTAGGATTTAGACCACAAGTTGTTTGTGGGTACTAAATATTTTGATTCAGATTGTGCAGTCAATTACAAATTGAATTAGTTAGACATCAATGTTAATGCCACAAATTTAAGACAAAACATCTAAATTTTGAAGAATTAGCGAAGTTTTTTTATGTTCGTAATGTATTGAGCCAGCACTTTTTTGTTGTGCGCAGCGGAAATTTCGGCAGAGTTTCTGGTGCACAATAATAGAGGAAGATCCCAATAAGAATTCCCGTCTCACCAAGGAAACAAGAATCTGAAGCGGATATCTCAACAAAGTGAGATATCGGCTCTTCCTCTCATCAGTTCTAGGACTGACCTGTCGAGGGATCATAAAAACTATTACAATGGCCACAAATTCAAACAACCAATTTTTACGTGGTTCGGCAAACTGCCTACGTTCACGGGGCGAGGGAGATCTAATATTAGAGAGAAAATACAATAGGTTTACAATCTCACAAAATAAACCCTCAAACTAACTCTCTAATCTCTCACAAAACAGCCACCAAATAGGATTTTTCTCCTCTGCACGAAGCCCAAGAAGAACTCAGCCGCCTTTTTTTCTCTTCATCCCCTCTGCTTCCGCACCAAAAGAAAAAAAAATCCCTTGCGATTTTTCCTCCAAAGCCTGCTCTTGCACGAATTCCGAAACCCTAGAACTAGGCTTTTATAGGGTAAATCTCGGGTGGGCCGGCCTCTTTGTCCACTAAACAAAACAAAGTTCCCACAAGTTCACCTGCTCTCATGTGTCCGCTGGTCCCCACCGCGATCTCTTCACGAGATTTTCAAAAAACCTTAGCCACCCCTGCGCACCTGTGAACAAAATTCTTTGTTCACATGGGTATGGTGGACCCCACGGCTTTCACCAATCAACAATTCTCCACATCGGCGAAGTTTTCCCAAAACTGAGCCGACACCAACCAAACCAAATGTCTCACTTGTTGTGTCCAGTACACCGTGAAACAATTCACAACAACAAACTCAATCCATAATAAGTCGAGAACCCAAATGAGAATGCAAACACTCTCCAAATGTCAGTATCAACTCACCAAATCGGTCTCACCCCCATCAAATAATCCAACCCGACTGCATCATAAAGACTGCCTACGTATCCTCTTGCCTAAGGAATCAAGCCGAACGTAGTTCACCCAAATGGCCGCGAACGACTTCAATCCAATAGAAAAGTTCGCAACCCTTCTTCAATATCATCAACTCTGCGGCTGATAGCACCTCCAATGGCCTCAAACACCTCCACCTGAGGTGAACCAATGGTCATATCCAAACTGCATCTATCAGCTGCACTCGAATCAAAACCCAACTCATCATCTGCATCCGAATCCAAATGACTTCCACGCTGTGTCACCTCAGCTGGAATCCCAACCAATGCAGAATGACCTGGAGTATGTGAGAAAATCCTCACCCAATATGGAGTAGCATCAATCTTCACCCGCTGCGATACCTTTAAGGTCTGTCCAAAACTCTCCACCTGCTGAGAGTCAATTGGCTTCCTCATCGAAGCCTCAACCAAAGTGACACAATCAGACCTATCTTCTCATAGAGTTTTACCTCCAATCACAGCAGTTGACAACTCTTTAATAGGATGACCCAAATATGTCGAAGCCTCTGTCCAGAAACTCTTCTGCAGACTATTGCTTGACAACAAACACCGATCCTCCTCCAGCAAGGCACGGTTCTCCAAATTTGTCACCCTATCTAGCTGCCCCAAGATTTTCTTTCCAACGAAGTATCTCGAAATGCCGTGAGTTCGGCTCCAATACAGAAATAGGTCCATCTTGTACCTCCCATCAGAATGGAGTACCTTCACCTTTCTGTCTATTACACACTTCTTCAATCTGTTGGATACTACTAGGACTTTCTTCAAAGGGGATTTGGTTGTAACCCAAACACGCCTAGAACAGTCACCAACAAAGGAAACCAAACTTCTATTACCTCCCAATGATGCCCCATTGGAAGGCCCCCAAACATCCACGTGAACTCCTTTAGAATGACCATTAGCACGGTGAATAGAGGTGCCACACTTCACCTCGGTCTTCTTGCTCACATCAGCATGTTCACTGTACTTCAAACTGCAGGTCTTCGCACCCTCTTTCAATCTATGCGAGGAATCAATACTGGAATGACCAAGCCCCAATGCCGCAGTCTAGTCGAATCAACAGAAGTCGTCAGCTCTGCACCTGCCACTATACCTCCAGTCAAGTGATACAGGTTATTTCTCCTGACGCCCTTCATCAAAATACGAGAGTCTCTCGCAATCTCGAGAACCATGTCCTCAATTCGAACATTCAGACCCTTTCCAACCAAAGCTCAAATCGAGATCAAGTTCTTCTTCAAAGAAGGAACATATCTCACATCGTTTAACTCTCTAACAGTCCCGTCAAACATCTTGATGCGAATTCTTTCTATCCCAAGGATCTGGCATGCACGGTTATCAGCCATGTACACCACACCACTATCTACCAGCTTCTCAAAACTGGAGAACCATTCCCTTCTAGGGCACACATGATAGGTTGCACCACTATCGTCTACCCTTCATATTGTATTTATACTCTCGTCAACCACCACATGAGCAGAATTCTGAAGTATTAAATGTTGTATGTGAGGTATATGAAATCTTGTCAGTCTCAATGTTCATAGAAAAATGATGCAATTACTCTATGAAGTAGTATGTGAAGTTCATCGCGGTCGACCGCGCATGGCGCGGCGGTCGACCGCCTAAAGTCCTGAAACTTTCCTGGGCTTCTGTCGTTTTCACGGTCAACCGCGAGTGGCGCGGCGGTCGACCGCCAAAAGTCCAGAGAGCAACCATCAGCAATAGGCCTCGTCGCGGTCGACCACAAGTGGCGCGGCGGTCGACCGCCAAAAGTCTAGAGACTTTTCTGGATTTCGAGCAGCTGTGCGGTTGACTGCCGCGCCAGCAGCTGCGCGGTCGACCGCGCGTGGCGCGACAGTCGACCGCGAATCGGGTTTGGTCCTATTTGGTTTTTTGATATGTTTCATATTCCTGTTTGTAATACCCTTATATCTATAAAAGGGTTGATTAGGGCATGATGTAAAAAAAGACGAAAATAGTGAAATTTTCTCCTGCGGCGGCCATGGACGTAGTTTCTCGCATTGAGAAGCGAACCACGTAAATCTTGTGTGTTTGTGATTATGTTTTTCTCTCTCTCCCAAATCTCTATTTCCAAATCGCATCAGGGAGGTTGTGCATCCCCAATACATACTTACTCTATAGATTGTTAAAAATTGGCAATGCGGATATATATATGTTCGCTCACTGCTTTTGATTCATAAACTCCCAAAATGAGAAGAATGATAAAGAAATAAGGGTTAATTGGGAATAAACACCCTCCGTATCGCTGTTTTGAACTTACTTCCCCTTAACCTTTATTTTCCCTCTTTTACCCTCAGGGAAAAGAGAAAATTATTTTTTGATAAACGGACGCCCCGGGGGTGAAAGAGCCAACAGATTTCACTTGGGGGAGTCTATCTACAACAGCAAAACTAGAGGGTGTTGTGCGCAGCGGAAATTTCGGTAGAGTTTCTGGTGCACAATAAGAGAGAAAGATCGATAAGAATTCTTGTTTCTCAAAGGGAACAAGAATCTGAAGCCTAATATCCCATCAAAGTGGGATATTAGCTCTTCCTCTCGTCAGCTCTAGGACTGCGCCACTGCTAGATTTTCCACTTTTAGCGACGGAAAAATCCGTCGCTATAAGTCCAAATTCCGTCGCTAAAACTTTTAGCGACGAAAAAAATAAAATTCCGTCGCTAAAAGTTCGACGCTATTACAGGGGTCCCTAAAAACACTTTTAGCGACGAAAATTCTGTCGCTAATTATTAGCGATGGTTTATTAGCGACGAAAAAATGGTCGCTGTTTTAAAAAAATAAAAAATTTAAAAAACATTAGCGACGGATTTTCCATCACTAATAAAACTTTAGCGACAGTAAATCCGTCGCAAAAACATTATTAGCGACGTAAATTCCGTCGCCAATATTTTTTAAAATTCGTCAGATGTGATTTCGTCCACGTTTTCCGTCGCTAAATATTAATTTAGTGACGGAAATTCCGTCGCTAAATATTAATTTAGTGACGGAAATTCCGTCGCTAAAAATTAAAAACAAGGAATTTGGAAAATATTTTGAAAATTGAAAAAACCATGTACAATATCGATAATAATTTTTAAAAACCTGTTCAATCAACAGTATAATATTCAATCTCACGCAAATGTCACATCTCACGCATATATCACACATTTAATTTAATAAAAGCAAGTAAAAGTTTCTCGACGGGTACATAATAAATATTGTTTATACAACACAAGAAATTGTTTGCAAAGTTATATTAAGGACAATCAATCCTCCTGATCATCATCATCCTCATCCTCAACACCAGCCACATTATGACTACCCCCGGTTGCACCTTGTGAAGAAGTCCCGGCCTGTAAATATAAATCAAATGTTAACAAGTGTGTGTAAACGTTAATAAGAGTGCAAATATAAATATACTACAACACAACACCACAACATCACAATAACAACACAACACCACAACACAACAACACACAATACTACACCATCACAACACAACACAACACTACACTGCAGAACACATCACCACACATCACACCACAACACAACAACACCACCGCAAATCCTCCAACCTCACCCACCAACCAACAACACTCCCACTCGCCCTACCCCCCCCAACCACCACCATAACAAAATCCCCACTTCCCATCCTCAACCACGACCAAAGCCCCCACCCACCAACCAATCACACTCTACACACCCCCTCCCCCTCCATCACTACCATCACCACCATCAACACCCAGTCCCCATTCCTCCCCCCACCACGACCACCACAACACAACACCACAACCAATCACATAACGACCCACAAACCAATCACATAACGACCACCACAACACAACACCACAACCAACCAACCAACCCACCCACCAAACAATACCACCAACACTACGCACGCATACACCATCAACACCACCATCACATAAAAACATTATAAGTATATATTTTGAGGTTTGTGTTAGGGTTAGAGTTAGGGTTTGTATGTAATAGTTTGTATCAGTGTGTATCAGTATGTACGATATCATCTAATTAAAAAAAAGCAAAGTATATATATTACCTGTGACACATAAACCGTCTCATATATGCCTCCTGAGCCTCCTGAGGCAGAGTCGACATGAATTGTGTGAACTCCAATTCTCTCTGCTCCCGACGCCTCCGTTCTTCCTCTAGGGCCCGCTGATATGTTGTTTGCTACGACTGCCAATCTTCAATCGCCTTTAATCGCTGCTCCATCGAGTCTTGATATGAACTGCTTCCTGGTGTTCCTTGTGGTGCTGCAGACTCGTAGGTGCTACTAGACTCGTGCGGCCTCTGCTCGGATCCTCTCCACCGGTATCTGCTCTTCCTACTGGGTCCAATGACCGTCTCAATGATGGAGTCCTCCTCCTCTCTACTTAGCCGGCCAGGAGTGTTAGAACAGACCTGAGACTGAGTCATTTGCTCCTGTACATTGGCATGTAATTTCTCCTGCGATATATCAAAACAACCCGGGCAAGTCGACCTACTAATGGTGCATTGATATAAAATTGAATATATAAATGAACTGCTACTTACACACAGATCCTTATTCTTTGCTTTCTTCTCTTCATCGGCGTAATTCGGGCTCCAGGAAGTCAGAATACGATCTGCAAAATGTCTGAGATCTCCCCTTCCCTATTTTATTCAAATATATCATTAACCCATAACACATAAATTATACTCAACTTAAAAGCTAATATATTATATACCTCAAGCTCTAATTGATGATAATGCTGGCTGAAGGACCTGGAGCCCCCGTGATGCTCGTAACTGCGAGGCGCGTTGCGATTCCTCATTGCTATTTCAGCTTGAGCCTGCAAAACAATGTCAAATCGAAACAATATAGAAATTCAAATAATAAATTAAAAATATATACTTCAATAATACCTGAATTTCAGCCGTGTCCCAGTAATGGCAAAGTGCAAAAAAATCTACTCCATCCACACGCTCGTCAAGATGCCAGAATCGCTCCCAATCTTCTGTTATTTGGACAAAATATTTTTTCTTTACCTCAAACCGCCATCTCTTGAACGATAAATTGATTTGCCCGAAGCAGTACGTCCAAGCACAAATATTATCGTCAAGAAAGAAAAATCGCTTCAGCATATAAAGAAAAAATAGATACAAATCAGTGTATTAAACATAATAATAAACTAATAACTAATAATGATGAAAATTGAAATAAATGACTCACACATATATATCTCCAACAAGCCACCAGCGCATCAATCCGCTGCGCTTTCCACGTCAAAAAAATGTTGAAGAAATCATGTCTCCTGGCTAAAGCGGCAAGAAAATTGTTGAAAGCATTGGCAAAGGCCCCGATAGGCACTCCGTTTTCCCATCGGATCACAGCCCTCCGATTAATATCAGGGATGAGGTTCGTTTCCTTAGTAGCATTGCGGCCGCGTCTAGGAGGTCGCCCGGTACCTGCGAAACAAAGAATCGAATGAAACAATGAATCAATCTATATTTGCGAAAAAAATTTAAAATAATAACCGATAAATTATAAAAATTTATCGGTACCTTTCAGTTCGAGGCATCTACGCTTTGCTTGTTCGTACCTATGCTGCGCGATAGGGCGCACCGCATGATAAGAATCCCATTCCCCCCTCACCTTGGCCGGACCGTGGACTCGCTGATCCGTAATAGAATCTGGCGGTAGTACCGCAGCTTCTAAAGCTGCGCTATACGGCTCAAATCTCCTCTCCTCCAATACATCTGCATACGGTGGCAGTGGTATCTCCGCATGCTGTGTAGGATCAGCCTGTGTCTCCACGTCACGTGGAGCATCTCCGCGTGATGTGTCCTGTGGCTGCGAGTCATGTGTAGCATCTCCTCCTCCTGTGTAGTAAATGTTAAAAAAATATTAGGCTCATGTTAATAGTTTATAGAAATGTACAGATATAACAAATAAATAAAAATTCCTGACGTAGAGGCATGTGCGTCGCCTCCAGAATGTCTACCAAATAGTCTCTAAAGCGCTTTCTTACGTAATCCTTTTGTCATCTATACTTTAAAAACATAATGAATATCCAACAAAAATATATAATACAAATTATTAATAAAATAGCACATAGCAACAGAATCGCGTGTGCATGATGTCCAGTTAAACAGATAATACAAAGGCAATAATGTAATACATGACACACCGTGATACATGATAACCAGTCAAACAGATAATATAAAGGTAATAATATAATACATGACACATCCACATGATAACCAGTCAACCAGATAATATAAAGGTAATAATATAATACATGACACATCGTGATACATGATAACCAGTCAAACAGATGATGTTGAGGCTCTACTCTGCGATCGTGTGCGGATAGCCTGCGACCGTGTGCGTGCCAACGAAAGGACTGTTCTTATAGTTTTATCGACTCCGCTGCGGACAGGTTTTTTACCTTTACGCCTTGGCTCACATATAATCGCAGGTACATTAGGACGCGCTAGTGCAATTTCATCGTCCAGATTATTATTTTGTGTCAATGAAAACTCCTCGGCTATTTCGTCGGCCAAGATAACCTCCTCATCGTGATCTTCGTCAGACACGACTTCATGAATGTAGGCTCTAGGCGGATTCTTAAGGATAACCCATTCGTCATTTTTCATTATATCTTTGACATAAAAGCACTGTTTGGCGTGAGCAGCTAACATGTATTTTTCAGACTGATATATTTCCTTGTTAAGATTAACGATTGTGTAACCGTAGTCATCCTTCGCTTTTTTCTGTTCACACCAACGAACCTTAAACTGTTAGACCCTAGAAGGGGGGTGATTAGAGTCTTATGCTAATCTAATTCTAATTAATGGCTAATTAAAATTATATAGATCAATTTGGTCTTGCAAGAAGTAATATGATATGAATATGAACAAAAAAAGATGAGAATAAAGTACGCTAAGCAAAACACAAACACACGATATGTTCACGAGGTTCGGTCCCCACGACCTACGTCTCCGCTCCTCACCTCGAGGAGATATCCACTATCACAATCCGGTTTGGAAGCCGGAACTTCTACACACTCGGTTTATAAGTTCACCGAAAACTCTCACACTACACAATCACTCAATAATCACACTTTACACACTAAGTGTAGGAACCTAGCCCGTGTCCTCCTCCTCAAGTGCTCGATTACAACCTCTCCCTAGGTTCGTCAATCGACGCCACTCCTATTGGATTTGACACCGTCTCTCGCCTCACACTTCTCTCGGTGTACAAGTGTATTACAAGTGATTCTCACAAACAAAGGTTAAATACAATGATTCGTTCTCAATTAACAAGTGAGAACACAATGAAGCTCACACTCACTAAATCACACCCCACAACCCACACTATATAGTATGAAAAATATTAAGCTCAAATATGTGTGTGTGATAACAGTGAATCAAACTCAATAAATATAGCTAACTAAAATGAAAGTGAAATAACAAGCTATATAAGAGTTTAGAAAACTTCTCAAGCAAGAAGAACAGTAGAGGATGATCCCAGTGGGATTTGAAGGCCACTTCTTGTTGATGAAAAACTTTTCTTGAAAACAGATTGATGAAATCAACCTTAAACAGCTCTTAAACACACTTAGGAATTTTGTTAAACACAAACTTGGATTTCTTGGATATTTTTGAAAGATCAGCAATGGGATATATATAGCATCCCAAAACAACAGTAAAAAGTAAGTAAAAGACCAAAAAACCCAGATTAAAAACAGGTAGAAAAACTAGCCGTTGTAAAGGTTCTGACAACTTGGCGGTCGACCGGTCCGGTCGACCGCTGAGCTCAAAAATACAATTAACGAGGGTTTTAAAGCTGGCGGTCGACCGACGGTATTTTCGGTCGATCGGAAATTCTATCGGTCGACCGGTTAGGTCGACTGCGAGTATGAGCTCAGAAAACAACTGTCGGTCGACCGGATCGGTCGACCGAAGTCTGATATATAGCATATGACAGGTTTTGGGCCATTTTGAAAAATTCACAAAAAATATCAAATCACATCCAAAAATAATGAAACTTTGGGGAAAGTTTCTAAATGATAAAATAAACATGTATGAAAAGGAATTTCTGGAAAATCAATTTTCGTTTGTGAAAACTCCCTGTTTTTGAAAAGTGTTCAGAAAACCTATTTTTCGTGAATACGAAAATTAACATAAGGCTTGTAAATATGTATGTGTATATTATGCATACATTATATGTATACAATGAAGTATTAAAGAGCTGTAAACATGAGAGAAAAGTTATTGTAACGACGTTTGATGAAAAATCAATTATATGATAGAAAACGTCAAAAATCGTGTTAAGTGTACATATATTGAGCTTAGATATAATCATACAATATATGTAAGTAAACTAAACATATACCTAGGTAAATCCACACATATGAACTTGAATCTTTAACGCTTGACTGAAGTGTGTTGAAATACCTGAAAAGAGAAACATAAACACAAAACACTAGAGAACATATTAGTAATAAATTGTTTGACAAATCATCATCAAAACTATAGGGTCAACATAAACATCACATGACCGACTTCCTTATTAATCCCATAGAAAATCTCCACGATGTCTTCTACCTGACCGTAGCAATAGATTTCCCCTTGTATCGGATTTAGATCTTTTGCACTAGCGTATGACAATTGCGAGAAGGAGCAGAACACACCGCTGTTTTGCGTTTGTCGTCTCTCTTCAAGACCGACAATGTTAAACCTAAAGCCGTTGACACAGTAGCCTCCATAATGCTTAACCACATTAGAAGGACCTCTGGCATATAAACAAACTTTCTTAGACAGGTTAATCACATTCGTAATCCGTTTGTCAACCTTTAAGAAAAGAAGCAAATAGTTTACATATCTGTTGACAGGGACATATATTTGATATACGAATCAGAAATGTAAAAAGATCTTACTTCACCCTTCAGCCATGTAGGGAATTGTCTAGAGTGTGTGTCCATAACTCTCTTATTTTTTATTCTGCATTTAAGATTAGTCTGGACATGTCGGATGTGAAGCCTAGACAAGAAGCATTTATAACAGTTAAATAGAGATAATTATTGTGAGGTGATATAATCTGATTCAAACAGTTAAATACTTACGCCGCGTGTATGTTAAATGTAGTATCATTGCTCAGGACATATGTGTGGGCTTGATCTAGCTCCATTCTGGGGAATCTAGTGTCCTCCCCACGATCATTGTAGAATGTACCGTCAATTATTCGTTGGGGACGGTTTAGCCTTGTCTCTACGCCCCGCAAGTAACGAGAGATAAAATTCAAACTCTCGTTACTTATGTAGTTCTCTGCGATCGACCCTTCAGGATGTGCACGATTATGCATCAGTCGTTTCATGAAACCCAAATACCTACAAGCATATAGTTTCATGATTTGTGACAAAATTGAACTGAGAAACGTAATTTGACAAAAATTAAATGAATATTATAATAATAAATACCTCTCCACGGGGTACATCCAGCGATATTGAACTGGTCCTACAATGCGGGCTTCGTATGCTAAATGTATTGTGAGATGCACCATGTCCGTGAAGAATGAGGGTGGAAATAGTATTTCCATTTTACACAGTGTATTAGCAACACGTCCCTCTAATTCTTCAAACTCCCTAACATCAATCACCTTAGAGCATAGTTGCTTGAAGAAACCGCAGAATTCTATTACCACCATCGCGAGTTCCTTATCAGCATGTCGCAACGCAACCGGGAGAAGTTGATGTAATAGAATATGATGATCATGTGTCTTGAGTCCCAAAATCTTTCTGTCCTCAATATGCACATTTGCTGAAATGTTTGAAGCATAACCATCCGGTGTCTTCACGGACTTTAGAAATAAACACATATTGTGAACCTCATCCTTTGACAGAGTGACACGGGAGGCTGGGAGTTCAAACTTTCCGTCGCCCTTATCTATAGCTTGCAGTTCCGGACGAATGTTCAATTCTGCTAGGTCTCGACGTGCCCTTAAGTCATCTTTCGATTTTTCCCGTCCTGCAACAAAGTGTTCAAGAGATTCTCGCATATGTTCTTCTCGATGTGCATGACATCCAAGTTGTGATGTATTTTTAAACTTCTCCAATATGGCAGCTGATAAAATATGCTGAATTTTGACCATCCATGCGGAAGTTCGGTGCCTTTTGAGACATGCTCATGCGACCGGACATTGCGAGGCTTATTTCCTTTTGATTTTCCCTTTCCCTTCCATTTTTGCTTCAATATTTTTCTCCTAACACCAAATGGATTTTCTTTGTTGAATCTTTTTTTTCCAAATATTTTTTTAGGTAAAGGATGTAGAAGCTCAAATATTTCTTCTCCAGTCAGCCTTGGTGGTGCCGGTCTACTTTCTGGATTGCCATCGAACTTTCCTACTAACTTTCTGAACTTGTGCCCTGTAGGCAACCATCTTCTGTGTTGCCAATAACAAAACTTACGGCTGTACTTTAGGAACTTTCCCTCATAGTCTGACATGCAAATCGGACAAGCAATCTGACTCTTCGTCGACCATCCAGACAGGTTAGCGTATGCCGGGAAGTCATTAATTGTCCACATGACCATTGCCCGCATACAGAAAGACTCCTTACCATAAGCATCATAAGTGCTGACACCTTTTTCCCAGAGAAGCTTCAGGTCGTCAATTAATGGTTGGAGGAAAACATCGATGTCATTTCCAGGAGAATATCTTCCAGGGATCAAAAGTGACAGTATCATGTACGGTTGCTTCATGCACATCGACGGGGGCATGTTGTACGGTGTCAGCAACACTGGCTAGGTAGACCAAGCAGAGCTCATTAATCCAAACGGATTAAATCCGTCGCTAGCAAGCCCCAGCCTAATATTCCGAGACTCTTTACCGAAGTCGGGGTATATACGGTCAATGTGCTTCCATGCCTCACCGTCCGCAGGATGTCTTAGTTTCCCGTCCTCTTTATGGTCGGTCGAGTGCCATCGCATATTCTCAGCTAGCTCGGCAGACATATAAAACCGCTGTAGCCTAGGAATAATTAGAAAATATCGGAGAACCTTCGCAGGGATTCTGTTCTGCTTATTGGATGATATGCCTTCAGATGTACCCGTATGTTTTTGCCAACGTGATACATGACACGTCGGACATTCCTGTAGACCTTCATTACCCTTATTGTACAAGATACAGTCATTAGGACAGGCGTCTATCTTTTTGTAATCAAGACCCAGGGTATCAACAATCTTGTGAGCTTCATAATAAGTTGCGGGGATGCTCTTCTCGCCGCCTGGAATGACTTTCCTGAGCAAGTCTAATAACATCTCGAAATGTGTAACAGCCATCCCACTGAGTGTTTGGATATGAAGAAGCCTCAGCATAAAAGAAAGCCTTGTGAACTCGGTGCAACCCTCGTATAACGGTGACTCGTTTTCTTCAACAAGTCTCATCAATCGGGCTACATCTTGAAACATATCAGTAGTGTTAACATCACTCGAAGACGGCACGGTAAGAATATCTTCCAACATATCAGTTGTGTTAATTGTCGGATTGTCGACATCAGTAAACTCTTCCTCTAATTACATCACCGGGACGCCTTCACCGTGATGACTCCAAAATACATAAGAGCTATCAAATCCATTGATTGACAGATGGAAACTTACGTCACTCCTAGTGAGCATTTTATCATTCCTACAATTCTTGCAAGGACAAAAAATCAACCCGCTGAGTGACCGTAGAGGGTTGGTGTCAGAGTAGGCTAAGAAAGCTTCTATCCCATCCTTGTATCGAGTGTCTAGATGCCTTCGATCACGTGGTATGCCCATGAATGATTTGTCAGGAATTGTCCGCATCTAGAATTTAAAAATTAATGGAAGTGAGCATATCCCTACATATATCATTTTAAGTTATAGGACAAGTGTGTGTGATCGGCTGTCAGAGGAAGGCTTCTATCCCATTATGTATGTAAACGTAGCGTGTATATGTATTTACGTGTGTTCAAGTGTACTTTTATTTCGTCAAAATTTCGGCAGCACCTACCCGCTGTACTTAATCGGATCCGGATCCTCTACTAATGAGAGGGTTCCTAATATCTCCTAATGAGATCTTGGCCTTTGATTTATCAATCAAAGGCCAAGGTCTCCTCATGCACAAAAGTAGGCGGGAGATAAGGATAAGATATTGTCCTTTGATTGATAAGTTTTAACGACGTATTATCCCGTCGTTAAAAACTGTTTTAGCGACGGAAATTCCGTCGCTATATCATATTTACCGCCGGAATTTTATATTGTCGCTAATATTTTAGCGACGGAAATGTTTAGTCACTAAAATATCATTTTCCGTCGCTATAAAGTTATTTGCCTACGGTTAAATAGCGACGGAAATTCCGTCGCTATAAGTCATGTTATAGCGACGGAATATTCCGTCGCTAAATATTCACCCCTACCTTCACCCTAACCCTAATCGAACCCTAACCCTAATCGAACCCTAACCCTAACCCTAACCTTAACCCTCAATCTCACCCTCACCCATCACCCCTCACCCTCACCTCACCCTCGATCACCTAACCCTAACACTCACCCCACCCTCGATCACCTAACCCTAACCCTAACCCTAACCCTCACCCTCACCATCACCTTCACCCTTACCTAACCCTCCTCTAACCCTAATCCTAACCCAAACCCAAACCCTAACCCTAATCTAACCCTAACCCTAACCCTAACCTAACCCTAACCCTCACCCTCACCATCACCTCCACCCTCACCTAACACTCCTCTAACCCTAATCCTAACCCAAACCCAAACCCAAACCCAAACCCTAACCCTAATCGAACCCTAACCCTAACCCTAACCCTAACCCTAACCCTCACCCTCACCCTCACCATCACCTCCACCCTCACCTAACCCTCCTCTAACCCTAATCCTAACCCAAACCCAAACCCAAACCCTAACCCTAATCGAACCCTAACCCTAACCCTAGCCCTAACCCTCACCTATCAATCCCGAT
>BQKN01000351.1:61271-72320 GCA_022839385.1 Asparagus kiusianus | reverse complement strand
TAATTGTGAAAATTAAAAGATCCCCCTTTCACCCCCCCTCCCCCACAATCTCTCCCTCTCTCTCCCTCTCTCTCGTCGGCCGACGTCAGCGGTCGGCTGGCCGCCGGCGTCGGTCGACGAGAGAGAGGGAGAGAGAAGGAGAGATTGAGTGGGGGGGAGAAAGAGAGATTCAGGGGGAGAGAGAGAGGGGGGAAGATGGTACCTTGATGAGAGAGGGGGGGAAATGAGAGGGAGAGAGCCGACGGCGGCGGCGGAGGAACGGCGGCAGCGGAGAATCGGCGGCGGCGGGGGAGGTATGGCCGGAAATTGAAGAGAGAGGGGGGGACTCTGACCGAGGGTTTGGGGTGGCGAAAATGAGGAGAGATCTGGGTAAATCTGGGTTTTATCGGGCGCGGGCTGCCCAAAAAATTTGGGCGCCCGCGCCCAAAAATTTTTCCCACTGAAAAGTTATAGCGACGGAAATTCCGTCGCTAATATTTATTTAGCGACGGAAAATTCCGTCGCTATAATATCCGTCGGTACATTTTTTTAGCGACGAAAAAAATTCGTCGCTAAAACAACGTAATCCGTCGGTAATTTACTTTTACCTACGGAATAATAGCGACGGATAATTCCGTCGCTATAAACTAACCTATAGCGACGGAAAAATCCGTCGCTATTATTCCGTAGGTAAAATGCCATTTTCTACCAGTGCGCGTCGAGGGATCCTAAAGACTATTATAATGGCCATAAACTCAAACAAACCAATTTTACGTGGTTCGGCAAACTGCCTACGTTCACGGGGCAAGGAGGGGGGATCTACTATTAGAGGGAGAGATACAACTAGGGTTTATAATCACTCAATCTAAACCCTCACACAATCTCTCAAACCTCTCACAAAAGAATCTCTCTCAAAAGCAACACAAAATACTGCACGAAAAACCACGCTCTAAGTCGACGGCTCCTCTGTACACGAACGTTGCTATTTTTCCGCCCCTGTTTTTGCTCCTGCCTTGCACTCCACGCAGACAGCCGCAAAAAACCAAATCACAACCTCCTTCTCTCAGCCCACGTTTGCACAATATATATAGCTGCAGTAAATCGGGTGGGCCTTCAAATTCGTGGGCATTCTCTTCACACGGAAACAAAGTTCACGAACTTTGTTTAGAACGTGGCCCCCACCCACGTGACATCATTCACAATTCTCCACCTCGGTGAAGTTTTACCAAAAACTGTGCCGACACCAACCAAACCAAATGTCTCACTTGTTGTGTCCAGTACATCGTGAAACAATTCACGACAACAGACTCAATCCATAACAAGTCGAGACCCAAACGAGAATGCAAACACTCTCCAAATGTCAGTATCAACTCACCAAATCGATCTCACCCCATCAAAATCCAAATCGGCTGCATCGTAAAGACTGCCTACATATCCTCTTGTCCAAGGAATCAAGCCGAATGTAGTTCACCCAAATGGCCGCGAATAACCTCGATCCAATAGAAGAGTTTGCAACCCTTCTCCAATATCATCAACTCTGTGGCTGATAGCACCTCCAATGGCCTCAAACACCTCCACCTGAGGTGAACCAATGGTCATATCCAAATTATGTCTGCCAGCTGCACTCGGTTCAAAACCCAACTCATCATCTGCACATAAATCCAAATGATCCCTAAGCTGTGTCGCCTCAGCTGGAATCCCAAACAATGCAGTATGATCTGGAGTAATCTTCACCCAATGTGGAGTAGCATCACTCTCCACCCGCTGTGATACCTCTAAGGTCTGTCCAAAACTCTCCACCTCCTGAGATTCAATTGGCTTCCTCATCGAAGCCTCATCCAAAGTGACACTACCAGACCTATCTTCCAATGGAGTTTTACCTCCAATCACAGTAGTTGACAACTCTTTAATAGGATGACCCAAATATGCCGAAGCCTCTGTCCAGAAACTCTTCTGCAGACTATTGCTTGATAACAAACACCGATCCTCCTCCAGCAAGGCACGGTTCTCCAAATTTATCACTCTATCTAGTTGTCCCAAGATTTCCTTTCCAACGAAGTGTCTCGAAATGTCGTGAGCTCGGCTCCAATACAGAAACAGGTTCATCTTGTACCTCCCACCAGAATGGAGTACCTTCACCTTTCTGTCTATCACACACGTCTTCAATCTGTTGGATACTACTAGGATTTTCTCCAAAGGGATTTTGGTTGCAACCCAAACACGCCTAGAACAGTCATCAACAAAGGAAACCAAACGCCTATTACCCCCAATGATGCCATATTGGAAGGCCCCTAAACATCCATGTGAACTCCTCTAGAACGACCCTTAGCACGGTGAATAGAGGTACCACACTTCACCTCGGTCTTCTTGCTCACATCAACATGTTCACTGGACTTCAAACTGCAGGTCTTCGCACCCTCTTTCAATCTATGCGAGGAATCAATACTGGAATGGCCAAGCCCCAAATGCCGCAGTCTAGTCGAATCAATAGAAGTCGCCAGTTCTCCACCTACCACTATACCTCCAGTCAAGTAATACAGGTTATTCCTCCTGACACCCTTCATTAAAATACGAGAGTCTCTCGCAATCACGAGAATCATGTCCTCAACACGAACCTTCAGACCCTCTCCAAGCAAAGCCAATCGAGATCAAGTTCTTCCTCAAAGAAGGAACATATCTCACATTGTTTAACTCTCCAACAGTCCCATCAAACATCTTGATGCGAATTTTTCCTATCCTAAGGATCTGGCATGCACGGTTATCAGCCATGTACACCACACCACTATCCAGCTTCTCAAAACTAGAGAACCATTCTCTTCTAGGGCACACATGATAGGTCGCATCACTATCCAACATCCACTCAGATTCCTCCGAATAGCTACATGTAGGACTGATAGAAAGCGAATAAATAGAAGAGTCAGAAATATTACCATCCGATACGATGTTTGCTTCTAATGACGGTTGCTTCCCTTTTCCCTTCTGCTTATTCTTCATCCATTCATCGAGCTTTGTGCAGTCTTTCTTCCAATGACCAGTCTCCTTGCACCAAGCACACTGATCTTTTCCTACTCTAGACTGTAACTTCCAATTCTTTCGGTTTGGGCCCTTCCCTCTTGCGGCCAACGTCTCTGCTACCGACTCAGTCGAAGTCTCCTTATCCTTTTTTCGAAGCTGATAATTCACCAGTGCAGCAGTGACCTCACTATACGAAAGGGACGCTTTCCCATTAATCAGAGTAAGAACAAAGGTCTCATATTCCTCGTCGGACAAGGAACTCAACAACAAAAACGCCTTGTCCTCATCTTCAATTATAACATCCACGTTCGCCAAATCCGCAAGAAGCTTTGTGTAGGTGTTCATGTGATCTCTAATGGAGGTTCCATTCTTTTTGGAAACGATAAAGCCTCCTCTTCAAATGCAAGCGATTTTCCACACTTTTGGTCAAATACTTGCTTTCGAGAATCTCCCAAATCTTCTTAGCAGAAGTCTCATTCATTACATCATATTTTAGATCTTGAGTCAAATAAGATCTAATCACACCACACGCCGTTCGATTCATCTTCTTCCAAACCTTATCTTCAATCTCATCTGGCTTGCCATCTAACTCCAAGGTATCCTCCAAATTCTACGCGTTCAGCGCATCCAAAACCTCGCATCTCCATAATCCAAAATTATTTGTGCCATTAAACTTCTCCACATCTATCTTCATAGAGTGGATATTCAAACTCTGAATGGTCTTCGTGCTAGAAGCACCACCATCGACACCCGAAACACCTTCTTTCCCCGACATCTTTCTCAACGCATCAATGAACAAAGAATAGATTCAAAACTAAAAAGATAGAGTCTTTACCAAAAAGATACCACCTTTATCACCAAACGAAGCCCTAGACAAGCCTCCAAATTAATCTACTCCTCCAACCAAATCCTAGATCTGGAACCTGGGCTCTGATACCACTTGTTGTACGCAACGGAAATTTCGACAGAGTTTCTGGTGCACAATAAGAGAGAAAGATCGATAAGAATTCTTATTTCTCAAAGGGAATAAGAATCTGAAGCATAATATCCCATCAAAGTGGGATATTAGCTCTTCCTCTCGTCAGCTTTAAGACTGCGCGTCGAGGGATCCTAAAGACTATTACAATGGCCACAAACTCAAACAAACCAATTTTACGTGGTTCAGCAAACTGCCTACGTCCACGAGGCAAGGAGGGGGGATCTACTATTAGAGGGAGAGATACAACTAGGGTTTACAATCACTCAATCTAAACCCTCACATAATCTCTCAAACCTCTCACAAAAGAATCTCTCTCAAAAGCAACACAAAATACTGCACGAAAAACCACGCTCTAAGTCGACGGTTCCTCTGTACACGAACGCTGCTATTTTTGGAAATTTCGGCAGAGTTTCTGGTGCATAATAAGAGAGAAAGATCGATAAGAATTTTTGTTTCTCAAAGGGAACAAGAATCTGAAGCCTAATATCCCATCAAAGTGGGATATTAGCTCTTCCTCTCGTCAGATCTAGGACTACGCGTCGAGGGATCCTAAAAAACTATTACAATGACCACAAACTCAAACAAACCAATTTTACGTGGTTCGGCAAACTGCCTACGTCCACGAGCAAGGAGGGGGGAGATCTACTATTAGAGAGAAGAGAATACAACTAGGGTTTACAATCACTCAATCTAAACCCTCACACAATCTCTACAACCTCTCACACAAATATCTCTCTCAAAACACAAAAGGACTGCACACAAAAAAAAATTCCTCTGTCGAAAAATTACCCACAGTCGAAACTCCTTGCATGCAGCCACTTTTTCCCTTTGCTTGCTTCCAAGCCGTTGTACCCCCTCAATTGCACAAAACCCTAGGTCAGAACTTGAAGAGATATATATAGCACACGGATTCGGGTGGGCTTTGATTTATCCGCTGGACTTGGACTTGGCTCTTCACTAGACGCGGATTTGTCCGCTGGATTTTGGACGCAACACATGGGTTCTCAAATCTCACGCGAACTCATTCACGTGGTCATGTGAAAGAAAGCAAGGGCCAAGTGTGGCCCCCACAAACACAAACACTTCACGTGTTCACAATTCTCCACCTCGGTGAAGTTTTCTCAAAACTGAGCCGACACCAAAGCAATCAAATGTCCCACTTGTTGTGTTCAGTACGAACGCAATCCACAACAAGTTGAGAACCCGAACGAGAGTTCAAACAATATCAACCCCCCACTTGTTGTGCGCAGCGGAAATTTCGGCAGAGTTTCTGGTGCACAATAAGAGAGAAAGATCGATAAGAATTCTTGTTTCTCAAAGAGAACAAGAATCTGAAGCCTAATATCCCATCTAAGTGGGATATTAGCTCTTCCTCTCATCAGCTCTAGGACTGCGCGTCGAGGGATCCTAAAGACTATTACAATGACCACAAACTCAAACAAACCAATTTTACGTGGTTCGGCAAACTGCCTACGTCCACGGTGCAAGGAGGGGGATCTACTATTAGAGGGAGAGATACAACTAGGGTTTACAATCACTCAATCTAAATCCTCACACAATCTCTCAAACCTCTCACAAAAGAATCTCTCTCAAAAGCAACACAAAATACTGCACGAAAAACCACGCTCTAAGTCGACGGCTCCTCTGTACACGAACGCTGCTATTTTTCCGCCCCTGTTTTTGCTCCTGCCTTGCACTCCACGCAGACAGCCGCAAAAAACCAAATCACAACCTCCTTCTCTCAGCCCACGTTTGCACAAACCCCTAGAAATATATATAGCTGCAGTAAATCGGGTGGGCCTTCAAATTCGTGGGCATTCTCTTCATGCGGAAACAAAGTTCACGAACTTTGTTTAGAGCGTGGCCCCCACCCACGTGACACCATTCACAGAGGGATAGTATGTTTAAAACAGCTATACTACAGGGTATCTATGTGCAACTAATTAACCCGAGAGTCAACTAGAGAATGGAGAGACATTGAGGCTTCAAATCATGAATGTATGCACTTACTTAAGAATCACTTGTGTTGGACCCGGCACATCGTAGTATTGCTAAGAACCAGAGAAGAAAACACTTCCCTAATATCCAGATCCTTTCTCTAGCCATCTAGAAAGCAACCCCCCAACAAAATCCAAACATCTTCATTTCAAGATCAACTTCTCATTTACTTAAAACACGTCTATGTTTCCTTTCCTAAAGAACAAATAAAGTTTCACAGCTTGTCATGGGTCCATTCTCTATACCGATAAGTAGAAAGCCACAACTAATACTCTTCTCATCACATCCAAAGCCTAGGGAATTTAGAAGCAAAAGCCTGTTCTTTCAAACTAACAATGGTGAACCCTAAGAAGCTTATTGAGATGGCGAGAAAGTGGAAGAAAATGATGCAAAATACATCAGTTGCAGAAAAAGGACACTTTATTGTATATACATCAGATGCAAAGAGCTTCATGATTCCTTTATCATACCTCGAAAGTTCTTATCTTCGTAGAAATCTTGAAGATGTCTGAAGATGAGTTTGGATTACCAAATAATGGACCTATCACATTGTCTTGTGATGCGGTGTTCATGGATTATGTTTCATCTTTGCTCAGAAGACGGGGGTCAAAAGCTATGGATCGGATGCTTTTAGACTCTGTATTTGAGCATTCGCATTCGCCATGTTCTTCAAAACCTTTAGGATTTAGTCAGCGAGTTGTCTGTAGCTTGTAATTGTTCTGATTCATTGTATAGTTGATTACAATTTGAACTATGTTAGATATTGATGTAACATTAAGTCAAAACATTTATTTTTCTGAGGAATCATCAAAGGGGATTTTTTTAAAAAGACCTTTTTTGAAACAATATTAGCAAAATCGAAAGTGTCATACATTAATAAGCAAAATCGACTTTTTTTGTCCATGTCATCACATCTGGGCAGAAAATTGTCGATTTTTCTAAAAGTATGTTTTGGATACACAACGAACTCTAGTCTGGTGTAATTAGTGCCCAATAAACCTCGGCGAAGATATGTTTTTGATATGACGGAGTACCGGTCTCTTGTAATTAGTGCCCAATAATTCTCGAAGAAGGTATGTTTTGATACACACGGGACTATCAATCCCGTGTGTTGGATAGCAAGTTTCCCACCTCGATTGAGGCCCAGAACAATACATACGGGACAATGGTCCCGTGTTTTGGGCAGAGAGTTTCCCATTTTGGTGGTTGTCCAGAACAATATATACGGGACTAGTAGTTTCATGTACTTTCTTGGCCAAACAAAATGCATGGGACTAGTAATCCCGTGCATTTCCCGACAACACCATTACAGATTTGCACGTTTTATGTGCATTTCCTATACAAATACAAAAACCATCTCACATCAATATATATCGCAATAAAACCAACACAAACCACATGTGTATTTCCCGTATAATGACAACCAAAACTCATTCCAAATGCCTAGTCTCAGCATAAAAGAATAGGCTCAACACTTAATGTTAATCCCCAATGTATTTATGCAAGTCAAGATATCTAAACAAACTTCATGTGAGCAAGCTCTTTACTGTAAAACTCTAATTGTCTAGCTGGGGTCTCATCGTAATATTTTTGGATGCTCCATCTGTTTATTTTCAAAATTTAGCATCTCTTGCAACAACTATAATTATATTTGTTAAATTAAAAAATATTTACTGGCATCTCAATGGAATTTGCCCATCCAATTTGTAGCTGCTTGCATAGTCTTAGCTTCAAAACACTCTCCCACACCCAAGCTTGTAGTAATGTTAGACACACTTTAAGCTATTAGTTTTGTATGAATACCACCTTGGACATTTCTCTATACAAATATGCTAAATCGGCACTAGCCCATGAAAGCTAATGCAATTATATACAGATTAAAATTACAAATAAACATACCTTGCATGCACTTTATCTTTACTCGAATTAGAAAATAAAAGCAAATCGATCATGTGCATAATATATGCAAGTGCATGTTGCTCAATCATGTTCTATGATGCATCAATAGGCAATGGCTCCGAGAAGGCCTCTCTGAACCACTTCAAGCTAAGATTCCCTCCGGGCATTGAGTCTAGAGCTACTCCTAACAGCTGCTCGCATATTGTCCATCATACATGTATGTTGCTGCCAGTAACACAAGGACCATCAGGTCGGAGACTGGGTATGATAGATACATCTTGTAAAATAATGGTCAACTCTCCAAGACGTAGATAGAAAGTGTTAGTCTCCTGTCGTTATCTATCCATCAAAGCGGTGAGAAGGGGTAATCTAGCTTCATCCACGTAGCTTCGAGCATGTCAAGAAACCGGCTCGTCTTACCACTGTAATGATACACTCATCCTCTAGTGGCCAATGGGTATGCCCGAGGCTATGATCAACCATGATGAGATTCGGGTCTCTCTGTAGAACAAAGAAAAAGAGTATAAAGAGTAAAATATATAATAATAGAGATCTTAACAATATGTATTGAAAAAAATAGATCACCTCTGTAAACAATATAATCTCAAAATGTTGTCGGGACTGGTCCTAAAGGACCTCATCGCTATCTGGCCTGGGACGCAAGGTGTAGATACTACATGTACAATTTATTACATGTTTTAATAAAATTATATACTAATTAAATTACTTGTTGAACATGCATTAAAATTAGAAAACTTATTTATCACCAATTAATTGCTATTTATCAGGTCTAGATGGACAATGAGGTTTATTATGTCCAGATTGTTTGCAATGACTACACTTATGTAACGCCCCTGTTTTCACATAGCTGTAGTCCAAGGTGAACCCAAAGATGTCAAACATGCCATGCATCCAACACTGTGCATAAACTTGTTTCACTGCACCATTGATATCACTCTAACAGATGTCAGATACAAAGCAGCGAGGGTACAAGCAGATATAACAAAGATGAGATGACAAGGAAACACAATGTAAAGAAGAGATATCCAATAGTAACAACAAGTATGTCCCAACAGACGAAAAGAGAATACATCTGATAAACTGAAATAAGAATAATGAATCACTAAGAACATAAGAGTCCACTGAACAGTACAAACACACTCAGCCTCCAAAATAAAATACATCTCTCTAAAAAAGAATAGTCATAAACAATCTAATATGGAGCACCAACTAGCTACCTATAAATGATGGTAAACTATATTAAGTTTTCGTCAACCTGCGGCTCTCCGAACCACTGACCCGCTGTCTGACAAAGATGAAAACAACGAGCGTCAGAGCGCTAGCAAGAACATCTCCACCTCCCCCAAGGGGAAGGGGGGTAAAACACACAAAATACTATATATAACATGCATGCATATGTATACACACACACATATATGTATCATATAGCTAGTACCAAGAGAAGTTAAGATTTAGGAACCCATAACACGAGATAAGTACGTCGAGGGAATAATCCAAACAAGAAAACCCTCATGTATATACCATGTATCTCAAATTGTGAGTCACTTAATATCAACTCCAAATCCTATGAACAAGAAATAACGAAATACACCACAAATACCTTATACAGGACGTCATGCATGCCAAAATACAGTATCTCACACTACCCTCAGATAGGTGTCACAAGAGCAAATACACAATCCGGTGAAGTCCTCATCAAAAGCATTTACCATCACATATGAATGTCATAATGTTGGACTACGTCCATAAATAGTACTTGCCTGAGTCCTAGGCTTCCCAAAGATGTAGAGTGTAGTCATTCGCAGTATCATGCGGCTCACGGACTAATGCACTTGGAGTGTTGTCGCCCACAATATCATGCGGTGGACGGATAAGCACACTCAACCACCTAAACAAAGATGCATCACAAAGTGTAGTCGCCCACAATCTCCTGCAGTACACGGACTAACGTACTCAGAGTGTAGTCATCCGCGTTCTCATGCGGTGCATGTACTAATGCACTCAAGCATCCAAAACTATCGTAAACCAAAACAATTGTCACTCCCTATCGTGACAAACACAAAACATTAGTCTATGCACCCCCGAAGGCACGTGTGTGCTCAAACCCAATACGTGCACTCCCATGATCACGCACGTGTATAGACGTGTGGTTCGTACTTCCTGTTTGCGACCAAACGTGTGTGGAAGATCAACATATGCAGAACAACACCAGATTAGTTGACTACCCTTGGGGATCAGTCGACTGATTTTTGATCGGTCGATTGATATCTCATCAGTCGACTGGGCGACGACATACACAAACATGCACAAGCAGCAAGTCTCGATCGGTCGACCTGCACCTATGTCAGTCAACTGAGCAGAGAGGAAACTCAAGTTTCCTGATGACCAATCGGTCGACTGATCCTTCTGATCAGTCGACTGACTCGATGGTAAATCGAAAATTGGCAGACTTTACAAAATTCATAAAAATTCAAAAACTTTCCAAAGTAACTCATGCATTAGTTCTTAATTAGGGTATTTAGGGTTTACACTGATATATAAAACCACAAATATCAGCTTGAGGGGATCTAATAACCCTAAACATGATTATGGTTGTAAATTCATCTTGAAATAATTAAATTAGCAATATATGTCATATTAGATTTATTTCAAATCTTAAACCCTAATTAATGAATTAGTTTTTAACTCTTAAACTAAAATTAGATCTTGCATCGTCAAGTTTTAAGGGGGTGATCACTACACATTTATAGGTTTTAATCTAAAGAATTTAAAGGAAAAAGGGGATGTGTTTGGAGAAGATGAACTTGCCTTTCAGATTCGTTTTGATCTCTCAAACATGAGGGAAACTTGATCCTCCTTCACAAAGGTTGTAGATCTTGCTCTCCTCTAGGTCTTTACTTCACAAATTTCCTCCATAATCGAAAGTAGAAATTTAGGGTTTAGAGAGGGGGTGGCTGCTCCAACGTGGGAGATGAAGGGGAAAAGGAAAAAGGAATCCGGGTCTTTACATATATACACATATAAGATTGACCCGACCCGAACCAAAAAGAAAAAGTTGTCAGTTGCCGATCGGTCGACCGATCCATAGGGTCAGTTGACCGACCCGAGCACTGAAGCAAACTCGACACTTTATATATATATATATATATATATATATA
>BQKN01000351.1:34401-60871 GCA_022839385.1 Asparagus kiusianus | reverse complement strand
AAGCATAAAATTTGTGCGTGGTACCAAGCATACATATTTTTCTCATATGAGAAATATGGAAAACCTTGGTACAAGTTCTTTTATTGAACATGGTATTGAGGTGCTCTACATCACGTCTCAAATATGGACCAACCCGATCCGAACCCGTTAACACCTTACTACTACCCTTCACTCTTCTAGGTTTCGCGATCCGTTCCTTTCGTTTCGCAGAGACGAGCGATGGCGAGCAGGGCCGCAGCAGCTACGGCGACGGCGGCGGCGAAAACGGTGGCGAGAGGCGCATCGGAGACCTACGAGTATCCATGGCGCGAAAAGCTCCAGAAGTTCAAAGGCGAGCTGGCGAAGGGAGTCTGGGGCTACTGGCATCTCGGAGCCTGGAAACCCCTCGGTCTCAGCGCCCGAAAGCGCGCTCGACTTCGCAAAGAAGTGCTCCTTGCTGGAGAGTAAGTAGCGATTTTTGTGAAATTGTTGTTGTTTTCTAGGGTTTTGGTGGCTGATTTAGGGCTTTAGGGGTTTTTAGGGATTGGCCGTACGATCCGCCGAAGGGGGAGATGAGGACGAAGAGGAAAGGGCACAAGGTTGATCGCATTGCCGCTGAGAAGTGAGTTTGTGGTTTTCGAACTTGGGTTTGATTTTAGGGTTTTGGAAAAAGGTTGGGTCTTGATTATTGTTTTTTTTTTATTTGATGTATTAGGAGGGCGAATACGGTTGAGTTGATGAAGAAGATGCCAGAAATGCTACTGGATTACAAGGTTTGGGTTCCAAATCAAGTCTTTTTATTTCAATTTTAAGTTAGAGCGTTTTTCTTTTAGATTAATCTCTGTATCTATGTTTTGAGCATAATAAATCAAATTTGTTTAGGGTTCACACATAGTACATAAAAATTTGGCAGTAGAGCAATTCGGAAAATTGAAGCTACTAGTTGTTACTGTTTTCTGACAAAATATTAGTAGCGCAAAATATGTAAGCCGTTATGCACAAAAATGTAACTTATATACAGGGAAGCGTGATGGAATATGTGTGCAAACATTTGGACATTTTTCTGTTTAGAAGTTAGCTGATTTAGATTAAAAGAATGAATCTTAGTTATGGTAAAAAGCTTGGTAGAGCAGAGCATATTATCATCTGTACATAGACATAGCTATAAAACATATGTGAGCCGATATGCACAATCTGTTACCTGGTCTTCTAGTTCTAAGCTTGGAGACAAAGATAGTTGCTCAGTCCTTATTTTGTGTAGGTAACTCGAAATTATCCTGAATCAGCTCCGGTAAGCTTTCTTCCTGTTATATATATATATATATATATATATACCAGTCGTGAACACTGTGCAAAGCACGACTTATAAAATTTTTCTGCTACAGTTATCCCGATTTTTAAATACTATAGTAATATTTTTAAAATTTTTTGGGATGCTACATTTTCCGCCTCTGCTACAGATTTTTAAAAATGCTACAGTTTTTCTGTGTGCTACTGATATTTTTTTCAAAAGTTGCTACAGTGTCCAGTTTCCTGTATGTTACGTAATAATGCTACAATAATGTTACTGTAGCATAAATAGTGAATCTTGGGTTCTCCTATTTGTATAGAGGAATAGATATCTACTACATACAAATGAGAGAATCCAAGATTTACTATCCATGCTACAGTACTTTTACAGTAGCATTTACTGTAGCCTTGTTACTGTAGGGTTCCACAACTTGAAGAGGACAGTAATTTTTGAACTGCGCCTACTTAAGTGCTATGGAATCGAAAAAGAGAAAAATAAACAAAAAATTAGGGTAGTATGTGAAATTCCAAAATTTGAAATTATGTTTATCGCCATTAGGTGGAAGGAGATGAAAATTTACAAAAATCTTGGGTTAGCCCATGAAAATTGCGAATTTTGAAGTACTAAAACTTAATTACTATTGGATCAAAATAAATAAAATGGACAAAAGTCTTCAGTTAAAGTCGGTCACAACCAACAACATGAACAAAAAATGTTGGTTATAATATATGAAATCGCTTATTCTGAAATAAGTGTGCTTAATTGCCATTGGGTGGAAACGAAGAAAATTTACAAAAAATCGTGTGTTTTAGTCTATGAATGTTGCATATTTTAATGTATCTATACTTTCATCATTGGGTCGTAATGAAAGAAAATGGATAAAAGTTACGGGTTATAGTCTGTGAGCATATCGTGAATTTTAGAGTACGAATAATTAATTGCTATTGAGTTGAGATGAATGAAAATAAACAAGAATTGTTGGTTATAGCCCTTGAAATCGTAAATTTTGAATGTGTGTACTTAATTGTCATTGGGTCGAAACAAACGAAAATGAACAAAACTGTGGTTTAACCTATGACGATCACAATATTAAAGTGCGCATGAGTAGTTGCCATTGATTCAAATGAATGAAAAAGGAAAAAGTTGTAGCTTATAACTTATAAAAATTGTGAATTTTGAGCTACACAAACTTAACTACTATTGAGTCGAATCGAATGAAAATGAACAAAAGTCGTGGGTTATAGTTTATGAAATAAAGAATTTTGAAATATGTGCATTACTGCACTAATTGTCGTTGGTTGGAAATGAATGAAAATTTAAAATTTACATCAATCTTGGATTATAGCCTATGAAAACAACAATTTTGAAGTAAAAATCTTAATTACCCTTGGTTTGAAATAAATAAAAATGGACAAAAGTCGTGGGTTATAGCCTATGGAAAAACATGAATTTTGAAGTAAAGATATGTAATCGCACGGGTTGAAACAAACAAAAGATGAACAAAAAATTGTGGATTATTGCGTATGAATATTGCCAATTTTGAACTGGCTACTTAATTGCTTTTCAGCATAACAAACGAAAATGAAAAAAATATGGGTTATCGCTCATTAGAATATGAAAATTTAAAGCACATATACTTAATTGCGATTGGGTCAACAAAAATGAACAAGTGTCATGGATTAGCCCATGAAAATTAGAATTTTGAAGTACGCATAATTAACTAACATTTAGTCAAAAGAAACGAACGAAAAAGGAAGACCAATGAAAAATCACGAGTTTTAAACCATGCTGACTTAATTGGCATCAGGTCGAAACGAACAGAAATAAAAAGAATTGTGAGTTATGTAAATCACGAATTTTAAAATAACTGTAGCCATTGGGTGGAAATGAACGGAAATTTACAAATATGTGGATTATAGCTAATGAAAATCGTGAATTTTGTAGTACATAAACTTAATTGTTATTAGATTCAAACAAATAAAAATGGACTAAATCGTGGGTAAGCCCATGAAAATTATGAATATTGAAGTACTACTTAATTGTTAGTATTTGTAACCAAAGAAAATGGATAAAATTTATGGGCTATATTTCGAGATATGCATAATTAATTGTCATTATACCAAAACAAACAAAACAAAGAGTGGGTTATAGGTTATGAAAAACGTGAAGTTTGAAGTATGCATAATTAATTGCCATTAGGTCGAAATGAATGAAAATAAGCAAAAATCAATGTTATAGTATATTAAATTACAAATTTGGAATATGCTACTTTAATTGCTTTTGGGCTGAAATGGAAGAAAATTATGAGTTAGAGCCCATTAAAATCATGACTTTTGAAGTACCTATACTTATTTGATATTGGGTCCAAAAAAAGTGGATAAAAATTGTAGATTATATAACTCATGAAATACCAGATTTTAAGGCACGCGTTATTGATTGTTATTGTGTTGAAATGAAAAAAATGAGTAAAAGTTGTGTTATAGCCCATGAAAGTCGTGGATCTTGTAATATGTGTACTTAATTGCCATTGAATCATAAGAAACAAAAAATTTCAAAAATCATTGGTTAGCACGTATGATAATTGTGAATTTTGAAGTACCAATACTTAATTACAATTGGGCCAAAAAAAAGAAGAAGAAAAACCGTAGTTCTAAAATATGCGTACTTAATTATCATTTGGTCAAAACGAATGAAAATTGACAATAGTTCTGTGTTATATGTCCCATGAAAATTACAAATTTGAAGTATGCGGACTTAAATGAATTGAGTTGAAAAAAATGAAAATGTACAAAATTTATTGGTTATGATTCATGAAAGTCACGAATTTTGAAGTACACGTACTTAATTACCTTTGGGTTGAAATAGAATGAAACTAGACAAAAATTGTGGTTAGAACCCATGAAAATCACTAATTTTAAGTATGTATAATTAATTGTTATTGGGTCAAAATTAGAAAATGAACAAAAATTTTGGTTATAACCCATGGAAATCATAAATTTTGAAGTAGTTATAATTAATTGCTATTGGGCCGAAACAAACGAAAATGGATAAGTATGTGGGTTGTAGGCTATAAATCGCAAAATTTGAAGTACGTATACTTAATTGCCATTGGTATGAAACAAATGAATATTTGCAAAAATCGTAGGTTTTGCTCATGAAATTTGTAAAGTTTGAAGTGCACAAATTTTTAAAAAAGACCATTTAAAAAATAGCAAAATCAATCTCTTTTTGGCCACATCATCACGGAAGAGGTTGATTTTGCAAAATATGATCTTTAAAATACACGGGATAGCAGCCTCGTGTATTTAGAGGTCATTAATTAGGAATTAAACTCATTCTTTTAATATACACAGAGCTACTAATGTGTGATTAGTGACCGTTAAATACATGGGACTACTAGTACCATGTATTTTAAAGATTATAATTTGCAAAACTGACCTCTTTTTGGCCAGTTGTGGTGGCGTGGCTAAAAAGATGTCAATTTTACTGATTAATTCACAAAAGGTTGATTTTGTTAATAATTCAAAAAAACGGTATTTTTTTAAAAATTTCTCCAATTGTTATTGGATCTAAATGAACAAAAATAATCAAAACTTGTGGGTCGTAGTCCAAGGAAAATCAACAATTTTGGAGGTCGCATAAGATTATTTATGCATACAATTTTGTAAAACTTTGGGGCTTTTATGTGTCGTGGTCTTATTGTGCGGCTCACAACCTGCTGATGAAGAAATCTAGCGCTAAGCTATAATTTTAGTTGTGTGTCTAATTTGAATATACTATTAGCTATTATTATAATTTAATGGATTAAAATATAATTTTAAGAGTTTTGTGTATTAATGTAAACAATATCCAAAGTGTAGATATTATCAAGTGGCAATGTTGTCGGGATTTGACGGAATGGAGCATGTGGTTAAGTGGCGCAACCGAGCGCATGAGCGTAACAGCTGGCAATGCAGTAAAGACGTGTTGAGTGGAGCGCGTGCGACCAATTAGCGAGTATGGCTTGTTGTCAGGGCATGATCGAGGAGAGATTATATGACTAAGGGGTGTATTGTGAGTGTGCATAGCGATGGCGTGGCCCGATCATGGTGCGGGTGTAGTTTGCATGGCCTGGTCATGGTGTAGACGTAGCTTGTGCACAACCTGAGTGTGGTGTGCATGTCTGTTTTGTGCATGAGGGCATGCGAGCGCAACTCGATCAGGCTTGATAAGGTGCACACTTGTTCGTGTGGACACGCAGCTGTTGCTCGATCATGATTCAATAGGTTGCTCATTTTTGCACGTGGCGTGTGAGGATGGCTCTATCACGACCAGATAGGTTGTCGTTGGTACACAACAGGTTGAACATTTTCTGATGTCTACAGTGTCTCGACCATGCTCAAGGGATTAGAAGAGTTGGGTCTGGGTTAATGTTTGAAGTAAAACTGTGAAATAGATCTAACGAACTGAACCAATTTGAAGTCATGAATGCGAATTCTTTATTTGGGTTTGGAGGTTTCCAGTACCCTAGCTCGATGTCTTCAGTAAGAGCAGGAGTGGTACAGGTTATCTGCAGTAGGTGAAGGTTGCATGGACGTTGCGAAAATTGCTAAGCTTTTGCAAGTTAGTTTTGGCACTTCTGGATGCTGGCCTTACTATTATGTCATAGAGGAAATTTTTTTGAAAACCTTTGGTGACTCCAAATTTACAGGCATGGGCATAGATTTTAGAAGTAAGATGGTATCATTATCACCCATTTTTTGAAGGTAACGAGCGTGCCTTGATGCATTAACTTGGTATTGTGTTGAAGAATCCAGGAGGTTGACTCTGCAAGAGTTGCAGGTTGTTAGGTAACGCATTATGAAGTTATTCATTATGGTGATCATCCACCCATCTATTTACCAATTGTAAAGACATGACATTCACAATACTTTACATCAAACATCCTAACCTGGTGATTGGCAATATCGAGCCCTGTGTTCTAAACTAAGCCGACCCTCAAAGGCTTTGTTGCGTGTGTTATCTTCTTTGACCACTACAACCTTTATCTGGCATCAAGCTTTAAACTTTACTATAACAGACTGAAAATCATAATGAGCGAGCACATAGATTGTAATTTCAGGTCATTCAAAACATTGACATTTGTAGTTATTTTCTTTTGTTGTCACTTCTTTAGATTTGATCATAGTCATATTATGTCCTGAATGAGCATCTACTGATTCTTGTTTCTCCCTGTTTCTTTACACAGAAGCGTAGGTGGGAGAAGAAAATGAAAGCTGAGGAGGCAAAAGATTGAACCAAGGACTGCAGAGAATGGCTCCTTTATTATGATCTGCTTCATTCGTTGCTGAATTATTTCAGCTGTTTTCTTGTATTGGAATTTTGTTGTTTTATGCAAAACAGTTTTTGTTCCATTTTACTCTGTCAATATGGCTAATATCAGTTTGAACATGACAGTCACCTCTCAGTTTACATAAACTTGAAAGAGTTGCATCTTCTTGTTGAATATATTATGTTCAGTCATCTTTACTTAAAAATAATTGGAACCGTGTCATCATGATTAATACTTTGCTACTAATACAATACTAGCACTATTGCACGTGCGCTGGAAATTAAAACTTATTATATAAAATGGTCACTTCTCTAAGGGATCATTAATTTTTTTGCAGGAGTCTTCTATGATGTTTGTTTATTTAATAAGCTATATTTTATTTATCTTATTCGGAATATAGGGGAAATATTTCAGTTTGAGCGAAGACATGATTTTCTTAGATAATATTTTTTAAAAGAGTCTATTTTTCATATTTCATTCAAGTTATTATTTTAATTATTTTTAACCCAAGTATCTAGATATACACTCTTGATAATATTTATATTGGAACATATTGAAATTCTAATGGTTATTTTTATTGTATTTATTTAAGTGCATTTTTTGAAAAAAACTTTATCCTTTCATATTTTATCTATTATAATATGCATGGTAATGGTTATGTCATTAATGAGCTTTAATAATAAGCTCATGTCAACAATTTAGAAAGTTCTAGAAAAAAGAAAGAGAAAAGGAAAAAGAAAAAGAAAAAATGGTCTCCTAGAAATTACAATTCTATCCTTTCAAATACAATAAGAATGGAAGAAATGTCCACCTCATCCAATTTTGACCTACCCTCACTATTTCTATTATTATATAGCAGTGTAGGTATATTGTTTTGCGCGTTAGCTTATGATATATTATTATATTTTGGGTCACTGTAGCAGCGTTTTTTTGTTAAGAAAAATGCCTTAAGGATCTAAAATATGAGACCAAATGAAGAGACAAGTGAGGTGTCCCCTCCCTGTTGCATAATGAGTGCCCTGTTGCATAATGAGCTGGTCATGCCAGCTCATTATGCAACAGAGAGGGGACACCTCACCTGTCCCTCCATTGATCCCATATTTTGGGTTACTGTAGCAACGCTCTTCTGTTAAACAACACATGCTCTTTTGTTCTGATTAGACTGATAATATTATTTCACTAGAGTACTTTGTTGCCTTTTTGTTAACGTATCATACAAGACCTCTTCACTAACATTCCATCTCACCTTTTCTTTCCATGCGTTTCTCGAATTTGGCAGCGTTTTTGAAGAAGAGAAAGAGCTCTGCGGGGCCTTAGTTTTCAATGGACGTATTTATCTTGAAACAATAGTTGTTAAAATTGAAGTTGCTTGATTCTATTATAAAAAAGGGAAAATTGTGTCAAGACCCCAAAAAATTAAAGTGGATGTGACCTAGCCCCCCGTATTTTTTTTGTGTGTCAAAGCCCTAAATACATAAAGCAATTATTTTTAGCCCCTAATTACATTTCAAAGACGGCAGAGAGACAAAATTGCCCTCTCTCTCTTCTCTCTTCTCACGCTCAAAACTCAGTCATCTTCAGAAACCAAATGAAGTAAAATGGCCCGGGGAGGAGGAGGAGAAGGGGGAGTCGGATTTGCCCTTTTTCTTCTCGGATTTGCTTGGAGAATCTAGGGATGGGGTTCTAGGACTGCTGGATCCATCGGAGATCGGTGATGAACACCATTCTGATCGATCTCGAGAGAAAATGGCGCTCCTCAAGCCTCCTCCTCTTTCCCTCTCCGATTTGTCGCCCGTCGCTTCTTCTTCTTCTCTTCGTCTCTTCTCTCTCGCCCGCGCCCGCGCCCGCGCCTTCTCATCAGAACAAGATAGGCTTTTTACTGATTTGGTGTTGTATTTATGTTCATCTTTGGAATTGAAGTTTGGGGTTTTTGTAGGGTTTGTAGCAGCAGCAACAGCTATTATTGTTTGCGGAGCAATGGGGTTGGAGTTAGGGCTTTCATGTCCTCGAGTTTAGCTTCTAAAGCTCTATAGGAGAAGCCCGGGTCACAATCTTACGGTTCTGAGCAGATTCAGGTCTTTCTCTTTCATTGATAATTGATTTGAGGTGTTGGATTGTCATAAAAATTGTATCTTTATGACTATATTATCTTACTTTAGTAGTTGGATTTTGTATAGTGAATCTAGTTAATATAATCAGTTTAGTAGGATTCTTTAGTTGAAGTTTGTCTCTGAAGTTGAGATGTTCCTTTTATTATATATTGTTTCTATGGCACAAGAAAAACCCTCTTGGTATCGCACGAACCTATATAGATGTTGTTAGTGGTCCATGTCGCGCTAAACATTTCATTGCTCCTCCGTTGTGCTTAGTGCTGTGTATTCTGAAGTTCTATGAAATATCGAATCCCAGGCTCTTGTCAACAAGCACAAAAGACATTGAGATAGCCTTAGTAGTGTTACAGTTGCTTCATAGGAACTTAGGAAGAAGGGTTCACATTGTATTTTTTTAACGTCTAGACTGTTATTAGTTTATTTGGCTTACCACTTTATTCTTTTCTCACTTATTGATAATTCTCCACATACAGGTGTTGGAAGGATTAGATCCAGTCCGTAAAAGACATGGAATGTATATTGGCAGTACTGGACCGCGTGGTTTGCATCATTTGGTTGAACCAAAACTTGTGTGCGTGTTTGTATTGTGTATATTAGTTTAGTTGTGTAAACAGTTGATGTGGATGACAAACAATGCAACAAGCTTGACCTTTATTGTTCTTATTGTATTTTCTGGTATTTTTGCCACCATATGTTTACGTTTTATTTTGATACAACATATATTTAACAGGTTCAAATAAAAAGCTACATGTTTACTTGAATGTCAACAGGAAAAGCCAATATTTAACATGTACATTTGACAAATTAACATATTCAGTTGTATGTTATCATGTTATAAAGAAGGCTGACATGTAATAGTAAAAATTAACATATTATGCTGAAAGTTAACATGTTCATAAGAAAGTTAACATATTCAGATAAAAGTTAACATATACAGCTGATAGTTAACATGTTCACGCGAACGTTGATATATAAACAACATAATAATTTACAAACAAACAACATAACAATTTACAAACAGCTTGCATATATGATGAACTCTCTATGCATATACTGAATGTTAACTTTCGCTGCTTTATGTTAATTTTCATCTAAACCTGTTAACTTTTGTTAATAACGAAGTAATTGGTGATTGGTGTGGATTGCTTATTAGAACAATACTTTTGATAGAGCAATGTAGGTTGTCAAGACTTTTGTAGCACATTGTAGAAGGTTTTGAAAGAAAGTTAACATATTATAATAAAAGTTAACATATTATGAAGAAAGTTAACATATTGAGAGACTTTTAGTCTTTCAAACACATCAAATTCTAGTTCAAAAAAACTTGTTATGAAGAATGTTAACATATTATTATGAAAGTTAACATGTAACAGTGAAAATTAACATATTATGATAAAATTTAACATGTTCAGCTGACAGTTAACATATTATGAAGAAAGTTAACATATTATAATAAAAGTTAACATAATTTAAGAAGAAAGTTAACATATTATTATGAAAGTTAACATGTAACGGTAAAAGTTAACATATTATGAGATTTAATAGTATATCGTAACTTAAAGATTATGTACATAATCTGTATATATTATGTACACAATAACCTTAAGATTATATACATATTATGTACCATAATATTCAGGTTTTGATACACATAATTTATATATAATCTTCAGTTTATTATGCACATCAAGTTTTATTTGAATGAACTTGTACATATTCACATGACAACCACAATACATTTCACATACAATCGCAATAAATTACACCAAAATTGATCACTAAATAGACACAATACATTTTATTAAATTACATCAAAATTGATCACTAAATAGACACAATAAATTTCATTAAATTAGGTGCTTCAACGCGTATTTTTCAAAGGCTCTGCTTATATCAATGTCACTACTCCTCAATAGAGGAAAATTAATTAACAACAAAATAATCCAGGAGCACAAAAGGAGATACCAATTACTGAGATGTTTGTTTTCCCCTTTCCATGAATTTAATGCTCAAACTCACAAGAGTACCAACACTAATCCATGGCGATCCCCCAAACTATCTACTCATGAGGCCATAACCAAAGTTTTGATAGTTAATCTCTCTCCTACATAGAAGAGACGCTCCAAATTTCACTTTCCTAATCAAACCCCGGTTGACCCGAACCCTCTAGCACCCCTGGCAGTCGAATCCAAGTCCTCAACCTCAACAACATCCAGTGTCATGATCCTCTCGATGATCAACTGGGCGATCCTATCGCCAGCCTTCACCTCAAAGTTCACGTCCGAGAAGTTGAACAGAATGACACCCAACGACCCGTGGTAGTCCGCATCGATCACTCTCGCTCCCACATCAATCGAGTGCTTCCACGCTAAACCAGATCTCGACGCTAAAATCACAAACAAAACAATGTAAGGAACCTCTTTTACCCGCTTCATCAAAAACTCGATAGACACCCAAAAATTAATAAAAAAAATAAATAAATAAATAAATAAATAAATAAATAAATAAACTTACCGACGTGAGCATAAGTTCCTTCGGGGATAGAGATGCTGAGATCGGTAAGGACGAGGGCTTTTCCTCGAGCAGGAGCTTTCGTCACCAAAGCGCTGAAATTATAACAAGAGGGAGGGGAGGGGAGGGGAGGGGAGGGGGTGGGGGGCAAATATTAGAAAAAATTAGTAATGAAGAGGGTTTTGTTTCTAGATTGAAAATAAAGGCCTGTAGAGGTCATACTTCATAGCCAGCGGAGAGAGGAGAGGCTCAAGAGGGCAGGATGGCGTTTTCAGATAGTTTCTTGATCTTGAACAGAGGTGGGTTTCTTTGGTGACCTCGGAGCCCAATGTCATTGGATCGGACCTCCACTTGAGATCCGACCGGAACGAGACGGCGGCGGTGATCGTCGGGAGTTCTTCGTGCTCGAGGAGGCTCAGGAAGAGTAGATCAGCGTCGACATCGATGGCCGTGGAGAAGAAGAAGCCACAGAGGAGGGGAGGAGGGAGAGGAGATTGAGAGGGGAGGAGAAAGCCATAGAGGAGGAGAAGAAGAAGAAAAAGAAAAGGGAAAGGGTATTTTCGGGATGAATACCTGGGAGAGTGTGAAAAGGGGGCTGAACACATTAAGTTGGGTTTTTGGGGTTAAAGAGCAAGGGAAAAACATTGAGGGGCTGGGTCACATCCCCTTTATTTTTTTGGGGCCTAGACACAATTTTCCCTATAAAAAAAAGAAGAGTTGCATCATATTAGCTATTAATAGTATGCAATACGTGTGTTGTGCGCAACGAAAATTTCGGCAGCACCTCCGGTGCGCAAGGTACACAACAGGAGATTAGATCACAACGAAATTCCTGTTTCACAAAGGAAAAAAGAACCGAAAGCAAAATATCTCAATAAAGTGAGATATCAGCTCTTCCTCTCATCAGTTCTAGGACTGACTTGTCGAGGGAACCTACAAGTTATTACAAATCACAGCAAGACAAACTATTTTACGTGGTTTGGCAAATTGCCTACGTTCACGGGGCAAGGAGGGGGAGATCTACTATTAGAGATGGAGAATACAAATAGGGTTTACAATCACACAAGATCTCACAAATAAAACTCTCAAAACAATCTCTCAAATCTCTCACAATTTCTCTGTCAAAGGGATGCACAAAACCCTTAAAAGGGACTGCTCAAAATCACGTCGGTCTGCCTTCTGCTCTTGCACCAAAAAAAATCTTCTCTGCCGATGAAACTCAGCCAAAAAATAAACTCCTTGCACACGAAAAAAAACTCCGAAAAAAAACCTAGCAGGCTTATTTATATGTTGCAGTTACGGGTCAGGCCTTTTCCGCACCTAGCCTTCTTTTTCACACGTGGGTATGGTGGACCCCACGTCATTCACAATTCTTCACCTTATCAAAGTTTTTCCAAAATTGAGCCGACACCAAAGCATCCAAATGTCCCACTTGTTGTGTCCAGTACGCCGTGAAGTTAATTCACGACAACGGACTCAATCCACAACAAGTCGGGAATCCGAACGAGAGTCCAAACAATCTCACCCCCATCAAAACAACAAATCCAACCGGCTACATCATAAAGATTACCTACGTATCTTCTTGCCTAAGGAATCAAGCCTCACGTAGTTCACCCAAATGGCCTCCAAAGGCCTCAATATCGAAGAATGTTCAAAAGTTCCAAACAATGACCAAACTTGACACCTGAAATAACTTTGGTCAACATATCTGTAGGGTTATCATTCGTATGGACCTTCTCAAATATGACGTCTCAATTATCCAAAACGTCACGAACAAAGTGGAATCTGACATCAATATGTTTCATGCGTGCATGGTAAACCTGTTTCTTTACCAAATAGATAGCTGACATGCTATCATAATGTACCCGAATGGTCTCCTGTGCAATCCCCAAGTCCTCCAACAATCCACGTAACCATAAAGCCTCCTTCATAGCTTCAGTCAACGCTATATACTCTGCCTCCGTAGTAGAGAGAGCCACTGTAGACTGAAGTGTGCATCTCCAATACACCGGTGCTCTTTCTAGTGTAAACACATATCCGCTAGTAGACCGGCGTTTGTCCAGATCTCCCGCATAATCAGAATCCACGTAACCAATATAATCCTACCCGTTCTTCCCATTCTTCTCGAACACCAAACCAACATCCACGATACCTTTCATAGAATCCACTTCACGGCCTCCTAATAACCCTTCCCGGGATCGTGCATGTACCTAGATACCATGCTCACGGTCTGTGATAAATCTGGCCTCGTACCCACCGTCGCATACATCAAGCTACCTACTGCACTAGCATATGGGACTTTTGACATATAATCTCTATCCTCAACTGAAACAGGCGACATACTAGCTGAAAGCTTGAAGTGGGGAGACAATGGAGTGTTAATTGCTTTTACATTACCATCAAAGCTGAATTTCTTCAACATCTTCTGCAAGTAACTCCTCTGTGTCAACTTCATCCTCCCCTTTACCCTGTCTCTCTCTATCTCTATACCCAATATCTTCTTTGCTTCTCCAAGTTCTTTCATCTCAAATTCGGATGACGATTCCTTTTTAAACTTTATAATAGCTGAAGTATTCCTGAAAGCTATGAGCATATCGTCAACATATAACAACAAATAAATATATTCACCATTATGTAGCTTGTGCATGTAAACACACGGGTCATATGGACTCCTCGTGTACCCTCGGCCAATCATAAAGCCGTCGAATCTCTTGTACCATTATCGCGGTGATTGCTTCAATCCGTAAAGAGACTTCTTTAGCTTGCACACTAATTCCTCCTTTCCTGCAGCTTTAAACCTCATAGGTTGTGTCATGTAGATCTCCTCTTCAAAATCTCTATGTAGAAAAGCTGTTTTCACATCCATTTGGACCAAATCCAAATCCAATTATGCCACCAATGCCAATAAAATACGAATCGATGAATACTTCACAACAGGTAAAAATACCTCGTTGTAATCAACGCCCTCTAGCTGTGCATATCCATTGGTAACTAATCTGGCTTTGAATCGAATTTCCTCAATAGAAGATCCCTCTTTCTTTGCATACACCCACTTGCATCCAATAGCCTTCTTACCCTTCGGTAGCTTTGCAAGTTCCCAAGTGTCATTCTTATGAAGAGACTGCATCTCCTCCTCCATGACTTCCCTCGACCTAATCGAATCAGAGCTTAACTCTGCTTCCTTGAATGTAGACGAAACTAAATCATCAATGACTTCTGCTGATAAAGCATATGCAACCTTGACATCGCGTATCTAGCTGGCTGACGAATGTTTCTTCTTGGTCTATTAGCTGTAATGGACTCCTAAACATGATCCTGTTTCTGAGTCCCAATATCCACTGTATCCTCTAAATGCCCGGCTATCATCCCATCTCCTCCTAGTGTCACCTCTGTAAGAGCCTCAATGGATACGATGCTATCTAGAGAGGGTGGAGTCACATCATCCTCCACCAGTTGCGATATCCCAACCGTCTGGTCTTCTTCCCAAGTACATAATGCTCACATAGCTCCATCTTACAGGTCTTAGCACCTTTTAATAGCCCCTGTTTTGCTAATGACTGCAGGGACTTATCTCCTATGCATCATAGTCTCATGTACCATAATATGGTAGTGTCCTCCTCTATAGTGATAGAAGCTATCATACCCTCTGTAACTGTTTTACCCTTCAAGTAGTATAAAAAGTTTTTCCTGACTCCTCGCATCATCACCGTAGAACCATTCGTGACCTTCACTGTAGCATCCTCTAAGGTCACCCGATAACCAGCTGCCTCCAAAGTACCAAGAAAAATGATATTCTTCGTCAACTGCGACACAAACCTCACTTCTTTCAATTCCCTCACCACTCCGTCATGCATCCTAATCCGGACTGAACCAATACCACCAATAGGGCATACGTGGTCATTTCCCATAAGCACGACATCCCCTCTTTCTAGCTCCTCAAAGCTAGAGAATCAATCCCTTCTAGGACATATGTGATATGTGGCTCCTGAATCCAACATCCACTCCGTGGAGTCGGCATAGCAAACCGACGGTAGTGCATGGCATGAATAGCCCGAAGAATCTGACTCTGAATGTTCATTAATAGTTTTTTGCAACATTCACTTCTGAAGCTTGTACAGCTTTTCCCTTGTTCTTCCTGGCTTTTTCTTTCAACTTTGGGCTGTCGATCTTCCAATGTCCATCTTCTTTACAAAAGTGACATTGATTTCTACTAATACTCTTATGGCCACCTCTATTCTTCGATTTTGAACAGTTGAACTGGCGGCGGTTTGGATCACGGTCTTAAACTGCTAATGCATCTCCCGATGCCTTCTCGGAGGGTTTACCATTATTCTTCCTCAACTCATAATTCACCAATGCTGAGGTCACCTCCTTATAGCTAACAGTAGTTCTTTCATTGATCATAGTGAGAACGAACGTATCGTAATCATTCACAGGCATCGAACACAAAAGTAACATCGCCTTGTCTTCATCCTCAACCATGATATCCACATTAGCTATATCTGAAAGTAGCTTAGTGAAATTGTTGACATGCTCCCTAATGGAAACTCCCCTCTTCATCTTGAACTGGTAAAACTTCTTCTTCAAGTGAAGCCGATTCTCAATGCTCTTAGTAAGATACTTCTCATTGAGTGTTTCCCACATTCTCTTCGCCGACGTCTCGTTCATTACGTCATAAATAAGATCTGGCATCAAGCATGACCGAATAACTCCACAAGCTTTACTATTCATCTTCTTCTAAACCTTGTCCTCCATATCAGCGGGTTTCCCTTGTAACTCAAGGGTCTCTTTCAAATTCTGTGCATCCAAGGCGTCCATCACCTGACACCTCCACAATCAAAAATTAATCTTGCCATCAAACTTCGAAACATCAATTTTCGTGTTATTGATGCTCAGACTCTATATCGCCTTCGTAAGAGACGAACCTGATGTGCTTACTTCTCCCATGTTGTCGATCTAACTCTTCAGATAGGAATCCTTCACTGAATCCTTCGAACAAGCCTCAAGCCAAACCTGAAGCTCTGATACCACTTGTTGGTCTCTGATACTACTTGTTGTGCATAGCAAAAATTTCGACAGTACGTCCGGTGCGCAAGGTGCACAATAAGAGATTAGATCATAACGAAATTCCTGTTTCATAAAAGAAATAAGAACCGAAAGCAAAATATCTTAACAAAGTGAGATATCAGCTTTTCCTCTCATTAGTTCTAGGACTGACTTGTCGAGGGAACATACAAGCTATTACAAATCACAGTAAGACAAACTATTTTATGTGGTTTGGCAAATCGCCTACGTCCTCTGGGCAAGGAGGGGGAGATCTACTATTAGAGAGGGAGAATACAAATAGGGTTTACAATCACACAAGATCTCACAAATAAAACCTCAAAACAAACTCTCAAACCTCTCACAATTTCTCTCTCAAAGAGGTGCACAAAACCCTCAAAAGGGACTGCTCAAAATAACGTCGGTCTGCCTTCTGCTCTTGCGCCGAAAAAAAATATTCTCTGCTGATGAAACTCAGCCGAAAAATAAACTCCTTGCACACAAAAAAAACTCCGAAAAAAACCCTAGCAATCTTATTTATATGTTGCGGTTGCGGTTCGGGCCTTTTCTACACTTAGCCTTCTTTTCTGCACATGGGTATGGTGGACCCCACGTCATTCACAACGTGGATACTATCAAACCAAATCTAAAATTGTGATCCTCAAATTGAACGTGATGTAATATAAATAAACTACTTAGAAAAAAGATTTCAAATGATTTTGGTGTCTTTTTAATTAATGTATAAAAGGGCAAAAAATTAAGTAGCTTTACAAAATTCTAAAACATTGATCTTAACATGTGATATATGACTACAATATGTTGGAGTTTTTCCAAATTTTATTCTAGATAGTGTAATAAATCATATATATTTTTATATCGTTAATATATATCATAATAATGAGCTGGAGAGGCAAAGCCGCATTGCATAAAATAAATTTCCAAAATTTTTATAAAACTATTGACATATGAATTATGTCCATCTTCATCTAAATCAACTCAATCATAATTAAGTTTGTGTACGTTAAAATTTGCTATTTTTATAGGCTAGAAGCCATGAATTTTAAGCAACACATTCTTAATAGCCATTTGGTAGAAATGGACAAAAATTAACGAAAATTGTCGGTTATAGCACATGAAAATCATAATTTTTGATGCACAAAATTAATATTTGTGTAGTTAAAATGTACAAAATTTGCACAAATTATAGGTTATAACTCATGAAAATATGAATTTTGAACTATACATACTTAATCATCATTTAATTGAAATAAACAATTGACAAAAATCATGGATTAGCCCATGAAAATCACAAATTTTAATGTAAACATACTATATTTCCATTTGGTCAAAATGTATAAAAATTACAAAAATCATGGTTATAGCCCAATGAAAATAAGGAATTTTGAAATGCATTGGTGAAAATAAACAAAAATTGAAAAAAATTCATTGATTATAACTTGTGAAAATCACAACTTTTGATGCACGCATACTTGATTTCCATTCGGTTGAGATAAAATGAAAAATTGAAATAGCTGTGGGTTATAACACAAATAAAATTCAGAAATTTTAAACTTCATACACTTGCTTGTCATTTGGCAGAAATGATCTGAAATTGACAAAACTCATGGTTATAACCCATGGAGATCATAGATTTTGATGTACACGTACTTAATTTCTGTTCAATCTAAATGAACAAAAATGGCAAAAATCATGGGTTATGACCAATGAAAATCATAAATTTTTAACTACATGGACATAATTGGCATTTGATAGAAATCACAAAATAAATTGATGAAAATTATGGGTCATGAAAATTACAAATTTTGATGTACACATATTTGTAAATGAACAAAACTCACAAAAGTCATGGAGTATATAGCTCATGAAAATCATGAATATAAAACAATGTGTACATAATTGTAATTTGGTAGAAATGACCAAAAGTTGACAAAAATCATGTGCTATAGCATATGAAAATTGCAAATTTGGTATGCACATACTTAATTTCTATTCAGTTGAAACAAATAAAAATTGTAAAAATCATAGGTCATATAGCCCATAAAAGTTATAAATTGTGACGTACACATATTTAATTTCCATTCAGCAGAAATAAATAAAAATGCTATAATTATGGCCCATGAAAATAAGAAAGTTTAAAGTATGCGTTCTTATTGCCATTTGGTAGAAATCATAGAAAGTTGACAAAAAATCATGGTTTTTAGCCAATGAGATCTTTATTTTTTGTGTCAGCATCCTTAGTCTCCATTTGGTGGACACAAACATGAATTTATAATCATGAGTAATAGTCCATGAAAATTATGAACTTCTAACTCTATATACTTAATTGTGATTTGGTAGAAATTACAAAAAATTGACAAAAATTATAATTATACCTATAAAATAATAAATTTTGATGTACTCATACTTAATTTCTATTTGGATAAAACAAACAAAAAATATAAAAATTATGGATTATAGCTCATGAAAACATGAACTTTGACTACATATATTTAACTGCCTTTTCATCGAAAAGAAGGAAAATTGATAAAAATCATGCCTTAGCTCATGAAAGTCATAATTTTGATATATACATATTTAACTTCCATTCAGTCAAAACAAATAAATAATGCTAAAATTATGACTTATAAACCATGAAAATCATGAACTTTTAGCCACACTGCCATTTGATAGAATGAATAAAAATTGACCCAAAAAATCATGTGTTAACCCATGAAAATTAAAAATTTCAATGTACAAAAACTCTATTGTCATTTGGTTCGAAATGAACAACAGTTGCAAAATCCTAGGTTGTAACCCATCAAAATAACAAATTTTTATGGATAAATATTTAGTTTCTAATCTGTCGAAACAAACAAAAAAGGTTTTTTCCCCTTGAAACCACCTTAAAAGTAAGGTAATTATAAAGAATGAATTTATGCATAAATATAAAATGAGTTTATGTTGCAATAAACTACCTTCTAGTCAAAATTTACACTAAAACCTTAAAAGTACCCTTAAAATACTCGCATTCAACGCACTTGACTCGTATTGTTAATGTTTGGGTCTTATTAGGATACAAGTCACATACCTTGAGTGTGAAAATTTTAAGCTTATTTTTTCATTTTTTAATACAAAATTGACTGTAAGATGGTTGATTGCAACACAATCCCACTTAAAAAGGTAGTTCATGTATAAATTGAAATACAAATGTTGTTACCGTATAATTACCATATTTTAAAGGTGCTTTCTAGGGGGAAACCTCAACAAAAAAGTGCTAAAATTTTGAGTTATAGTGTATGAAAATCATGAATTTTAAATTATGCATACTAATTGTCATTTGGTAGAAATGAATAAAAATTAAAAAAATTGTGGGTTATTATCCATGATCCGCAAACTTTGATGTACGCATATTTAATTTTCATTTCGTAAACACATACAAAATTTGTAGAAATTGTGGATTATAGTCAATAAAAATATGAATTTGAAACTAGGAGTGAATAATTATCATTCATTCGAAATGAGTGAAAATTGAAAAAAACCATTAATTATAGCCCATGAAATTGCAAAATTGATGTACACATTACTTAATTTCCATTTGACTGAAATGAATCACAATTGTAGAATTTATAGGTTATAGCCCGTGAAATCATAAAACTTTAACTGCATGTAATTTGGTCAAAATGAACCAAAAGTATAAAATTTGTGCGTTATAGCCCGTGAATACCAGAAAATTTTAGTTAATTGTCATTTGGTTGAAATGAATGAAAAATCAACAAAAGTCATGAGTTTTAGTTCATGAAAATCACAAATTTTGATGTACATGTACTTATTTCTGTTTGGTCAACACAAACTTAAAATACTAAAATTATGGATTATAGTCCGTGAAAATTAAGAATTTTAAATTACATATACTTAATTATCATTTGGTAAAATTGAAAAACAAAAAAAAAATAAAAGTTATATAACCCACAAAAATAGCAACTATTGATGTACACATAATTAATTTTTATTTGGTTAAACATACAAAATTTCTCAAACCCATAGGTTATTAGCCCATGAGAACATGAATTTTGAACTATACGCACTTAGTGTCATTTAATCGAATTAACCAAAATTGACAAATATCATGGATTATTGCTCATAAAAATCACAAATTTTAATGTGGACACACTTATTTTTAAGTGGTTGAAATGTACAAAATTATAGAAATCATGAGTTTTAGCCCATGAAAATTAAGAATTTTGAACTACATGTACTTAATTGCCATTGGTCAAAATGAATAAAAATTAAAAAAAATCATAGGTTATAGCTGATGAAATCACAAATTTTGATGTACATAAACATAATTTCCATTCGATCAAAACAAATAAAAATTGAAATAATCATGGGCTGTTTGTCCAAGAAAACTCATGAATTTTGGGCTACACGTACGTAGTTGTCAATTACTAGCGATGACAAAATAAAAAAAAAATCTTGTTTTATAACTTATGAAAATTGTAAATTTTAATATACACATACCTAATTTGTATTTGGCCAAAACAAGCAAAACTTGCTAAAATAATGGGTTGTAGCCTATAAAATCATGAATTTTTAATTGCACCTATGTATTTCAAAGAAATGACCAAAAATTAATAAAAATCATGGGTTATAGTCTAAGAAAACTATAAATTTTTAGGTATACATGATTAATTTCCATTCGGTGGAATTAGATAAAAAATAACAAAATCATGAGTAATAGCCCATAAAAAATAGAAATTTTAAACTTTGCATACGCAATTGTTATTTGGTAGAAATGAACAAAATTGATAAAAATTGTGGGTTAGCCCATATAAATAAAATTTTTATATGCACATATTTAATTTTTATTTTCTCAAAATATACAAAAACTTCAGAAATTGCGAGTAATAATACCCCATGAGAACATGAATTTTGCACTATGCGTACTAAATTAGCTTTTAGTGGAAATGAGCAAAAATTAAAAAATACCATGGATTATATAGCCCATAAGAATAGAAAATTTTTATATACACATTTAATTTCAATTATGTTGAAATGTTAGAAAAAATAATGGGTTACAGCCGATAGAAATCATGAATTTTCAACTTCATGTTCTTAAATGTCATTTGGTCGAGATGAATAAAAATGGATAAAAATCATGATATACACATAATATTGTTGTGCGCAGCAAAAATTTTGACAGAGTTTCTGGTGTACAATAAGAGAGAAAGATCGCAATAAGAATTTCCGTCTCACCAAGAAAACAAGAATCTGAAACGAATATCTCAACAAAGTGAGATATCGACTTTTCCTCTCATCAGTTCTAGGACTGATCTGTCGAGGGAACCTAAACTCTCTATTACAAATTACGGCACGAACAATCAATTTTAACATGGTTCGGTAAGTTGCCTACGTCCAGAGAGAAAAAGAATACAAATGGGTTTACAATCACACAGTTATCACAAATTAAACCCTCAAATAGGCTCCTTGCTTTTCTTCTCAAAAAGGTCAGCCTCCAAAGACTTTTTCTCTCTTAACAGCCTAATCCTCTGCCTTTTCTCTTTTCAGCCGCCAAAGCTATCTGCTCCTCCCCGTTCTTTTCTTTTGCGCCAAGCCCTAGGTACTCAAAAGGGATATATATAGCTATCGAAACCATCTCTTCACGCGGAACCTAGGAAAAAACCGCTGAATAATTAGAAAGATCTCTTCATCTCTTCACGCGGAATTCGCTTTGCACGACCCGTTGGTTCTTAGCCTTGCTGCTCACGCGCATTGTGGCCCCTGCTTTTGTCCGCTGAACAACACGAGAAAAAACATATTTGTTTTTCACGTGATCCTTCACAGGGGGGGGGGCACGTTCAAATCCCCTCACGTGTTCATAATTCTCCACCTCGGTGAAGTTTTCCCAAAACTGAGCCAACACCAACCAAAACAAATGTCTCACTTGTTGCGCCCAGTATGAAGTGAAACAATTCACGATAACGGACTTAATCCATAATAAGTCGAGAACCCAAATGAGAATACGAACACTCTCCAAATGTCTGTATCAACTAATCAAATCAGCTACATCATAAAGACTGCCTATGTATCCCCTTGCCTAGGGAATCAAGCCTTTACGTAGTTCACCAAAATAGGCTCCAAATACCCTCAATCAAATAAAAAAGTTTGTATCTCTTCACTAACGTCACCATCCCAAAGGCCCTAAACTGAAACATATCAAACACCTCCATCTGACGTGAATCAATGGCCGTATCCAAATCATATCCACCAGTTGCACTCAAATCCAACACCAACTCATCATCTGCATCCAAAACTAATTGATTCCTAAACTGTGTCACCTCAGCTAGAATCTCAAACGATGCAGTATGATATAAAGTATGCGGAGTAATATCCACCCAATGTGAAGTAGCATCACTCTCCACCCACTGTGATACATCTAAGGTCTGCCCAAAACTCTCCACCTACTGAGAGTCAATTAGCTCCCTCATCGAAGCCTCATCCAATGTGACATTACCAGACCAAATACCCAATTGAGTTTTACCTCTATCACAACAGTTGACAATTCTTTAATAAGATGGCTCGAATATGTCAAAGCCTCAGTCCAAAATCTCTTCTACAGACCATTGCTTGACAACAAACATCGATCCTCCTCCAGCAAGACATGGTTCTCCAAATTTTCCATCCTATCTAGTTGCCCCAAGATTTCCTTTCCAATGAAGTATCTCAAAATATCATGAGCTCGGTTCCAATACAGAAACAGGTCCATCTTGTACCTCCCACCAAAATCAGAATGAAATACCTTCGCCTTTCTGTTTATCACATACTTCTTCAATCTATTGGAGATTACTAGGGCTTTTATCCAAAGGGGATTTGGTTGCAATCCAAACACGCCTAGAACAGTCACTAACAAAGGAAACCAAACTTCTATTACCTCCTAATGATGCCCCCTTGGAAGGCCCCCAAACATCTACGTGAACACCTCCAGAACGACCCTTAGCACAGTGAATAGAGGTGCCAAACTTCACCTTGGTCTTCTTGCTTACATCAACATATTCACTAGACTTTAAACTACAGGTCTTCGCACCCTCTTTCAATCTATGTAAGGAATCAATACTAGAATGGCCAAGCCCCAAATACTGTACTCTAGTCGAATCAATAGAAGTCACCACTTCTCCACCTGCCACTATACCTCCAGTCAAGTAATACATATTATTCCTCCTGACGCTCTTCATCACAATCTGAGAGTCTTCCACAATCTTGAGAACCATGTCCCCAATTCGAACATTTAGACCCTCTCCAACCAAAGCTCCAATCGAGATCAAGTTCTTCCTCAAGGAAGAAATATATCTCACATCATATAACTCCCTAACAGTCTCGTCAAACATCTTGATGCGAATTCTTCCTATCCTAAGGATCTGGCATGTATGGTTATTAGCCATGTACATCACACCACTATCCAGCTTCTCAAAACTGGAGAACTATTCCCTTCTAGGGCACACATGGTACGTCGTACCACTATCCAATATTCATTCAGATTCCTCCAAATAGCTATATGTAGGACTGATAGAAAGCGAATAAATAGAAGGGTCAAAAATATTACCATCCGATATAATGATGTTTGCTTCTGATAATGATTGCTTCCTTTTCCCTTCTGCTTATTCTTCATCCATTCGTCGAGCTTTGAACAGTCTTTCTTTCAATGACCAGTCTCCTTATACCAAGCACACTGATCTTTTCTAATTGTAGGATGTCCTACTCAGACTGTGACTTCTAATTCTTCCGGTTTGGACCCTTCCCTCTTGCGGCCAACGCCTCTGCTACCGGCTCAACTGAAGCCTCCTTATCCTTCTTTCGAAGCTGATCATAAGTGTAGCAGTCACCTCATCATACGAAAGAGATGCCTTCCCATTAATCAGAGTAAGAACGAATGTCTCATATTCCTCGTCGGGCAAGGAACTCAACAATAGCAACACCTTGTCCTCATCTTTAATCATGACATCCACATTCGTTAAATCTGCAAGAATCTTTGTGTAGGTGTTTATGTGATCACTAATTGAGGTTTCCTTCTTCAACTGGAAACGATAAAGTCTCCTCTTCAAATGTAAGCGGCTCTCAGTACACTATCAGATACTGGCTTTCGAGAATCTCCCAAATCTTCTTCGCAGAAGTCTCATTCATTACAAGACCTAATCACACCACACGCCGTTCGATTCATCTTCTTCCAAACCTTCTCTTCAATATCATCTAGCTTGCCATCTAACTCCAAGGTATCCTCCAAATTCTGCGCGTTCGGCGCATCCAAAACCTCGCATCTCTATAATCCAAAGTTGTTTGTGCCATTAGACTTCTTCACATCTATCTTTATATAGTGAATATTCAAACTCTGAATGGTCTTCGTTCCAGAAGCACCACTCTCGACACCCGAAATACCTTCTTTCCCCGACATCTCACTCAATATACGAACGAAGAATAGATCCAAAACTGAAAAGATAGAGTTTTTACAAAAAGATCCCACTTTTATCACCAAACAAAGACCTAGACGAGCTTTCAAATTGATCTACTCCTCTAACCAAAACATAAAACCCTAGATCTGAATCTGGGCTTTGATACCACTTGTTGTGTGTAGTGGAAATTTTGGCAGAATTTCTGGTGCACAATAAGAGAGAAAGATCGCAATAAGAATTCTCGTCTCACCAAGGAAACAAGAATCTGAAGCGAATATCTTAACAAAGTGAGATATCAGCTCTTCCTCTCATCAGTTCTAGGACTGATCTGTCGAGGGAACCTAAACTCTCTATTACAAATCACGACATGATCAATCAATTTTTAACGTGGTTCGGCAAGTTGCCTACGTCCACGGGGCAAGGAGGGGGTTCTACTATTGGAGAGAAAAAGATACAAATGGGTTTACAATCACACAACTATCACAAATTAAACCCTCAAATAGGTTCCTCGCTTTTCTTCTCAAAAAGATCAGCCTCCAAAGACTTTTTCTCTCTTAACAGCCTAATCCTCTGCATTTTCTCTTTTCAACCGCCATAGCTATTTGCTCCTCCCTATTCTTTTCTTTTGCGCCAAGCCCTAGGTACTCAAAAGGAATATATATGGCTGCCGAAACCATCTCTTCACGCGAAACCTAGGAAAAAAACCGCTGAATAATTAGAGAGATCTCTCCATCTCTTCACGCGGAATTCCCTTTGCACGACCTGTTGGTTCTTAGCCTTGCTGCTCACATGCTTTGTGGCCCCTGCTTTTTTCCGCTGAACAACACGAGAAAAAACATATTTATTTTTCACGTGATCCTTCACAACATGGGGGGGGGGGCACGTTCAAATCTCCTCACCCGTTTTCATGCGTTCACACATATTTAACTTCCATTTAGTTAAAATGAATAAAAATTAAAATAATTGTGAGTTATAGTCCATAAAAATTATGAATTTTGAACTACACGTACTTAATTATCATTGGGTGAAAATGGAAATTGACAAAAAATCATGAGTAATAGCCTATGAAAATCGTAAATATTGATGTAAATGTATTTAATTTTTTTTGCTCGATAAGAAAAAATCAGTGCAATTATCATGGATTATATAGCCTATTGAAATCATGAATTTTAAAATACGCTTAAATAATTATCATTTGATAGAAATAGTGCTTACATAATTGTCATTTAATATAAATGACCAAAAACAGAGAAAAAATCAAAGGTTATAGCCCATGAAAATTATAAATTTTGATGTACACAAATTTAATTTTCATTTAATCAAAATGAACAAAAAAAATAAAATTCATGAGTTATAGCCTATAAATATTATAAAATTTGAACAGCGTGCACATAACTGTGATTCGATGGAAATGACAAAAAATTTTGATTTCTACTTGGTCAAGACAAATAAAAAATGCTAAAATTTTAGGTTATAGCCCATAGAAATTTTAAGCTTTAAATTACGCATAATTAATTGTCATTTGGTGGACACTACCACAAAATTGATCTATTGCAGCGGTTAAGGCGCAACAGTTCTAACTATTGCGTTAGATATCTATCGTAACGGTTTACAGTAACTAATACAACATTTAATAAAAAAACGTCACCATAGGCCAGATAATTGTTCATGGGCTTAATATTTGTTAGTGGGTTTAGGAGTTGAGTTTGTAAAGCCCGGTCTGACTGTAACTAAATCTCTCTCTCTCTCTCTCTCTCTCTCTCTCTCTCTCTCTCTCTCTCTC
>BQKN01000351.1:21952-34391 GCA_022839385.1 Asparagus kiusianus | reverse complement strand
CTCTCTCTCTCTCTCTCTCTCTCTCTCTCTCTCTCTCTCTCTCTCTCACAAATGAAATCCCTAAAATCCCTAAAATCGTCTCCAAAATTTTCCGATCCCTAAAATCACCGTGGCCAAGATCTCGTCGTTGTTTTCGGATCGGATCTCATCTCCAAGCTCCTCTCCGATCTCTCCGATCTCGTCACCGTTGGTTTCGTCATCGAGCTAGTCCCCGTTTTCTAGGGTTTGCCATTCTCTCCAATCTCTCTGATCTCATCTTCGAGCTACTAATCTCGTCGTCATGCTACTCTCGTTGCCATTCTAGTCTTGTTTGTCATCGTCAAGCTACTAATCTCGCCATCAAGGTACAAAATTTCCGATTCCAGTTCATTTCATTTCTGATCTCTACAATTTCTTCCCACTATCTATCTTTAAAAATCTCTTCTTCATTTTTCTTAGGTGCTACGGATAACGTCGTCAAGCTACTAATCTCGTCGATCCCTGAGGTAAGATTCATTAACGTAAAAGCTATTTCTTCTCAAAAAATTGGATTTATTTATTTTCTATTGGGTAATGATAGAATGTTGGTTGTGATTAGCTACTAGGTTAGGCAAGTGGGTTAATTAAATTGAGGGAATTTGCTTATATCTTGATTTAAGTAACCGTTGGATCACTGTTTTATTAATCTTTAAATTTATTTTGATTTTCTGTGGGAAATTTGGGGAAATTGTGGACATGCTTCAATTTCTTTTTCATATTATAGATGAATTAAATTTGTAATTTTTCATTTTGTGAGCTTCAATTGCTTCTTCAAGTCCTATTTGTAATTTTTAATAATTTTATTACTTGCTTATGTTATTTCTAGAAAGATGGACAACAAGTTTTGCTCATTGGGCATGCCGTGAAATTTAAACAATTTTGCCTACCTATATTTTCATGAGTGAACAATTTGCACTTTCCTGAATGTATGCCTTATGTTGCTTGTAAGCGATCTTTGAAACATGCATTAATTGATTCCCATTGATCTGGTTATATTACAGTGTTAGTAAATCAACATGAAGAAATGTTGTGGAGATGGAAATAAAGTAACTTGGTTGCTCTGAATGAACCATTTCTCTAGAAATATAGGAAGTTAGGTCTCTATTAGCTATAGAGAATCATTTTAACTTATCTCTTAGCCTGTTAACTTTTGCTCAGAGTGTACAAAGCCCTCTTCGTGATATGTCCACCCATATTAGTTCACTTTTTCTTTTTATATGCTATGGGACTTGCAATGTAACTGCTAATATAAAAAGAAATCGGCTTATATAGGATACAATCTAATGAAAAGGAGTCCTTAGATATACTTCATGTCCCAAGAATGTTGATTGAATATATTGTTATTAATGGCAACAAGAGGATTGATTTTTACATTTCATTAATCACAATATTTATACTTCATGTCCCAAGAATGTTGATTGAATATATTGTTATTAATGGCAACAAGAGGATTGATTTTTACATTTCATTAATCACAATATTTATATGTAGTTATTAATAGTGTTAATCAATTTTTTCTTTCTCCAGGCCATATAATAAATGGCGGAAAACAGAGATTGGATGTATAATGCTCCTAGAGTGAGTGTGGAGTTCATTAATAATGTCAATGACTTTTTGAGAGAGCATTTGCTAATGGAGCAGTAGGGGATGAAATATGTTGCCCTTGTCGCATTTGCTGTAATCGTTGTTGGTATAGTCGTGATGTTGTTTATGATCACCTTATTGTCAAAGGATTTGTGGAGAATTATTATGATTGGTTCTTTCACGGAGAGGGTGTGTCATCAAGGATGGATGTTGATGACAATAATGAAGAAGCTGATGATGTTGCTGATGATGCTCAAGACAACCTGGATGGGTTATTGCATGATGTATTTAGAGATGTAGCAGAAGAGTCTCCAGTGAACCAATAAGATGGCCCAAGTGACCATGAAGAAAGGTTAACAAAGGAGGCAAAGAAATTTTATAAGTTAGTTGATGAAGGTAAGCAGCAGTTGTTTCCGGGATGTAAAACTTTTTCTAAACTCTCTTTTATCATCCGGTTGTATCTTCACAAGTGCATCCATGGCCTAAGCAATGAGGCATTTGATGATTATCTAGCCATATGGAGAGAGTCAATTCCTGAAATAAATCTACCAAAGTCTTATTATGAGGCCAAAAGAATTATGAAGGATTTGGGCCTTGATTACAAGAAGATACATGCTTGCCCTAATGATTGCATGCTTTACCGTGGAGAAGATGGAGAAAAAGTTGCTTGCAGTAAATGTGGTGAAAGTAGATGGAAGGCAAATAAGCAGGGTGTTCCAGCCAAGGTTTTAAGGTATTTTCCTTTAAAACCTAGAGTTCAAAGACTATTCATGTGTTCTCAGACTGCTGAATCCATGAGCTGGCATGCAAAAGAGCGCCTCCATGATGGGAATCTAAGGCACCCAGCAGATGGCAAAGCATGGAAAGATTTTGATTCCAATCATCCTGATTTTGCACTAGACCCTCGTAATGTGAGGCTGGGCTTGGCTAGTGATGGGTTTAATCCATTTAGGACTATGAGCATTTCACATAGTACATGGCCGGTGATCTTGATAAATTATAATTTACCACCCTGGATGTCTCTAAAGCCAGAATATTTCATGTTGTCTTTGCTTATTCCAGGGCCTCAATCCCCTGGGAATAATATCGATGTTTACTTGCAACCGTTGATTGATGACTTGAAAGAGTTATGGGAAGTCGGGTTGCTTACTTATGATGCTTCAAGTAAACAACCATTTTATGTTCGTGCAGCTTTACTTTGGACTATAAGCGACTTTCCAGCATTTGCAATGTTATCCGGATGGAGTACTAAATGGAAGTTGGCTTGTCCTTGCTGCAACTATGGCACTTGTTCGCAATATTTAAAATACAGTAGGAAAGTGTGTTACATGGGTCATCGTCAATTTTTGAGTGATAATCATCCATGGCGGTTAAATAGAAGAAACTTTAATGGCCATGTTGAGTTAGGAAAAAAAACCTGAATCATTATCCGAGATAGAGATTATGGAGGAATTGCGTGGCTTTGTTAATGACTTTGGGAAGAAACAAAAGAAAAAATTAGAAAAGGGCTGTCCATGGAAAAAAGGTCAATATTTTTTAATTTGCCTTATTGGGAGCAGAATACATGTCGGCACTTGCTGGATTTAATGCACATAGAGAAGAATGTGTGTGACAATATAATTGGGACATTATTAGACATTCCTGAAAAGACAAAGGATCATGTTAGAGTTCGTTTTGATTTGCAGCATATGGGCATAAGAAGAGATCTACACCCAACCAAGTCAGCTGATGGTCGGCATTTTACATTCGCTAAAGCATGCTTTTCGATGGCGATGGAGGAGAAAAAGATATTTTGTGGTGTGTTAAAAAATGCTAAAACGCCGCATGGTTGTGCATCAAATATCTCTATGTGTGTCAATGTTAATGAGAAAAAAATATCAGGGTATAAGACACACGATGCTCATTTTCTCATGCAGTATTTGCTTTCAATTGCTCTGAGAAGGACTATGACTAGACGTGTTTCTATTTCATTAATCAGATTAGGGGTTTTCTTCGAGGGATTATGTAGCAAAGTTCTTAATTTAAATGATCTTTATAAATTGCAGTCAGAAATTGTGGAGATACTTTGTCAACTGGAGAAAATATTTTTACTTAGCTTTTTTGATATTATAGTGCATTTGCCGAATTATTTAGTTCAACAAATTTTGGATTGTGGGCCAGTTAACTATTGTTGGATGTATCCGGTAGAGAGATATCTTTGTAGATTAAAGTCATATGTTCGCAATAGAAGTGCGCCTGAAGGTTCCATAGAGGAGGGGTATTTGGCTGAAGAGTCCCTGACTTTTTGCTCGTTATATCTACATGATGGTGTGAAGACAAGATTTAATAGATATACAAGAAAGTATGATGAAGTCATTTAATTCCGGAATTGAACAAAAATTAACAAAAAACCATAACTATATAGCATAAGAAAATCCTAAATTTTGATATACTCATATTTAATTCACGTTTAATCAAAACCTATAAAAAATACAAAAATCATGGGTTATAGCTAATGACATTAATGAAGTTTGAACTACATAACCCACAAAAATTATAAATTTTGAGGTACACATACTTCATTTCTATTAGATTGAAATAAATAAAAATGCTAAAACGTGGATCATAGCCCATGAAAATCATTAATTTTTAACTATGCATACTTAATTATCATTTGATAGAAATCAACGAAATTTCACAAATATCCATGGATATAACATAATTTCTTTGTATACATACTTAATTTCTATTTGGTAAAAATGAATAAAATTTACAAAAAATCACAAGTTATAGTCCATGAAAATATAGATTTTTAAGCTACACGTACTCAACTGTTATTTGGGGGAAGTGAATGAAAATTGAAAAAATCTTGGATTAGTCCATGAATATCACATTTTGATGTACATGTACTTAGTTTCCATTCAGCTTAATTTCCATTTAGTCAAAAGACACAAAAAGTGCTAAAATCATGGGTTATAGCCCATAAAAAACATGAATTTTGAAGAACGCATACATAATGGAAATTTGGTCATGGTGATAAAAGATTAACAAAAATCCTAGGTATAACTAAAGTAAATCAAAAAAATTTGATGAACACGTACTTGACTTCCATTCGGTGAAAACAAAGAAAAAGTGCTAAACTCATGGATTATAACCTATGAAAATCATGAATTTAAAACTACTTTGTTGCAATTTACTAGAAATTATCAAAAGTTAATAAAAATCATGGGTCATAGACTTAGAAAATTATAAATTTTAATGTTCACATACTTAATTTTATGTTTGATCGGAACGAACAAAAAATGCAAAGTCAATGGTGTTAGGTCTCATGTTTATGAGCATACTATCTAATCTAGTTTTGATTATTAACAAACAATTTCTCACACCGTTTGTCGAGTGTTTGTATTCACTTGTTAGGATCCTACACAAAAATCCTTAGTTGGAGGTTGGATAGAATTGAGCGCAAACGACGATATCTTGGAGGTTGGTGGAAAACAGAATGAAGCTATCACAATTCAAGTCAAGATTCATCATCGCTTCATCCGCAACCAAGACGAGCAAATTGAAGATCTATTGCTTGGGTATATAGTTTTGTAGTTTAGGCTTTACTTTATGTGTTATATTTAAAGCTCAAACTATACACGCACATTTGTTTTTTGTTTTATCACCATCTTCAGATTATAGACTTAACAACACAATTTTATATCTTTTATTAAGTCTATAAATCTATTTAAAAGTAGTTCAAAACTTGTTTGGAATGATTTAAAACTTGTTTGGAATAATTTCATCAAAATTAAGTTTTGATGATTTCGTATTCTAAACTCTTTGCAAAACAGTAAGTTTTTCACGTTTGGGAAATACAATTTGAGAAATTTCTTCTTTAACATATTTAGTTTCATGTCTATAAACATTTTCCTAATTTTTACTAATTTTGGAGTAAATTTGTTATTTTTAATTGAATTTAGAAAATTAGTTTTTCGGGTTTCATGCTATTTTTGCAAATCATATGAGTTTTCACAAATGTGAAATGATATTTCAAAACTTTCATCTCTAACATGTTTATTTTCATATATATAAATATTTTTCCAAGTTTTACTATTTTTGGAGTTGATTTGTTATTTTTAATTGATTTTACAAAATTTACTTTTTAGGTGAATAGTGTTCTGTGAATAGTATCAGTCGACCGATAGACCTTCATAAGTCAACCGATCAGAGAAAAATTTTAGCGTCTGAGTTTTTAGACTGATCAGTCGACCGATGGCATAGCATCAGTCGACCGATCAACGGTAAGAAGCCCAGTAACGACTAGTTTTTAGGCTGTTTTGCTATAGAGGCTATATATATGACTCATAACCCATTTGTTTCACTTAGAATGTTTACAAAATAGTTTTGACAGTTTGTTTTAAAGGTTTTTGAGAAAAATCAAGTTTGTTTTATGCGAAGAGAGTTTCACAATGAGGAGAATCGAAATTTCATCCTTGAGGAGTTCGACATCAATTCTTCATCCCTCTTTGTTTAGAGAATTTTTTCTAAACTCATTATCTAGCTTATTTTTTATTTTGGTTCTTATATATATTTTCTAGATTAATTTGAGTTTAATTTTCGTTATACTCATTGTTTACACACACAACCACTTGAGCTTGAGTATTTTACATATCGTATATTTGGGTTGTGGGGTTGTATCGTTGAGTGGGCTTAAATTTCGTTCTCAACTTGTTTAGAGAACAAATATTTACTTGCACATATTGCTTGTTTGTTTTTGGCATCGGCGCACTAATTCTTGTGTATATTTTCATATCGCCTATTGTCCCATGTTTATATTGCCCTTTGTTTAATTCTATATACTTGCATATATCTCTTGTATACATCATATTGCTAGGATATTGTTAGTAAGTTTTAAATTGGCATCGATATCGGATTAGATTAGCAAATACCCTATTCACCCCCCCCCCCTCTAGGGTACTTTCAGATTGTTATAATCTATGAAAATCATGAATTTTGAACAACTTGTATATAATTCTGATTTGGTCAAAATGATACAAAATTGATAAAAATCATCGGTCTTAGCCCATATAAATCGAAAATTTTAATGTACACATAATTAATTTCATTTCGGTCGAAACACATAAAAATGCTAAACTTGTGGATTATAGCCTATGAAAATCATAAATTTTAAACTTCGCATACTTAATTGCATTTTGGTAGAAATGAACAAAAATTGATAAAAACATGTGGGTTATAGCCGGAGAAAATTATAAATTTTAACGTACACAAACTTAATTTTCATTTGAAAAAAAGAACAAAAAATTGAAAAAAGCATTGTGATTTTATCGAAATAATAATAACATTTACAAAAATATAGGGACATAGTCCATGTAAAATCAAATTTGATGTACACATACTTAATTTCCATCTAGTCGAAACAAGCACAAAAATGCTAAACTCGAAGGTATAGCCCATAACAATCATGAATTTTAGACAATACATACTTAATTGCAATCTGGTAGAAATGAACAAAATAAAAATCATGGCTATAACTCAAGAAAATTGTAAATTTTGATGTATATATATTTAATTTCCAATGACTGCAGTTATTACAATATATTTCAAATTCAAGGATGAGATTTGGCCATATATAATTCTACTATTGTATTGGAAACTATTATTATGAAAATTACTATCATGATAGTGAAAAATCTTATGTGGTCTAATTTCATCCCTTAAAATTGAAATGAATTGTAGTGATTGTGATAATTGGATGCTCTCCTATTACCTCACAATTGAAGAGAATTTGAATCAATGAAATGTACACCAATAATCTAAAGCAAATCTGATAATTAAGTTTGATATGGACATAAGAATTTTTTTTGCATATAACTCTTCAAAGGAAAATCGGTTAAGGGTTATTTTGATCATTGACATCGAGGGACCAAATTGCGGGACTTATGATTTGATTGACTTTTGAGCAATTTCAAAGAGTTGAGTAGGGAACCAACAAGTTGTTGGCCCACTGGTAGGCAAGCTGGTCCCTAGGCAGGCTCCTGGCACTTGGGAGTTCGAAACTTGGAAGCGACACTTATTGGGAGGGGTAACCACCAACTTTGAACAAGATTAGTTCCAATGTGGGGGTGGGGACACCTTGAAGCATATATGCGATAGATAGACTTCTGTAACCATGCCCTATTTGCTTGCTTGAACAGAATCTCTTCGATAAAAGAAGTGGAATTGCTAATTCCATGAAAAAGTCTTTTTTTGCCCCCACAAGGTATAACTAGCAATTCCCATTCATCTGTTATAGAATCGACCATGGATCATTCCCCTTTCATTTGGAAGTATTGAATACACCCAAAATTCAGAGCTTCATGTTACTCCTTGGAAGACAGCCCAAGGAGGAGCCAACAGATACGGTAGCTCCTCAATGCTCTGACCAACTATGGTTGGCTTGATAGTTTAAATATTTCCCTCAATGCCTCAAGTTTGGACGTAATAAAAACTATCCCAATCATGTGAAGCTGAGCCCCCTTGACGTTAACGACATAGTGTAACCTGTTTAGTGTTTTTTCAAATCTTTCACATTTTGAAATTAATTCCTCCAATCACTATATTTGCTACTTTGTCACTAACTTTTATGTACCAATATTTAGTTTCTAGTCGGTTAATTCAAATAAAAAGGTGTTTTTCTCCTAGAAACCACCTAAAAGCAAGGTAATTATACGGAGATCACTTTTTAATTTTAATTAATGTGTAAATTTAAAGTGAGTTTATGTTGCAATCATTCACCTTCTTTTTTTTAGAGAAAAACAAGGGGTATACCTTGTTCATTAAAACAAAAGTATTTTTACAAAAGTAGGATACGAACTGTATCCGTTGAAATTAGTAGAGAGGAAAAGTAATTTCTCTAACTAGGAATGTATGACCTTCTTCTTTCAAATTATTCACCTTCTAGTTAAGATTTTCACTAAAATATCAAAAATACCCTTTAAAAACTCACACTCAAGTCACATGACTCATATTATCAATATTTTGGATCTTTTTAGGATACAAATCACATACCTTGAACATGAAAATTTTAAGCTTATTAATTTTTTTAGTAAAATTTTGACTATGAGATGGGTGATTGCTACACAATCCTGCTTTAAAGGTAGTTTATGTATTAATTGAAATTGAAATATAATTTCTATATAATTATCCTATTTTAAAGGCGCTTTCTAGGAAAAAAAACAAACAAAAAATGCTAATATCGTGAGATGTAGCTTATGAAAATCATGAATTTAAAATGCATACTTAATTGTTATTTGGTAGAAATGAAAAAAAAAAATCATTGGTTATAGTCCATGATCTGCAAACTTTGATGTATACATATTTAATTTTCATTTGGTAAACACGTACAAAATTGTAGAAATTATGGTTTATAGTAAATAAAAATATTAATTTTTAACTATGTGTATTTAATTGTCATTCAATCAAAATGAGCAAAATTGACAATAATCATTAATTACCATGAAATCTAAACTTTTATATACACATTACTTAATTTCCAGTTGTTTGAAATGAATCAAAATTGCAGAATTTATAGGTTATAGGCCATCAAATCATAAAATTTTAACTACATGTATTTAATTGTCATTTGGTTGAAATGAATCAAAATTGCATAATTTGTGGGTTATAGCCGATGAAAATCACAAAGGTTTAGTTAATTGTCATTTGGTTGAAATGAACGAATATCGATAAAATTCAAGGCTTATATTTCATGAAAATCATAAATTTTAATGCACATATACTTAATTTTCATTTGGTCTGAACAAACTTAAGCGCTAAAATCGTAGATTATAGTCCATGAAATTAGGAATTTTAAATTATGCATACTTAATTGCCATTTAGTAAAAATAAACAAAAAAATTGAAAGAGACAAAAATTATATAATCCACCAAAATCACAACTTTTAATTACACATAATTAATTTTTATTTTGTTAAAACATACAAAATTTGCAAAAAGCCATGGGTCATAGACCATACAAATATGAATTTTGAACTATAAGTACTTATTATTCATTTAATCGAATAAACTAAAATTGATAGAAATTATGGATTATTGCTCATAAAAATAACAAATTTTTATGTGGACACACTTAATCTTCAATTGGTTAACCTTCAATTGGTTAACCTTCAATTGGTCAAAATGTACAAAAATGTAGAAATCATGGGTCTTTGCCTATGAAAATTAAGTATTTTAAACTACTTGTAATTAATTACAATTGGTTGACTTGAACGAAAATTGGCAAAAATCATGTGTAATAGCTCATGAAATCACAAGTTTTGATGTACACAAACTTAATTTCCATTCAATAAAAACAAATGAAATTTGAAATAATCGTAGGTTATTTGTTCATGAAAAATCATGAATTTTGAACTACACGTACATATTTATCATTTGGTAGAAACGACAAAAAAATGACAAAATACGTGTGCTAGGGCCCATAAAAATCATAAATTTTGATGTAAATATACTTAATTTTTTTTTGGTCGAAACAAACAAAGCTTACAAAAATCACATGTTATGGCCCATGAAATCATGAATTTTTAACTACGCCTACATATTTGGTAGAAATGAACATAAATTGCAAAAGTCATGGGTTGTAATCCAAAAAAATTATAAATTTTGATGTACGCATGCTTAATTTCCATTTGGTTGAAGTAAACAAAAAATAATAAAATCGTGAGTAATAACCAATGAAAATCATGGATTTTAAACTCTGCATACTTAATTGTCATTTGGTAGAAATGAACAAAATTGATAAAAATTTTGATATACACATATTTAATTTTCATTTGGTCAAAATGTACAAAAACTTCAAAATATGCGACATGAATTTTTCATTATGTATACTAAATTGACTTTTAGTGAAAATGAACGAAAATTAAAAAATATCATGGATTATATAGCCCATGAGAATAAAAATATTGATGTACACATTAAATTTCAATTTGGTTGAAATGTTGAAAAAAATCATGGATTACAGTAAATAAAAATCATGAATTGTGTACTTCATGTTCTTAAATGTCATTCGGTCAAAATGAACGAAAATTGACAAAAATTATAGGTTATAGCCCAAAAAATATCTCAAATTCTAATATACAAATACTTACTTTCTATTTAGTTGAAACGAATAAGAATTAAAATAATTGTGAGCTATAGTCCATAAAAATTATGAATTTTGAACTATTATCATCATGTAGAGCCAACAATTGACAAAAAATATGAGTAATAGCCTGTGAAAATCGTAAATATTGTTGTGGATGTACTTATTTTCATTTTCTCAAGATGAAAAAACATTGCAAATATCATGGGTTATATAGACCATTGAAAACATGAATTTTTAAATAGCTTACGTAATTGTCATTTCAAAGAAATGAAAAAATATTAACAAAAATCAAGGATTATAGCCTATGAAATTGTAAATTTTTGTGTATACATATTTAATTTCCATTCGTTCCAAACAAAAAAAGAGCAAAATTCATGAGTTACAGCTTATGAAAATTATAATATTTGAACGTGTACATATGTAGAACCCCGTATTTTGTTAGAAGTATATGTGAATTATTAATGATAAATAATTCTAATTGTGGTGAATGACTTGTGGTCATGGATATACTTGGTAACAAGTTATTAGACATGTATGAGTGTGGTTCCATAGAGTTTCGTGCATTGGTTTTGGCTGAATAACAAAACATGCATGAATCTGGGAATTTATATCTGCTCAGTCGACTTATGAGTCGACTCATGAGTCGACTCATGAGTCGACTAATGAGTCGACTGATGAGTCGACCAATAAGTCGACTGACGGGCTGATTTTGGGTTTTCTTTTAGTTTACGGGTCTGTTCGGTTTTGTATCGGGTCTGACCGCTCATATATGATATCTCCTACCCGAGAACACCTTCAGAACTCAAAACCCTAGCCCCCATCTCTCCCTCTCAAACCCTAGCTCGTTTTGGTGAATTTTTGGGAAATTTTCGGAGGATTTCAACGAGTTTTGGCGAGGTGCAGCGAAGGGGATCTTTCTCTCTCGGATCTAGGGGTTGTTCCAGCACTTCAGAGGCGAGTAACATCTCGCCCAATCCTACACCCACTGTTTGTATGCTTTTATTTGGTTTTATTTCGGTTTTATTGAGCCTAAATTACTATTTGTGTATAAAAATAGATCTTTATAGCATATGATGCAAAAATAGAATGTTTTCAGTTTATAAAAGCTCACAAATGAATTTGTAAAAGTAGATCCAAATCTGGAATTTGTTTAAACATGGGTTTTATTGTGATTTAATGGTTTCAATACGCTTTTAAACATGAATAAATATGTTTAGGGTTTTAATACAAAATATTACATGTAAATCTTTCGTTTCTGTTGATATACATGTGTTAGAATTGGATAGTTATTGTTGGACATGAACAAGAGAACCTTAGTTTATCAATGCTTGTAGAAAATCGTCAAAAGTAGTAAAACTGGGGATTTTCTGCTCAGTCGACCAATGAGTCGACTTATGAGTCGACTGATGAGTCGACCAATGAGTCGACTGATGGAGAAACCTTCAGTTTTGTGTTTTGTCTGGTCAACTTATAAGTCGACTGATGAGTCGACTTATTAGTCGACTGATGAGGAGTTTCCTTCTTTAGTACTTCTTTAGTTTGGATTTGTTTGAGTTGCTTTTCGGGGTCGTCTCGATTATCTGACACTAGTTTACAATGTTAGTGATTTATCGGTACATGTGAGATGACTTTTGACACAAGTACCGATATGCACACCGAGGCTCGTGTGACATGAGTCTAGGTGTATCTTCTGAATATATATATATATATATAT
>BQKN01000351.1:0-21852 GCA_022839385.1 Asparagus kiusianus | reverse complement strand
TTTAGTCCTTGTGTTGGACATTTATTTCATTCAGTCCATGCGTTGGACATTGGTTATATTTAGTCCATGCGTTGGACATTTGGTTATATTCAGTCCATGCGTTGGACATTGGTTATATTCAGTCCATGCGTTGGACATTGGTTATATTCAGTCCATGCGTTGGACATTTGGTTGCATTCAGTCCATGCGTTGGACACTCGTTACTTTCAGTCCATGTGTTGGACGTTTACTTCATGCGGTCCATGTGTTGGACATTTAATCTATATAGTCTATGTATTTGGTCACTTAATCATTTTCGGACATGACACTCATGTGAGTTTGACATGACACTAGGTTTAGAAATAGAGATGGGTTTTATATTTTTTTAATTTATTTGTTCCTATATTAGTTTCCGGGTTTTAGTATTTAGAGATTTACAATTTAAGATACAAGGTATATACATGAGGGTTTCCTTGTTTGGATTATTTCGCTCGACGTACCTATGCTCGTGTTGTAATTTTCTAACTACTAAAATCCTCTTATACATATGTATTTACAATTTGAGCTACATGGTATATACATGAGGGTTTCCTTGTTTGGATTATTTCGCTCTACGTACTTATACTCACGTTGTAATGACCTATATATAGGATCAGTGATTTCATATATATATGTATTAACTGTATTTTCTGTATACAATGAGCCCTTTCCCTTGGGGTTGGTTGTGATGTTGCTCGCTAGCGTTTTGACGCTCGTTGTCCCTCCCCCTTTCAGGTAACGAGCCAGGAGCCCGGAGAGTCGCAGGTTGATGGCGTTGCACTTTAGCTTCAGCCGTTTATTATAGTTATATTTTTCTTTTGAACTCCACTGTAGAACTGTGTTAGACATTTGAGAGTTTATCCTAGAAGTTGTAAAGGTTGTGTGCATTGTTTCCTTTTATTCAGACAATTGTATTTGAAAATTGTTGAGAAGTTCCATTTTATTCATTTCAGACATTGACTTGTACTTCAATATATTAGATGATGAAGTATTTATTTGATCTCTATTATTTCATCAGTTGACTCTTGTATTATCTTTTACTTGCTTTTGTACCTACACCTATTATTGACTCTACTAGAGAGATAGTAATTGTGATGGTGAAACATGTTATTACACGGTGTGGTGCATGACAGGTTTGACATTCTTGGTTTCATCTTGGACTGCAACCTTGTGTGAACCCAGGGGCGTCACAGTACATAATTGTGAGTTGGTGGAAATAGGCAAAATTTGATTTCTATTTGATCGGAAAACAGCGAAAATCGTGGGTTATAGCCCAAAATACCATGAACTTTAAATTGCTCATAGTTAATTGTCATCTAGTATAAATGAACAAAAATTAACAAAAAATAATAAGTATAGAGCACACCAAAATCCCAAATTTTGATATACTCATATTTAATTTATATTTAGTCAAAACCTACACAAAATTTAAAAAAAATATGGGTTATATCCCATGACATCAATGAATTTTAAATTACATGTACATACTTAATAGAAATGATCAAAAAAATGAAAAAATTGAAGATTATAACCCATGAAAATTATAAATTTTTAGGTACACATACTTCATTTTCGTTTGATAGAAATAAACAAAAATGCTAAAATGTGGATCATAGCCCATGAAAATCATGAATTTTTAACTATGCATACTTAATTATCATTTAATAGAAATCAATAAAATTTCACAAAAATTAAGGGTTGCAGTTTATGAAAATCGCAAATCTTGATGTGCACATAATTTCTATTTGGTTAGAACAGATAAAATTTACAAAAATCGTGGGTTATAGCCCATGAAAGTATTGATTATGAACCGTGCATACTTAATTGTTATTTGGTGGAAATGAACAAAAATTAACAAAATCATGAGTTATCCCAAGAAAATCGCAAATTTTGATGCACACATACTTAATTTCCATGCGGCCCAAAGACATAAAACTAAAATCATGGGTTATAATCCATAAAAATCATGAATTTTGATCAATGCGTACATAATTGCAATTTGATCGAAATGATAAAAGATTGAAAAAAAAATCCCAGGTCAAAGCTGAAGTCGGAACAAATAAAAAATGCTAAACTCGTGGGTTACAACCCATGAAAATGAATTTCAAACTACGCATACTTGTTGCAATTTGATAGAAGTGAACAAAAGTTAACAAAAATCGCGGGTTGTAGCCCTAGAAAATTATAAGTTTTGATGTTCACATACTTAAGTTTTCATTTTTGATCGAAACAAACAAAAAATTAAAACATCATGAACTATAGCCCATGAAAATCATAATTAAAAATTAACAAAAATCATGGGTCATAGCTCATGTAAATCCAAATTCTCATGTATAAACAATTAATTTCCTTTTAGTCAAAACAATAAAAAATGCTAAACTCGTCGGTTATAGCCCATGGAAATTATAAATTTTAAACTGGGTATACTTAATTGCAATTCGGTACAAATGAACAAAATTTGATAAAAATTGTGGGTTATAGCATTAAAAAAATCATAAATTTTAATATACACTTATCTTAATTTCCATTCGGCATAAAACAAAAATTTGTAAAAAATAATTGTGATTTTGTTGAAATAATAGAAAATTGACAAAAATATAGGGACATAGACCATGTCAAATCGAATTTGATGTACACATACATAATTTCCATCCGGTCAAAATAAATAAAACAAATGCTAAACTCGTGTGTATAGCTCATGAAAATCATGAATTTTAATTTACACATACTTAGTTGCAATTTGGTAGAAATGAACAGAAATCCACAAAAATCGTGGTTATAACTTAATAAAATTGTAAATTTCGATGTATATATATTTAATTTCCAATTACTGCACTTATTACAATAAATTCCAAATTCAATGGATGAGATTTGGCTATATAGAATTTTTACTATTGTCTTGAAAACCACTATTATAAAAACTACAATCACAATAGTGAAAATCTTATACGGTCTAATTTCATGCCTTAAAATTGAAATGAAAGGTGATGATTGTGGTAGTCAGATGCTCTCTTCGTACCTCACAATTGAAGAGATCCATGATATATACATTAAAAAAAATGGAACAAATCTGATGATTAAGTTTGATGTGGATATAAGACTTTTCGTGCATATCATCTAACTCTTCTCATTCTTGAAGCCGGGAAATTTTTGTGCAACTTCATCACACATTAGCCAACATGTTTAATTTTAGTTGTCAGATAAATCTGAACATAAGAAAACCGGCAAACATGACTTGCAATATCAAAAACCCAAATTACAAACTGTTCTTATTTCCTGCTTATCTCAATAACAATAGTTTTCTTATGACATTAGATTCAACATTTGACACCTTGTTGATTATAAACAAGTCCACCAAATTTACTCAAAAATGTCTGCATCTCTGCATCTCGGCTTTGTTCTGAAAACTCCCACTCATAAACATTATTGAATTGCTGTCTAAAACCCAAACTGCAAGCTTCTTTTTGTTTCCTGCTACCTATCTCAATGACAATAATTTCTCGTACCATGAAATTAATAGCTGACATCCACTGGTTATAATCAGAAATTCCTAAAATCACTCGAAAATGACTGCGCCAGCTCTGTTTTGAAAAAAAAAAATTCACTCCCCTAGACATAACCAAGAAAGCTAGAAAGCTCAAATCTCCTCTTTAACGGCTTTGATAAACAATACTCAATTGCTACAATAAAAGTCCAAGTTGCAATTTTTTGTTAAGAAGAAAAATTTTCATACCATCAGATTCAATACCTGGCACCTGCCGATAATAAACAGGAACCATCAAGTTCGCTGGAAATTGACTGCATCCTGCTCTGTACTGAAAATTCGTACTACCAGAAGAGGTCACTTCTTTGGCCTCACTTCTATTCCAAGTACAGTAAGCCCACTCTTCCAGTTTCCACCTTTAACCTCCAAGAAGCGAAAATCCACCTCCCCATCATCACCATCATCATTGAAGAATTCACCCATCTCAATCTCCATCCACCCATCAGTTCTACTGCTTGGAACTCTGCTCTCTCCCAAGTCCACGCTCGAATCCTCGCTTTCTGGGTCGCACACAATAGTCCTCCTCCTGCCAAAGGGTCGGTACATTCTGTGGACTCTGCGTCCTGGGGCACTATTGGGTTGTATGCATACAGAGTGCTTAGATTCATGGGCTCCAAACTTTACTGATGATTCTTGGACTGGGAAACTGAGGCCACGAGATGACGGGTCTAGTTTGAAGACGAGATAGGCTGCATAGTTTGTCTTCGGGGAAAGGATTCGGGTTTCAATCTTGCCGTGGATCTCCAGCCAACAGACCTCTAAGAGATAAGCCACCTCAGCAAACCTAGCGTCAAGGTTCAGTGTAAGCCAGAAGTTTCATTTTGCGAGTGACTTTCATAAGAAGATGATAAGTAAATACTTGAGGTAAAGCATATGCCACGGAGATATCCATTGAGCAATGTGGATCCCATATAGGCGATCAAGCTATATGAAACTCTTTTCTCCAGTAAGCTCTATAAGGCAACTTTTCTTATGACTCACTCCATAGAGTTCCGATTATTAAGTTTTATACATGTTATAGCCTAGCGGCCATCAACGACCGCTTCTCCTCGATCACTATAATAGTCCAGAGGAAAAGACAAGCGACCCAAACCAATTCATGTGCCTAAAATAAATAGGTAAACTAACATTCCAAAATCATTACAACCAAGAAAATCAAGCAAGAGATCTAACCTCGTGTCAGCCGCAGAGATCCATTTCCAGTAATGGGGCGTGTCTCCCCATACAATGCCAAGCTCTCTAGCTGAAATCATATAGCACTTTGCTCCACTTGATTTCTCTAAGTGAAAACTCTGCCCATCACCATGTTCAACCATAAATAAATAAATATATTCCATTAAAGTAAACATGGGAGCTGCACACAATCGAATATTTCTTACAAAAACAATACCATGAATAAAATGTGTTCTAAAAGTTGAGGTTAATATTCCCGAAACTAAAATGCAAAAGAGATGACGGAATGTTCTTAAATTTAGTTCCTCTAACCATTAGACCAAAACTCCAAAGTTATGGTGAGGATCAAGGATTATAATTTTATATTAATTCTAATATACCCTCACAGGTCGAGCGTCCTTTTTTATGGGTCGAAACCTAGACTCACGTAACGGTGTTAATTTTTAGAAAATCCGCATTTAATTCATGGTCGGTGGGATTTGAACCTGGGTTGCTCTAATATTATCTTAAATTTAGTTCCTCTGACCATTAGACCAAAACTCTAAAGTTATGGTGAGGATCAATGATTATAGTTTTATATTAATTCTAACAAATGTTTCCGGTATCCTCTTGTAAATTAATCATTTTATCCCTAAAGCACTCTTTTCAACGCGTGTTACCCATTCAAAAATTACATTTTTCTTTCATAAAACCAAACTTCTGACTTTACCTAATGTGATAACAGTAGTTCACTACAACAATAATACCATACCTAAGGATAACTCAAACAGGAACCCAAAAAAAAAATCTAAAGATTTTCCATTTTCCTCCCATCTTCTAGAACAGAATTCGCTTCGTTGGAGCTTATTCGGTTTTGTGAAACTCCCAAAGTTTAGGGAGTCTTGTGAAAGCTAATCGATTTCAACGGTATCTGATGTTGTACTGTTAGTCTCCTCATCAAATTCGCACATTTACAAGATCGAAAAAATAACCTAAAATCAAGCGATAATCAAGGATCAAAACGCTGACTCACCATCTTACCGCCATCAATCAAGATCGGATCACAGAGCCTAAAGTACAAATCCCTCTTCGACCGGAACTCCACCGTATCAGCCGTTCGATCGAGGATCTCCTCGTAATCCTCCGGCAAGAACCGCTCCCAAACCGTATCAGAGTCAACGGCGGATCTTAACGCCGCCGACACCGCCGCCGACCTGCAGGAGTCACGAGGCGAGGTGAGGGACAGCACGTGCGAGATGCACGCCTCCGGGAGTTTGTTGAAGTCGCCATTGAATTCGGTCTCCATCGTCAAAAGATCGATTCTTTTTAGGTTTATGCTTTGTTTGGATTTGAAAAGGGGAGACTTTGAGGGGGTTTATATAGGGATTTGAGTGCTTAGCCTCGAAGTATCAGCGGTTGTTTGTTGCGGGACGAGGGCAAAATGGTAATTTGAAGCGCGGGATGCTGCGCATCTCTTGCGTTACGAGGCGGTTGCTAGAATTGCGGTGGTTTTGGAGCATCTTTGACAGTTTTACCAAAATTTTCTTTAAAATAACGAAACAAAAGTCATATTCTCTAAATTATTTTGTTCTAATTTTAATAATTTTTTTATTTTGAAGTATTATGTATTTTTTACAATAATAAAAATATTCTACATTCTTATTTTGGGATACTCTTATGCATTGGAACTGCCCTCATGACTTTTTTTGTAATTAGGAATTTTGTTTATATTTATTTTCTCCTCCATCTTATTTTGAAGAACGTGCTGCATTTATAACAAAGCTCTCCCCAAATATTTGAAGAATGCCCCAGATTTGGGAAAAACTCCCCTTTTTTTCTGCTTCATCTCTATTTTTGGGAATGAGATGAAGAATCTGTTGGACAAAAAAAAACCCAAAATTTTTCAAAATTGAGAATACCAATAAAATGAGGAAGCTGTTGGAGATGTTCTTACAGTCTCCTACTTGAGAATTAGTTTTTTGCAAATTCGGAGCTTCCTTACGGAAATTCAAAAAAAGGGAAAAAAAAGCCTCAATCTGAAATTGAGTTTGAGATACAATTTAATCAAACATGAGCATCTCTAACATGAAATATAAATTATATCATAACAACCTGCATGTGGATGCCATAGCAGCATAGCTACATGAGTTGTAATAATCACCAAAATTCACTCCTTCTCGCTTCTTTTATGATTTATGATACTTTTCTCACGTTAACAAGAGATCTCTGTATTATTTCATCATGGTTCTCAATGGATAACCATGACATATATCAATTGAAGTCTAAGCTAGAACCACAAACTCTGTTTGAAAATAGAAAAAAGTCAATGGGAAAAATATCAGAATAGTAAATAAGCAATAAAGGAAGACAGGAGGTTCGTATTCCAAGCAGTATCCAACGTAAAGAGAACTGGACGAGAATCCAATGCCTGAGAACTGACGCTTTGTCTGCTAGCGGACAAAGTAGCGATTGCAAACTAAAGCAGACAGTAGATAGGCACTAGCTACAAATGCACCCGCTATTCTGCAGTGGTTGGGCCTACGTGACATCCAGTGGGTGGCTTTCTGGGTTTGAAAATTAACAGTGCGAAACTAATCAACAGCGGGGGCGGGGGAACACGTGTATCTAGCGTAGAAAGAGGCTGAGAACACATCCGCAAGCGCCTTTGCTGACTCGGTCCTTTTCGAAAAGGCCAATAAAAGCCCAAGAGCGGAAAAGGGCGAGAAGTTGAGACATAATTTGTATGCACTTTTGGTCATGAATCTTGATTTCTGTAAATTCAAGATTAATATACACGTCGAAATTAGGTTAAGCTTTTGGATGAAGTGGTTTCGTAATGCTTTTAAAGGGCCTTTTTTGGTTGAGAGTACGGGGCTGTTTGGTTCGCTCAAACAGTCGAAAAGTTTTTGTGGAAAAAGTTCGAGTTGTTTGTCATGCTTTGAAAGTTATTGATAGTTTTCTGCAAAAATCCTATAGTTCATTGGCAAATGTACACGCGGTTGTTAGTTTGGTTTCGAAAGTTCTTGATAGCTTCCTGCAAAAATCCTATAGTTCATTGGAGTTTTGTAAGCTTTACCCTAGTTATAAATTTGCTCCTAATTCGATTTTCTATTGTCAATTATACCCTCAAACAGTCTGCTATAAAATTCAATCAGTTAACAAATATAAGGTTGACAGGAAGCTTGGGGAGAGGAATAGGGGGTAGCTCTGGCCGTAGGGGATGCGGAGTCGGGAGGAGATCATTCTGGGATGAATGGATCAGATTGAAATCGATTTGAGATCGATTCGCAGTTTCAGCCTCGGTATCGTGAGTCTGCTGAAATCTGCCGTATTTGTATTTTTAATAATTTTTCTGTTGATTAGATAGATGTGAGGTTTGCGCCATTGATCTCAGAATTGTAAGGCGGTTCTGTGGGTAAAGTTTCGTTGCATTCTGACGATGGAGACTGAAACCTAATTTTTTTAATAATAAAATATTATTCATATATATATATATATATATATATATATATATATATATATATATAAAATCATCATCATCATCATATCTCTTCTTCATTTCATTTCTCCTTTCCCATTCCCCTGAGCAGAGCCGCCCTCTCCCTCAAAAATTCCAAAAATTTTTTTGAAAGAATTTCGACAAAAATTTGTAAAGCAAAGTTGTAGAGGAAGGCCGGATCTACAACTTTTGTGAAGGAATTTCGTACGAATCAACCGTTTGGGGGATCAAAATCACTTCTAAAGGCAAGATCATTTTTTTCCAATCTCATCCTTTTTAGTTTAATTTAGATGGTTTAGACCCTAAATTGATTAATAGAATTTTAGATACAATCCAAAAATATAGAAAAAAATATGATCAGGATGATATTCACCACCAGAAACACTGTTCATCGTCGGAAAACGTTGTTCGCTACCCTAAACACTTTTCATTACCAAAGTCACTGTTTTTTACTTCGAAAACACTATTCATTGCTGGAAAACACTATTCACCACCGGGAAAACTATTCCCTACCGGAGTTACTATTCACATCCAAAATTTCTATTCACTAAGGGAATTGCTGCTTATCGTCGGGAGAACTACTCGCCACTGGTGTTACTGTTCACTGCCGGAATTACTGTTCACTACCGAAATTACTGTTCATCGTCGAAATTATTATTCACCGGCTACGTTAGTGTTTACCGATTGAGGCTATTTTGTGTGTGCACATTTGTGCACACGCCGCTGGTTGATCGATGAGATATTTCGGTCGACTGATATGATACTGTATTGTATATAGTAAGTTTCAACATGCGTTAGATCGTAGCCACAAAGTACAAACTTCGGGTCGACCGGCCTACTTCTTTTTTAAATATGCTTTGTTTATTCATGCATTGTTTGTTTTGCGAATGCGGGGTTCGAGCCGCATGATGATACACATATGATCATGAGTACACACGTATAGTGTTGTAGCACACACACGGATATCCCAAAGGGGATTATGATAAGTATTGTTTTGATTTTACACGAGCTATGAGTTGTCTATACAGTTTTTACATGTATGTGAATATCGTTGATGAGCACAGCTCAATACTACTTGGGATAGTGCGTTGGTGTATTTATATCATTGTTCCAGCATGTTTATGCGCAGAGGTCGGTGTACCTATATCATTGTTTTTGCATGATTATGCGCAGAGGTCGGTGTACCTATATCATTGTTTCCGTATGATTATGCGCAGAGATCGATGTACCTATATCATTGTTTCCTCATGTTTATGCGCAGAGGTCGATGTACCTATATTATTGTTTCCGCATGTTTATGCGCAGAAGTCGATGCACCTATTTGTCGATCTGCACGGTGATGCGATGATACCTATATGTCGATCCGTACGGTGATGCGATGATACCTACTTGTCAATCTGCATGGTGATGCGATGTTTTCGGCGATGAACATTGTTTCGTTGGTGAACAGTGTTTCCGGTGGTGAATATCATCCCGATCATTTTTTTTTCAATTTTGGATTGTATCTAAAATTCTATTCATCAATTTAGGGTCTAAACCATCAAAATTAAAACTAAAAAGGATGAGATTGAAAAAAGATGATCTTGCCTTTAGAAGTGTTTTTGATCACCCGAACAGTTGATTCATACAAAATTCCTTCACAAAAGTTGTAGATCTGGTCTTCCTCTACAACTTTGTTTTACAAAGCTTTTTGAAATTCTATCAAAAAAATTTTGGAATTTTTGAGGGAGAGGGTGGCTCTGCTTAAGGGAATGGGAAAGGAGAAATGAAATGAAGAAGATATATGATGATGATGATTATATGTATATATATATGAACAATATTTTATTATTAAAAAAATTAGGTTTCAGTCTTCGTCGTCAGAATGCAATAAAACTTAGGGAATGGGAAAGGAGAAATGAAATGAAGAAGAGATATGATGATGATGATTATATGTATATATATATATGAACAGTATTTTATTATTAAAAAAATTAGGTTTCAGTCTTCGTCGTCAGAATGCAATAAAACTTTACCCATAGAACCGTCTCACAATTCTGAGATCAATGGCGTAAACCTCACATCTATTTGATCAATAGAAAAATTATTAAAAATACAAATGCGACATATTTCAACAGACTCGCGATACCGAGGCTGAAATCACGAATCGATCTCAAATCGATTCCAATATGATCCATTCATCCCATAATGATCACCAATCATAATAAAACTCATTATCATTTATAATAATATTTTTAAAATTTTTGGGGTTTTACATTCTTCCCCCCTTAAAAGAATTTCGTCCTCGAAATTCTGCAATCGTATCTTAGAGATTAATAATATGAGAAAAGCACGTTAAGGGAATAATCTAGACAAGAAAACCCTCACATACGCATCTCGTACCATTAATTTCTAGATATGAAATAATAAAATATCTACACTTAACAATCTAGAATGCAAATACTCTCACTTAACCCCTAACTAAGCGGAACTAGTACATCGGACGAAAAATCCAAACAAGGAACCCCCTATATATATATACCATGTCTTCCGAAAGATTAGGAGCTAAGTGTTAATACCCCCATTCTAGCATTAAATATAAATATGATCATATGGATAATCATAAACATGAACAAATCATAATCAATCAATTTATCTGGTCAAACAGGTACGGGAAGTCGCGATGCATATCCTCCTAGCGCTCTAAAGAAGCCTCCTCAGGTCCTTTCCGGTTCCATTGAACTTTGACTAAGAGAATCATCTTATTTCTAAGCCTATTGTTTTCTCTAGAAAGAATACAAACTGGAATCTCAAAAGTGGTCAAATCATCATGAAGCTCACTCTCCGGTGCATCTAACATTCGTTGCTGCTCCTCGTCACGCAAATGCTTCATGAGCATCGAAACATGGAAAACATTGTGTATACTCGACATCGATGCTGGAAGATATAGACTACACGATACGGCTTCAATGCGCTCAACAATCCTGAACAGACAAAGATATCTCGGGGCAAGTTTTCCCGTCTACCAAATCGCTAAACTCTCTTCATCGGAGATACTTTCAATAAGACAGTCCCCAACCTTGAACTCTAGTGGTCATCTTCTCTGATCTACATAACTCTTGTGCAAACTCTGCACTGTAAGAATATGCTCCCGAATTAATGCTACCTTCTCTGTAGTCTGTCTTACAAGTTCTGGTCCAAGTAGCAAGCTGACTGTCCTAGAAATCTATAACACACGCCAGCAACATATCCTCCAATACTTAGTTCACTCTCTCTGTTTGTCCATCAGTCTGCTGGTGGAACATACTAGAATACGAAAACTGGCTATTGAAAGAATTCTGGAAGCTACTCTAGAAATGCGAGTAAAAACTGAGCCTCGATCTGATACAATCGTCTCTGGAACTCCATGCAATCTCATGATCTTCTGAATAAATATTCTCGCATAAGTCTCCACCGTATAAGTTGCCTTAACTGCTATGAAATGTGCTAAGTTCGTCAACCGATCAACTATCACCCAAACAAAATCGTTCCCCTTCTTCGACTTTGGCAAGCCTACAATAAAGTCCATGGAAATATCTACCCACTTTCACTCTAGAATGGGTAAAGGCTGTAGGGTTCCTACGGGTCTCTGATGTTCTGTCTTCACTTGCTGGCAGGTAAAATATTTAGCTACATACTCTAAAACTTCCCAACGCATGCCGCACTACCAAAAATGTCTCTTCCGATCTTTGAACATTTTCATTGTGCCTGGATGCACTGTGTACCTGGTACGATGCGCTTCATCAAATAAGTTCTTCTTTGGCTATGGATTTCCTGGCATCACTAATCGGCCCTTCATTTGAAGTCATCCATCTGCTCCAATGGTGCAATCAGCCTTTGGATCTTTAGAAATCTCCTCTTTTCGAATTTGAATCCAAGAGTCTTCTAGCTGAGTTCTGACCATGCTATCAATCCAAGATGGTTGTACAGAAAAAGCTCCCAAAAATGCGCTGCTCCCGCCAATCTCTAGCCTAAAATCAAACTGGCTAAGGGTGTAAAGATCTCGATACAATGAGTACCTCAAAGCTGAAATCTGATGGCGACGCTTCCTGCTCAATGTGTCTACTACAACGTTCGCCTTTCCCGAATGATACTGAATTGCAAATTCATAATCCTTAATGAACTCAACATATTGTTGCTGTCTCTGATTAAGTTCCTTCTGGGAGGAAAGATACTTCAAACTCTGATGATTCGTAAATAGCTCAAACTGCACTCCATAAAGGTAATGTCTCCATGTCTTCAGTGCAAAGACCACCGCTGCTAACTCAAAATCGTGAGTGGGATAATTTTGCTCATAAGTCCCCAACTACCGCGAGGTGTAAGCAACTACTCTCTGAGTCTGTATCAAAACGCCTCCTAGTCTCGATAATGATATATCTGTGTAGATAATAAAAGTCTTGTCACTACTCGGAATAATCAATATCTGCGCTGTAGTCAACTAGTCTTTAAGGTTTCAAAGGTTTCCTAGCACTCCGTGCCAAAAAAACGATACACCCTTCTTCATAAAGCGTGTAAGTGGTGTCGTAATATTTGAGAAGTCCTGAATGAACTTACTATAATAGCCGGCCAAACCCAAGAAACTACAAATCTCCATCATGGTCTTTGGCGTCTCCCAATCAAGTATGCTTCTATTTTACCTGGATCTACTAATATGCCCTCTTTGCTAATGACATGGACCAAAAATCTGACTTCAAATAACCAAAACTCGCATTTGCTAAACTTAGCATATAACTAGTGCTCTCACAAAGTCTGTAAAACCAATAGAAGATGTTGTTCGTGCTCTGCCTCCGATGTCGAATAGATAAGATGTTTTTCGTCGAATAGATAAGTACGGATGAAAAACCCGGTTCATCAAATCCATGATTATCGTGGTTGCATTGGTCAGCCCAAATGGCATGATAAGAAATTCGAAAGACCTATATCGAATCAGAAAGGTAGTTTTGGGAATATCCATCTCCCGAACTCGTAATTGATGATAGCCTAAACGAAGATCAATCTTCGAGAAACACTATGCTCCTTGTAGCTGGTCGAATAAGTCATAAATTCTTGGTACTGGATACCTGTTCCGAACAGTGACCTTATTCAACTCACGATAATCTATGCATAAGCATATACTACCATCCTTCTTCACAAAGAGAACCGGCACTCCCCACAGAGAATGACTCCGACGAATAAAACATTAAGAAAACAACTCGTCCAGCTGAGTCTGTAGCTCCCTCATCTCAACAGGTGCCATACGATAGGATGCTCGGGATATCGGTACTGTGCCCAGCTGCAACTCGATGCAGAACTCAGCCTCTCTCACAGGAGGTAACCCATGTATCTCCTAAAAGACATCCTGATAATCTGAGATAAGTCTAATCTCACACAAATCAGTACTCTGATCCCTCAGCATCACCTCCTCGATGCACGTCAGAAATGACTCCGCAAACTGGTTACCCTTTGAGGTTGCTACTACCAACTCAGACTCATCAGACGTTCGCAAGCTGACTATTTTAGTAAAATAGTCGATACTAATATGGTAGGATGATAGCTAATCCATACTGAGAATGACGTCAAAATTTGACATCCGCAATACGATCATATCTATGAGAAACTCGGACTCATCTAGACTGATAACACATCTCCTACAGATACTCTCTAATAGGGATACCTCCCCTAGAGGAGTAGAGATTGATCATCGCATAACCGTATGGATCGACAAATATGTATCATCGCATTACCGTGCGGATCGATAAGTAGGTATCATCGCATCACCGTGCGGATCGACACATAGGTATCATCACATCACCGTGCGGATCGACAAATAAGTGCATCGACTTTTGCCCATAAACATGCGGAAACAATAATATAGGTGCATCGACCTCTGCGCATAAACATGCGGAAAAAATGATATAGGTACATCGACCTCTGCGCATAATCATGCGGAAATAATGATATAGGTACACCGACCTCTGCGCATAAACATGCGGAAACAATGATATAGGTACACTGACACACTATCCCAAGTAGTATTGAGCTGTGTTCATCAATGATATTCACATACATGTAAAAACTGTATAGACAACTCATATCTCGTGTGAAATCAAAACAATACTTATCATAATCCCTTTTGGGATATCCGAGTGTGTGCTACAACAATATATGTGTGTACTCATGACCATACGTGTATCATGTGCGGCTCGAACCCCGCGTTCGCGAAATAAACAATGCATGAATAAACAAAGCATATTAAAAAAAGAAGTAGGCCGGTCGACCCGATGTTCGGACTTCGTAGCTGCGATCTAACGCATGTTGAAACTCACTATATGCAATATAGCATCGAATCGGTCGACCGAAATATCCCGTTGATCAACCAGCGACGCGTGCACAAACATGCACACACAAAACAACCTCAATCTGTAAACACTAACGTAGCCGGTGAATAATAATTTTGACGATGAACAGTAATTCCGGTGGTGAATAGTAATTCCGACGTGAACAATAACACAGTGGCGAGTAGTTCTCCGGTCGATAAGCAGCAATTCCCGTGGTGAATAGAAATTTCGGATGTGAATAATAACCCCGGCAAGGGAATAGTTTTCCCGGTGCTGAATAGTGTTTTCCAGCAATGAATAGTATTTTCAAAGTAAACAGTGCTTCGGTAATGAACAGTGTTTCGGGTAGCGAGCAGCGTTTTTCGGCGGTGAACAATGTTCCCGTTAGCGAATAGTGTTTCGATGGTGAATATCATCCCGATCATATTTTTTCTACATTTTTGGATTGTTTCTAAAATTCTATTCATCAATTTAGGGTCTAAATCATCTAAATTAAAACTAAAAATGATGAGATTGGAAAAAATATGATCGGGATGATATTCACCATCGGAAACACTGTTCACCAATGGGAACACTATTCACCGTCGGAAAACGCTGCTCGCTACCCAAAACACTATTCATTATCGAAGTAACTGTTTACTTCAAAAACACTATTCATTACTGGGAAACACTATTCACCACTGGGAAAACTATTCCCTATCGGAGTTACTATTCACATTCGGAATTTCTATTCACCACGGGAACTGCTGCTTATCGCCAGGAGAACTACTCGCCACTGGTGTCACAATTCACCACCGGAACTACTGTTCACCACCGGAACTACTGTTCATCATCGAAATTATTATTCACCTGCTACGTTAGTGTTTACCGATTGAGGCTGTTTTGTGTGTGCACGTTTGTGCACGCGCCGCTGGTTGATCGACGGGATATTTCGGTCGACCGATTCGATGATGTATTGTATATAGTAAGTTTCAACATGCGTTAGATCGCAGCCACGAAGTACGAACTTCGGGTCTACCGGCCTACTTCTTTTTTTAATATGCTTTGTTTATTCATGCATTGCTTGTTTCGCGAACGCGGGGTTCGAGCCGCACGATGATACACGTATGATCATGAGTACACACATATAGTGTTGTAGCGCACACACAGATATCCCAAAGGGGATTATGATAAGTATTGTTTTGATTTCACATGCGATATGAGTTGTCCATACAGTTTTTACATGTATGTGAATATCGTTGATGAGCACAGCTCAATACTACTTGGGATAGTGCGTCGGTGTACCTATATCGTTGTTTCGGCATGTTTATGTGCAGGGTCGGTGTACCTATATCATTGTTTCCGCATGATTATGCATAGAGGTCGGTGTACCTATATCATTGTTTCCATATGATTATGCGCAGAGGTCGATGTACCGATATCATTGTTTCCGCATGTTTATGCGCAGAGGTCGATGTACCTATTTGTCGATCCGTACGGTGATGCGATGATACTTATTTGTTGATCCACGCACAAGAGAAATTGTTTGAAATTTTCACTAAATAAATCCACTCAAAGAGTCTACTCATAACAAGTAGAATTATAGGGGTCTATTCACAACAAATAAAATTGTAAGGGTCTCTTAGAATTTAGAAATTGGGTGATACTACTATAGGGGATATGTTCACAAGCATACCTGTGATCTATGCCATTTGCTAATTGGTAGAGAGGTGGTTTAAGAACATACCAAAATTGTTGCTATCCCACACCAACGGTTACTCATCGCCACCCAACCTTGTTTAACTAAAAGCGTTATGTCCACGCCACGGTCTTTTAAAAGCGAGGCAAATTAACTCCAATTTAGCACCCTCAAATATACAAGACATCACTCGCACTTTGAAAATGATGTACATCCCAGCTCTTTTGAAGTTCCAAAGATTCAGCAGGAATTGAACTTTACTCAGAGAACCAACCTCCATCGCCAAACACAACCTTTTTTGACTTGAGACGTTGAGTCAGCTACATCAGCGTCGAGCGTCGACCAACAAAGACCACAGGAATTAAAAGAACAGTTTGCATGAAATCTCGCACAGCCCATAAAGGATCCAAGAAAACAACTCTGGATCCGAAGATTGCTCAATGCTTACTGCTCGATGCATGGAGCAGAGCTCCGCGTCTCCTACTTTAACTAGACAAAAATAACTTCATACAAAATAATACATCTTTGAGAATAACAATGAAAGGGAAAACCAACAGTTCTTCAGTTCTAAATACAAATTACATTGCAGACATTTCACAGGCTAACAGCTACTAAACACATTGAGACTCTGACAACCATAAAGAACAGTAATTCCAAAACTAATTATCATTTGACCAAGGATACAAAGTTCGAAATGTAGAAAACACTCTTGCGCCCAAGAAGTAGAAATTTCACACCAAGACCCAAAGAAAGAATGGTAAATAGCTTGCCAGAAGCAACTATTATGCACATTGCTATGATCTGATGCCTCTCATATAAATATATATAGTCGAGTTTCTCTGATCTAAAGCAGGCCTGCATCTTTAAGGGCAGCCTCAAAGTCCTCGTCGCTTCGCCAGTTAGGCACCTAAAAAAATAGCAGAAAAAGAAATTTATCATAAAAGGCACTTATAAGCAGATTAGATACAAATGGAAGCGAAGCAGGGTACACTTAAATAATACCACACGAACAACGCTATTGAAATGGCGCTCAATTTTTTCCATGACAATCTTGTCCCTCTCTGTGCACAGCAGGTTGAATGCAGCACCTGTCACCGAACAAACAATTTGTGAATATTAACTTGTGACTCTCCACACCTGCCATAGGTTTGGAGTTTGGGCGCGACAGAGAGGCTTGACAATGGATATCAGACCAATGCAAGTGCAAAATAGTCCAAAACATAAAAATGTGAACATATGAGTTTTAACATTTTAGCTTAACCATGTTTTGAAACAATACAAAATGATTTTATAGACTTGAAAAAAGATGTAAACTATTGTTATGAAGTCTATAAACAATGAATATAGTATTTTATCAAAATATACATATAATGTAATAAACCGTGATTTCATTGAACTATATAAAATTGATATTGATGAAATCATATATATGCATATAAGTATGAAACAAAAATATGTTTTCCAAATATATTCAATTGTTTCATATTAAAACTTGAAAACTATCAAACTAAAACATATATGTATATATATAACTATATATATACATAGAAACTAATAAATATGTGTGTATATTATATTGAGCTTAAGGTACTAACACACATAATATAAACTCCTAAACTAAGTTACCTAAGCTTGATCTTCAATAGCTTGACTTGATAATCTTGTGGATGAAGCTTGAATTTGGATCTTCAACTTGAATTGCATTGCTTCAACCACTATATCCGCCAACCTCCATTTGATATAATCGTTATGTCACAATCCATCCAACCTCCAACTTATTGTTTGCCTAGAATAAATATAAAACACAAACACTAGACAAACAATATTAGATGTAAATTGTTTGTAAATCATCATCAAAACAAGAAGGCCAACATCTTCATCAACCCCATAGACCTCCTTCACCTCCCTTCCCCTCCCCGCTCCCACCATCGCCCTCGATAACCTCAACGGTTGGGCCCCCTCAAATCACCCCCCTTCACATTTCTTTGGAAAAAAAGGAAGAAAGTGCCCTATGTTCGCCTATGAACTTTATTTTTGGAAAAAAATTTTCGTCATTTGTCAATTTAAAATTTGAATTCCTTAGCCAAAATCTGTCAAACCCCTTTACCCACACTCATTGTCACAGCTAATTAAATCAAAGTTAATAGCAAACAACTAACTACACGAAAAAATATTCATCGCACTTGGACTCGTCAAATCTAAATACGTCGAAGATCGAACCTAGACGTATTATCACCGGATTCAGTGAATCAAGACGTAATTCCAACACCAAAATTACCATTTCCGATGTGGACTCCGGCGCTCACATGCTCCCCATGCACCATTCACTACTACAAAAGCTCCTTATAGTAACGGTTAATTCATTAAACCGTTGCTATTAAAGCTTATTGAAACGGTTATTATCAAATCTGATTTTTGCTATCTATTTGAAACGGTTGTCAATTATATCTTAATTAAATTAAAAGGAAAAAATAAATATTTCTATTAAAATTAAGGTGGGAAACTAAAAATTTGTGGGGGGAACAAATAAAACCGGGTAACAAAATAAAGGCGGTGATTTTTCTCTCTCTTTGTAACCTCCGCTCTCAAATTAAAACCCTTCGATTCATCTACCCCTCCGATCTCATCAAATGAAACCCCTATTCATCTCCCCCTTCGATCTCACATCGTCATCACAATCACGACGGCATCTGTGACGACGACGCTGTGGCGGCGAGCTTCGTCTCATCTCCAAACCCTAGTTCCATGGCGATCCCGATCCCTCTCCTATCTCAGCCCTCGCCTCAGCGGCGAAACCCTAAGGAGCCCCGCGGCCTCTGTGAAGACCCGCCTCTTCTCCTCCGATTCCGATAAGGGTTTGTTGAGTAAGAAGGTGGAGGATTTGATGCCGATTGCTAATGGCCTTGAGTAATTTAGGGGTATTTGATAGTCTCTCTTTGCTTGAGATTCGATGATATAGCATTCTATAGAAAAATCCTCTTTTTGTTAATTTGTTTATGTTGATCGTATCATATAAAACCCTAATCAATATTTTTGTTTTTCTTTTCATGCATTCCTTAAACATTTAATGCTTTATACTTATCAGAAAGTCCAAATCTTTGGGTTAGAATTTGTAGGTCTGTCAAACATCAAAGTGGGAGAATTTTGATGAGGAAGATAACGAGAGAAGTTGCTCAGATTCAATTTTTCTCTGTAAGCAAGATTTCTACAAGTCTATCCACTCCTTTTCTCATATGTGCTAGTCTTATCTATATTCTGAGAGATGTGATGAACTAGATAAAATTATGGTGTTTGTCAATTTTTGGGTTATTGATTTGTGCATTGTGCAAAACATGTCCACAAGATCTCATGTCAATTGTATATATATGAAAACATATAGTTAATATATATGTCATGAATGGTTCATGATTATATGATGATATCTTTCAGTTTTAGGAAAAATAAATAAATAATTTGTGGTTCCTGCAATCCTGTTCTTATGCTTTTACTTGGTCTTGGTTCTCAAAGGTATCATCTTTTTTTCTATAATAAAATATGTATCATTATATGGATGGCTAATTTTTTTTCTCAGTCCTGTAAAAGGATATTTTTTAAGGAAATCCTTTTTCCTAAGCATAATGTAGTTTTGTTTGACAATAGCATTCTTGTTCTTTGTTTTCTTTATGTTTTCACCATTTAATTTCCTTGTAAGTTCACCCTATTCTTATATGTATCTGCAATTAACTTTTTCTTAATTGTGGGGTGAATTGACGAACTTAGTTATATGATGCATCATGGTGTTGTATACACATATCCATTTTTTGTGCAAGACTTGTTCTAATCACCATATTTAGTTTGGGCGGTTGGAATCAGTGAAATAAAGGTGAAATTTTTTGGTTAATTTGGTTAATTCATCAAACCCAATGAAAATTTTGATTTTGTTGTTAGATTTCATTTTAAAGTGTGACATTCGTTGTATGATCTGTCAAATTTCAATTTTTCTTCTGTTTTTTGGTTTGGAAATTTGAGGTAATTTCAGCTTATTGTAATTGATTTATTTTAGAATATATTACTGACTTATGCGTTTTTTGTGTTCAAACTTCATGGTCAAGTTTTGAATTGAATGGATTAGTAAGTGCATGTTTGAAGGCTACGTACACTTAGAAGTTATTAGTCAGTCTGGATCGTATCACTAAAAATAATCTGAATGATTTAAGTATTTTTTTGTAACTGATTGAGAATATTTAATGATTTGATCATATCATGAAGATATAGAATGCTGAAACTGATAGCTTTTGCGTTGTATTGCCACAGTCAAAGGGTCAACAGCATGGATCGGGAAGGGCCTCTCTTGTGTTTGTGCTCAGAGAAGAGAAAGTGATGCACGCCTATCATTTGATCTAACCCCTTCTCGGGTAATCTTCTGTGTGCAGTTGCACTGAGAAACACTGAAATTAGATAATGCGCTGCATCTTGTTAACTTTTAGCTAGTGTATTCAAGATGATTTTCTTTTTTCTTTTTTCGTTTTAATGGCACTAACAAAATGTTTATGAACTTGCAGTAGAATTTAGTTAGACTTTCTTCTGCAGGTTATCTTGCACTTCATTTTTTTTTTACTAATTAAACGTTAACTTCTAAACTGTTTACATATTTATGACAATTTTCTTGTAAATGTATTTTTGCTATCTGGCCTTTCTTACATTGTTCAAGTACGTCCAAACTTGTAGTAGCAGAATTGTTGAAAGCACAGTGTGGATACTTCACACTTGTCAATGAACAAGCATCACATTATATGACTTCTTTTTTATGGATAAATCCTAGACTAAGACTTTTATCTCTTGTAAACCAGGTTACTTTAGTTGTCACGGTGGAGAAATGATGTGGTGATAAATAAATTACTTAAGTCTTCTTTGGCTAGCAAAGAAAACCCTTCAGCTTAAATTTTGTAAGAATGCTTTTAAAAAGATACTTGAGAGCCCTCATGAACACTAGATCTGTTTCCTATTTGGTTTGTCTAAGGGAGAATGTATTTCTCTAACATGCAAGCACATATATTAAAGTCCACAGCACCTCCTTAGGAGAAGAAGGAAAATAATATCTTTTTAGCCAATTTGTTTTTGGTCTGGATTATTTTGACCTTTCAAATTGATAGTTATCTTTTCATCTTGTAAATGCAAATAAAATTCTCTAATTTTTGACAAGTCTTTTAACATTGGCATCACTTCCAATTTTGAAACTTGTTTTCAGATTTACAATTGACAAATGGTTCTTGATCTTTATTGTAGGGGTGGTGGTTTCATATCATTGGAGAATCTGTTGTTCTTTACAAAGACTTATTCTGTAAGTGCTTTTTCTTAATTTTTACTATGTGTGATACATACAGAATGTAACCAGAACGAAGCAGGAATTGTAGTGTTCACAAGTTCCCCATTGAGAGATTATTTCATTATTTGAACATGTGTCACTACTTGCTTTCAGCTGAGATTATTTCATTATTTGAACATGTGTTACTACTATCCGTGAATATCATGTGTAGTACTTTCTGTTTTAGGGTTATTGTGTTATGACGATGACAACAACAACAATGAAAGTCATTATATATCATCATAAATATATCTAGTGATAATCTATCATCATAAATATATC